>BMAV01012984.1:201847-277642 GCA_019973955.1 Trichonephila inaurata madagascariensis | reverse complement strand
AAAAAAAAAGCAAATGAAAGAAAAAATGAGAAATCTTGCTTTAAAAAAAAAAGCTACGTTAAATCTTAACTCAGTAAGAGTTATAATTACGACTTAACAATTCTTAGAAATGATAGGAGAAAAAAAAAGAGGAAGAAAAGAGAGAACAAAAAATTTTTTAATCCCATAATGGAAAAAAAAAAAACGATTTAAATACATTCCGTAATAAACGAGTGCCGGCCATAATTATTGAATAAAAAAAACAAAAAACACACACACAAATAAATCAGTTTGTGGTAAATTTACTATCGGATTATTTACATTTTTTTTTAAAAAACGATTTATGAATTATTACCCTAAAAACTAACCACGAAAGTGGAATTAAAAGAAGATTGCCGAAAAAGAAAAATATGAGAATTGATTATAAAAGAAATCAAAACATTCTTTCTAAAAATTTATTTTATTATAAGGAAACTATGTAAAATTGAAAATAATTTAAATACACACACACACAATATGCTAATGAATGTGATGAGGAAATAGAAAAGCGTCTGTTATGTCAAGTTAATGTAGTTTTTTTTATAATCAATTAATAAATCATATAATCAATCATAATTAAAAATAAAAAAAAAATTTTCTTTCCTTCCAAGGAAAATTAAAGTTTTTTAACCTATTTTTTTTTTTTAAAAATTTTCCTTTAAAATAATATTTCGACCATTCTTTTTTTTTTTTGTTGTTGTTGTTAATGAAATTGGCATTAAATGATATTTGTAACGACCAGGACGAAAATGCAAAATGTCTTTGTCAGTTTATACATTTACAAGAGAAGTAAAGTACATTTAGTTTATAACAACATAATGGAAACATGCGGATGCATTCATCTATACTTCAAACTAAAATAATGTTTAATAATCATAAATAAAAACTTAAATTGGGCGAAAATCATTATTTTTTAAGTAAAAGTAGTTTATTTTGAAAAATGCATTTTGGAAATTTTGTATCACGTTTCAGAAAATATATTTGGCAGAAGTTCATAGATATTTCTAAAGTCTGGAAAAAAAGAAGAAAAAAAAAAAAAAAAAAACAGTGACGTTGTTTGACGTGGTTAGTTGTGACGGTTCTATCCGCAACTTTCGCACTAACAAATTCTCTTGGGGAATCTTTGGTCCTTAAAAACTATTTTATTAAAACGCTCCCTCTAAAGAAGAAAACGTGAACTTGCAAATTAAGACTACTATATAAAGTCTTGGCTTTCAAGTAAGAAAGGGGAGAGATAGGATAGCTAGCTAGCGGATCAGTGATTAATCAAATTTATAGTGTAACGCAGTTTCAAATTTATAGTGTATTTGCTATTTGATAATTGTAATAATTAAGGTGACGATTATGGTGGAATGCAGGCACTACCCAGGCGCGCAACTGGATCCCAAGCACCTTTTTTAGCTGCCCTTTTTAAAACAGACAATGACGGCAGCATGGACATTCTTTACTTGGATCGTGCCATGGATGTTGCCACGGCAGTGATTCACGCCTTTGGCAATATCTGACTATATCCTTATGTTCTATTATTGCAACCTCTGCACTTACACGACAACAACAACAACGTGACGATTTGTCACCAGAGATCGAATAGAGATTAGATAGCTAAGAAGGCAGTGTATTCGAACCTGAAGTAAGTGAATGTACTGGTATTTAGTCTTCTCATACTTCGCATACCTTGTTAATTGACTCCATATAGCTTTAATTAGGTGCATTTCTTAGTTTTGATTGATTGAACTTGTGTTGTTGATTGTGTTATAAATAAATTAACTGATTTTGAACATAGGTAGTCTTCCTTCCCTTTCTCCCACATCTCTAGGCGTGGATCCGAAATCCTTGCATAGTTTAAGCTGATGTTTAAATCGCTCTTGTTCTATTAAAAATTTGACGTGTGGTTAATTGTAGTCCTTACACCTTCAATGAAATAGAGCCCGAAAGTCTCCACAAGACATGGTGAGGAAAATAGGAGAATGAGGTAGAATTTTAAGTTGTTCTTAGCATATGACTGTAGTTCAAAACTACGAAAAATCTCGAATAAAGACGAGACCCTACGAGAAATCTCGCTAATAAAGGTATAAAAATGGAATTCAGGCAATATTGTACACTTTTAGATTGATAGAATCTTCACTGACGTCGCATTTCGATGTTACACTAGAGCTATTTGCGACGGACCTCATAATTTTGAACCAAGGTCGAGCAACAATTCCGACACCTGAACTAGTCCTCCATTTCCCTAACTTCCATACTATGTTGAAATAAGGACTGAAGAATGTCGGCGTATATCTCAACACGGTCTCTCTTTACGATAGTAACCAGGACTCGAATTCACGACCTAATAGAGTTAATGCCGATCACTTCGCGACTATGACCAGTCGTTTTTATCGCATTCACTATACATCTTTTGAAGTATAAATGAAATTATAATTACTATGTTAACAAAATTTTGTCGTATGTTTTGAAGAAATATTTTTGATTTTTGAACGTAAGATATATATATTTAATAAAATCATAACTAAGCAATTATGATATACCATAATATAAGCAATTATAATATATTCTGTTAAGAATCTCGCTTAAAATGCAAGCTTTCCATGTACTGATAAGAAATATGGAATTTTATATTAATTCGAAGACCATATACATATTTCCTCCTGCATTGATTGCTATCTATGCAAATATATCATTTCGAAAGGTCTTTTGTATCCAATACACAACTCTGCCTCTCTCTCTATATAAAAATAGATGGATAGCTCTTATTTATCAACCATTTAAAATACATGTGAACACCATTTAAAACTAGACTATTATGATTCAAATATAAAAATATGCATAATAAAAGTACATTCAAAAGAAGAAAGTTTTCTTGTCTAATTGCATTTTTTTAAACTTTTATTCATTGCTTTTTTGGATATACTTTATTGGTTTTGAATTAATACAATAGTCTATATTTAAGAAAGCAATTATACATTCTGCAAGATTTACATTACATTTACGAATTCATGACGGTTGGTGAATAATAGTTTTAGGTTTTATAAAAAAAAGCTGAGAAATTATATTTTTATGGATTGAAATATAATATTAAGTAAGGTGACCAATTTTTGAACAATGAAAAGAAGGACGAAAAAATGACAACGTAAATATATGAAACATTTTATTAATTTAAACAAAAATACGCTAATTACGTTTACATCCCTTTTAATTATTTTCTTAAACGAGAATTTTTTCCCATTGAATGATTTTTTTTGTCAATATATGATTTTTTAATACATCGGAAATTTCGGAGTAAGAAATATATATCCTTCATATTAAACTTTACGGTAAGTACTACAGCTACCGAGTGTTCAAAAGTCACTCACATCAACCTTTGTGGTTGAGTTTTAAAGACACAGATGAATTATGCTAACAAACAGAATAAAGGACAAACAAAGGCTGAACGATTATCTTTATTGTCAGGTGTCATAGATGGTAAAATAGCAAAAAATGATGTCCGTTTTCCTGAACACAATCAAACTCTTTTTTTTTTTTCCAGATTAATTGACACTTTTCGAAGAGTGTGAGAATTAATGTCCGATATTGCATTAAAGATGTTACTCTTACGTTCATCAAGCGTATGGGGATTATTCCTGAAGGTGACATTTTTCAGATATCCCCAAAGAAAAAAAAAACAACTCCTGAATTGACAAGTCCGGTAAACGAGGTGGCCAAAGTCCTTTGGAAATGACACCATCATCGAAAAATTCAGTTAAAACTTCCATACTGTCCCGTGATGTGTGACACGTTGTTCCGTCTTGCTGCAACCAAGCGTACCTTTCATCACTTTCAGCAAGGATATGAATTCCGTAATGATGTTTATGTAGACGGATGGTCTTTTCAATGGATTTCTTTCTAAAACGGTCTCCACAGCTTCCACTTTAGTTTTCACTATAGACGCTCTACCCGATCGCTTCCCGTCTGTAACCTATCCTGTGTCACGGAACCGTTGCACTAAACGTATTATCATTGATGCAGTTTCACCTGGATATTTCTGCTGAAATGCTTTTATTACACGGCAATGAGATTTTATAGCAAAATAAAATTCCACGATGGCTATTCTTTGCTCTTGAGGAAAAAAACACGCACTTCCCGTTATACTCAACTGACTACAACTAACAAGCATTTTGAAACTGATGCTTGATACGTTCAAAACTTCTTATGATGGGGCCCCTGCTGCCATCTAGTGACAGAAATCGCAACCAGCCCTTTTGGTTTTAAGGAAACAAGGATTACCATGTGGATGTGCGTGACTTTTGAAACACCTGGTATATAAAATATCAACAATCAATCTTGATTTCTCACTTGTCCAAAAATCACCAAATGAAAAAAACTCAACAGCTGCATTATTTCCAAGGCAAGCGTAACGTAAATTCAACAAGAATAACTAAATTTTCAGATGGAATGTGTTCATTTTTGAAATGGTTAAATATTTCCACCCATCTTTCATCAATTTCACGTGCTGTGTGATTTCCCCATTGTTCTAATTTATCAGAATTTAAATATACATTCAGTCTTCTGACTTCTTCAAACAGACAACTGTCATCGATTTTAATATCGGGCATTTCTTTCGATAAAGACTCAAACACTATTAAAAACTGTTATTTCCTGTGATACTTGTTTCAGACCATTCTTCGACGTATTGGAAACATGTTTGGTAAAAACTCTGCACTTCTTTGGTAAACTTTTCCGTTAAACCCGGATTAGAAAAAGGAATAAACTTTTTTTCAAATCGTGATTTTTTTGAAGGACAAAATCGTTCAACATAAGTATAACTTCAGTAGCTGAAATATGTTAACAATCACAATCTTTTGTGGAAAATAGATGCCTGGTTATGTACAAAATGCATTAATATCTCCGATAATTCATACTGTATCGGCACATGACGCGTAACAGTTCGGTCTGGCATCTCTGAATACAGAGATAAACAGATTAGTTTTAAAATATTGAAATTGACAAGTAGGAGGACATTTCCGCGAGAAAGGACAGCACTTCTAAAAGGGCTGCCCTCGTTAAAGAGAACGGTTGGTCACTTAATATTAGGAACCACTATACGAGAGATTTTGGATAATTAATATGAATTTTTAGTAAATTTTTAAAATGAGATCGGAAAAAGTCTAAGGGAATTTTTTCTCGTTTCTGGAAATGAAAGAAGGCCCTATTATATGAATAATATTTGCAATATTTCCGAGAACAATTTTGAAACTTATTATTTTATCTGACCGAAATATTAAAAAAAAAAAAAAAAAAAAAGGACAGTAAATTTTTTTTTTAAAATAAAAAGACGAATATTCAAAATCCCCACTAATTAGTAGAAAAGTTACATGAAACAAAAATCCTACGTGTTTGGTAGTAAAAATTTAATACTAAGAAGGAGTGCCCAGAAAAAGATTCAAATCTTACTAAATTGTTTAGTAAATGATCCGGAATCTACGTCTGTCCTGCACTCTATGATTTCAATATAAGGGAAGGAAACCATAGATTTCACAACTGTCATACTATTCTATTGGAGATTTGATTTTAATTTACTTCGCACTCTGAAGCAATACGAGGGCTTTTGACGATAAACCTTGTAGTTTTGAACCACAGACAAGCGATGAGAATGACACTTGAGAGTATTCCTTCTCTAAACTTTCACACAACGCCAACAGGGGGAATTTGAGCCTCAACAGATTTAATAGACATCAGTCCTTCTACACGGCGGGCCTTCAAGAGCACTAGGCTTTGAATCCGCGCGACTCGACAATGACCAATCTATTGGCGAGTGAAACCAGTAAGTAAATCTATTTACTGTAGCAGAGGAAGCCTATAGTAACATAGAAGCCAGATCACAGCCAACAGAGGCAATTCCAGCAAAGAAAACAAAACACCCAAGGTCACGAGAAAGAACACGCGTGAACCGACCCACCCGTTAGATTGATTGAATATTAACGTCGCACTGTTCAGCTACACGAGGGCTTTTGGCGACGGACCACGTAATTTTGAACCATTGTCAAGTGACGTGGACGACACCTGAGCTGGCACCCCCCTCTCCTAACTACCACACCACACCAACGGGAGGACGTTTCAGCTCTCGACAGATTTAACGTGCATCGCTGCCCTACACGGCGGGTCTTTAGTGGTACTGGGCTCGAACTCGTGACAAGGCAAGCCACGGTCCGATACCTACACCACTCGGCTACCGCAGCCGACCCACCCGTTAGAAAACGTTGCAAGTTCCGCAGTTCACTTTCATCGAACTGCAGCAACATATGTTGATTTCCTGAATGATCACACAGCAACCAAGATCTTTATATGCCGATTTATGTTCCAGCCAATGTGTAAGCAAAACAATCCTAAAGAGTTAAGGGGCTGCCAAAAGGACCCACAAGGAATTTTGTTACAGGGCCCACTGAAGACTAACTACGCCAGCAGCTTGTATCCGTTAAACTTACAATAGGCTCAACCACTGTGGGGTAGCTAGCTCTCAGGGGGCCCTGCATGAAAATTCCTTCGGGGCCGTTTTTTAGATATGGGAGCCCTGAAATTACACTTATTGGAGCCTGTATCATTGATACGGCTTTAGCTACGCCCCTGGACTTAATAGTAACCTTAACGAATAGATGGATCCGATATCCTTCCAAACAATTTCGGGGCTAGACTTACCTGCATCACGGTATAGCATAAAGTTATGTTTTAAGCCATTTTTCTCTATACTCAACATTTTAAAAATAAAAATTCTATTTTATTAACTTTACGGAAAATACGGATATGTTTATGGTAATGTAATTTACCTTTCTTAAAGTATTTCATCATACAATTGTAACTGCATCTTAAGCGTTTCCAACTGAATTTTAATATAAAAATTTTATTGCATATTTCATCCCTCTCCTTAAAAAGGAAAGTAGTTTTTATAAATGAAAACAGATGATTGTAAGAGACGTATTAAAACAGTAGGAGAAACTACATGAACGCCTGACAAGTGCCACCTAATTTCTAAATGTTGATAAAACACGTCGATGATGTAATAGTGATAAGTAAAGTGAATCAGAGGTTTCATGCTGTTCTAAGGTAAGTTGATACTTTTTGTAAATGATATCGCACTGTAAAATCACTTGCAATTCAACATTTTCTGTTATCTTTAAAAGATAAGATGAGGTGGTAGGGGGAGATGCTGGCAAGCCTCCTCAAGTATTTTCTTAGTTCAAAGATTTCGAAATCACGTCTTGGAATTTCGTTATAGATATGCCTAGGTACTATGGTTATCTCATACCACGGCATTCGATTTTCCAGGAACTTTCAAAGGTGGAAATACTTGTTTCCAAATTCCACGCAAGCAAAGGTGATACTTAAACAATGACACACGGAGTAGTTTGGTAAACATGTCTTCTTTGGTATCGGTTCATGCATACATTTTTCAGCGTGAATTCTTTTTTTATTTTAGGTATTCTGAGAAGAAAACTAAATCACGGTAGTTACATTATATGGAATGTATCAAAATTAAAAGATGCTAAATTATGTGTCATTAGATTTGCATCTCAATTGTTATATACTCGTCTTAAATAATGATAAACCTATTTTCTCTTCTTTTTTAATACTGATCTCAAGAAGCTACAAGAGACACACATTTGCAAAAACATTTATTTATTTATTAACTCTTACTATAGAGCTTTCCTACGGGAAGTAATAAGTTAAAAAGTGCGAAGTGGTTTAAAGTACAATATAAAACTTACACTATATGGTGAATCAAAGATCCTATCATTCAGATCAACAATTCGTAAAAAGAATCAAAAGTTTCAGGCTATTGGCGACGGACCTCGTAATTCTGACCAATGTTAAGTGACAAAGAGGATCCTGAATTGATACTCCACTCTCCAAACTTCCACACCACGCCAAAGTGAGAATTTTGAGCCTATAGAGATTTAAGAGCTATTTGGCTAGCATCAAAACTCTCTACATGTGTGTGGCAGGTATATTTTTTCACACTGAACTTGATCACATTTTCACAGCAATTAAATTATCATTCTATCAATGTGAGATATTGAAATCACTTTATATCAGGGGTACTCAACCTTTTTTTCTTCTGGGCCGCATAAATAAGTCAGCTATTTCACGAGGGCCGCAATATGAGGATAAATGGGGGAGGGATGCTTTAAAACAAAGATAACGTTGGAAATTTAAAATGTGGAAAATTGATCAAAATATTACAACTCCTGTTTTGCTTTTTTTCAATTACTATTTTTTTCACTAACACTAATTTAGAAGCATTTAAAAAAACTCCTTCACAATTTCTGCATTAGTAAACGGTTTCATATGATTACCAATAATAAACTTCCTAGGATGTTTTTGTTACAGCTGAGATATTGCAACAGCAACAAAATGTTTTGTCAGTGGTAAAAATTATTGAAGAAAGTCTATTTATCACCTCTTGAAAGAGAACTTCGAGGAAAAGTGTTATTGAATGATTCCTGTTTATTGGTATTTTTAAATACAGTACTTTCGTGATAAATCAAACAATTATGGATCCATCTTTGTTTTTCGCTACAAAATAGTCAACCTCCCAATCGTCTTGAAACGATTTTTTTTTTTTTCAAATATTTTTCGCTTGCAAGATATGAAAGATAGTTTAAAATTAGTTTCACGCATAAAATTATCGCTACTCGACTGTTGTATGTTATCACTAACCGAAAACATTCCAAATAGGAAAAGAATATCAATTCTTAACCGTACCACAATCAGCAAAATGCAAAATTGATATATTTGATTTCTTGACAAATAATTTCCTACCATATTTTTAATACAATGTTGTTAAATAAGTAAATTTCTTAGAGCAATGGACCATGACCGGGTCACTTAATTCATTTTTTCAAGTTTAAATTGTTTTGATGTTTAATTAGCTATTGCACTCAAAATTGGTGTAATAACATTGGATCATATGAAATTTGCATTGATCCAATGTCAGTTATTGATCTACAATAAAGTTATTGATCTAACTTCAAATTATTCAGTTCATTTATCCTTTAACGGTAAATATCTTTAAACATAAAGGACTAGATTCAGATATAAAATTATTGAAAAGTATGCCTATTACGTTTCTGATACAAAATAATTTAAAATAATTAAACTTCTTCACAGCTAGACCTGTTGTTATACTGGCATTTTTGAGTACACAGACTTAAATTCATCATAGTGAGGTCCAATAATTAAGAGTCACCTTTAGATTAAAATTATATAAATAAAATCTTTATATATATATATAGAAACCTTTATCTCTTTCAAACATACCCATACTTCAATTCTCTAATATAGGCTCACATAAACAACAACAAAAAATACGAGTTCCTGGTAGTTTAAGATCACAATGGACAAGATATTTAAATTTTTGGTATACTTTAATAACTGAATGATTGTGATCTTGAAAAAAAAGTTAACTTTTCTCAAAATTTCTAAAATTCAACAGTTCTACAGTAACCACTATTGCTATTCAAAAATTCTTCAATATTAAATAGCCCTCAATTTAATGAGGTAGTTAGTTCCCTTTGAAGACTCCATTATATATAAAACATAAAGCAATAAAGCTTTAACAGTTTTCCAATAGTTGAATTTCCTCTCATTTTATTTTCTGAAAAATAACTTTTTCAAATTGGCCATCTCTGAAAACTATACATTGATCAAGTAAACGGTGTCATGCAATATAAATTTCTCATTAACTTTTAGTAATCATAACATACTATTGATAAGTTGAGTGAGTGAGTGAATATTAACATTGCACTGTTCAGCTATACAAGGGCTTTTGGCGATGGACCTCGTAACTTTGAACCATGGTCAAGTGATGAGGATCACACCTGAGCTGGTACCCCCTCTCCTAACTACCACACCACACCAGAGGGAGGACATTTGAGCTTTTGACAGATTTAACCTGCATCGCTCCCTTACACCGCAGATCTTCAGTGGTACAAGGCTCGAACTCATGACAAGCCAACCCCGAGTCTGTTACCTTGACCACTAGGCTACCGTGGCTACATTTGTAAGTTGAGATGATTTAATTTATGCAAGAAAGTATAGACACTTTTAAAACAATTTAATTTTTTCAAATTTTAATATTGGCCTTTATTGTTTTCCCCATATTGGAGATTCTACTAAATATGAAGGATATGTCTGCATTGAGATGTTCTACATACATACAGTTAATAAAAAAAATAATAATAAATGACACAAAACAATTCAAATCTATGATAAAAATTAAAATTGGATTACAGTTCCATACATTTAACAATACCACTTTTAAGTTTTCTTTGAAAAGACTTCCAATTGTATTGAGTAATAAAATCCAAATTTAACAAGCCAAACTTAATTTTTTTTCAGGAAGATTAATTAATGTATAAGAAAATAGTATTTTTAAAAATCTTTCTTCACTCAGCCACTGGGCTTTATAAAGCACGTAGCCTACTAATGTAAACCAAACTATTTTTATAAACAATTTTTTTTTAGTTACTAATTACAAGGGTAAAAAAGGGTAGGGAGAAACAGCATCTTAAACTAACTCAAATTCAGTAAACAGATATAATTCAAAACCATAATCAAATGGTGCAATAAATGAACCAATATCTCAACCTATTTCCTAAATTTTGCAAAAAGAGGGATGATTTTTTAGTTAAGATAATAAGGCTTTTAAAATTAGAAATGCAGCATTAAATACAAAATAAAAAAATTATTGCTTATAATTATCTTTTTTTGCACTTAAATGAGAGAATTTACAAATGAATAAGGATAATGAATTTTCTATTTTAAAAAGCAAGAGCTAATTTTAATGAGTCCAGATTTTTAAAGTGCAATAGTACAGATTAATTCTTGCAGTGAAACATTGTCAGTGAAAAAAACAAAATATATTCCCCAAATTTATCATCAGCATCAAAATTAAAAAGGAAAAATTTGGTTATAAGAATTTCTATGAACCTTAAAAGCTTAAGTATTACCAAAATTTTTGAAAAATTCTATGCTAGTAACTATAACAGAAAGATAGATTGGAAATTAATATTCACATTTTTGAGATTAAAATTAAATAGAAAGAAATGTCATACACATAAAATTTAGCCTTTTATTAAAGATTTTGAAAGATCATTAAATGCAAAAATCTATAAATGAATGTATTCAATCGAGTATGCATAAAATGTTTCTAAATTCATCTCTTTCACAAATGCATTAAGAGAGGAATAGCATATTAAAGTTCATTCTAACATTGTTTTGCAATTAATAACATGCTCTATTCATATAAATAAATTTAACCTTCAGAAATTGTACGTTAATTTCTTCAAAACAAAAAACATTGAAATGATTTTTAAAGTACTAAACTTTTGAAAAATAGAAAGCACTTATTTTGAAAATATTTTAAAATTTACACAAAATTTTGTTCTGGTTCTTAACTGAAATCTCCAAAATTTTGAGAAAACAAAAATATTTCTACTGGTTAAATTACTCACACATTAATCTAAAAGTATAACTTTTCCCTTCATCAAGCACTCGTTTCCTTATTTAAACTAATTACCTTTTTAAATGACAATTTGATTTTGAAGTAGTAACCATGAAATTAAATAGAAAAATAATATTTTCAAAGCAAAACTATTTTCATTTCTTTACAAAATTTCATATACACGAATATTTACAATAAAAAATTAAATACAATCAAATAACATTTATTTACATATCACTTTTCAATTAAAAATCGTCTAAATAGTTTTTCTTCATGTTTACTTTTGAACTTTGGAACAAAATTTACTTTCACTAATTGTGAGAATCCTTCCTTCATACTTGGTTCTTTATATTTAGATCTATAAGTAAAACAATATAACTTAGTAATGAAAGTAAATAAAAAAATAATTCATTAAAATAAAAATAACATGGTTTAAAAGACCATTATAACTAATTATCTTAGCATCATCAACAATGTAGAGATGTTCCATTAACAGCATCCAGCTTTTAATTATTTATTATATTTTTAATTAGCTTAAAACTTTGAAGCAAATGATAAATTTTTACTTTAAAATTTTACATAACAAATGGATGTGGATTCAACACATTTATACTTTATAAAAACAACATTATCTGAATTGATTTTTAATACTCATATTAAAATACACACACAAAAAGAAACTTACTTATACCCATTCAGCACCATGTCATTTACTCCAACATGTTTTTTATCTGGATTTTGAAGCTCTCTAAACTAGAAATTTGAATGTTTTATTATGAATATTTTCACAATAGCAATTTAGAAACTGAATATAAAAATTCATTCAATGATCGATATTTTTTTTTTTTAAACTAGGAATATAAATATTGTTTATGATTCTAAGAACATAGATAAAAATAATTAAATTTTTTTTACAAACTGAGTTATTTTAAGAATTTAATTTGAATTTATTTCATGATGATTGATTACAAGCATCTTAATTATGCATAATTAAGTAGTTAAATCGAGACAGAAGTTATTCGGAATTTCATGCTCAGATAGTCAAATTATGAATTTTACTTTTTAACCTATAATATCTAATAATTTTTTTGTTACAAAGAGGGCAAATGTTCCTCATAATATTCTTTCAATTAAATTATCTTTCAAGATGTTATAAAAATAAATATTTTAAATGAATTTAAGAAAATATTAAGATTATTATTATAACAGATTATTGTTTAATAATTAAAACAATTATACAACAAACAGTTATAACATACTTCATTGCTCACAATAAAACTTAAATGATTTAATAAACAATTAAAAATATGATAGAAAATTCAACAACTCTATTTACCATTATATCATTTGTATATTTTCACATATTATAATGATAGATTCAATTTTAATAATAGTTTACAGCAAATATTTATATTAATTTTTAGCCCATTTACTTCTAAAACATTAAAAAATCCATAGTTTTAAAACTAACCAATTCCTTAAAAAAATTAAATAAAAAACTATATACAAAATAACTTTATCAACTTTTACTCAGTTTCACAATTCTTGAATTGTAATATCATTTAAATATTTTTATTACAATAGCTCCATTTTTTATAAAACTAATCCTTAATTAAACAATAATAAAGATATAAAATACAAAATTCAAATTTAATTTTTAAACTGCAAAATGCACCCAATGCTAAAAGTTAAGCATGAAGCATAAAAAAATTTTTAAAAAAATCGACAGTTTTGATGAACATGAAATCAACAGGAAAGTATCAAATATACTTTTGCATGAAATTAAACAAATAATTACAATCAAAGATAAAAACAATATTGAAATTTCACAAGTTATAAGATGAAGTCATGTTGGAGTTAATTAACAAAATGTTTAAATCTAAAAAATACCAACATTATTAGGGTATGTTTTTTATTACCCCTCATGGTCATATAAGTTTACAATGGACATGCTTTTCATGAGGGAATCAATCACTGCAGTGTTAAGTAATCACCATTCCTTATAGAGAAGTTTGTAATTGCAAGAGTGACTGGAAGAAGGAAACATGCAGACATTACACAGCCAAGGGCCTCCCAAGAGTTCTAATTGGGATTTAGAACATGTAAATACATCAGGTAATCCATATGCATAATCTCCTCACTTTCTGGTAATCATCCATGATATTAGCTTTGTGGGAATACACATTGTCATTAAAAAGCAAGCATGAGCAACTGCTGCAACATGTAATCTCATCTTAGGTTCCAAGATTTCATCCAATATGGGACACCTATGACAAAAAACCACCTGTACATGTGCACAGGTCATGAAATCAGTACCAACATCATGATGCTTCTATTCTGAAATAAGTGATGGTCGATGACGTTTTGAGGCAAATTGTGCGCATCTTATTCTTCTTGTATGCATCTTACCATTTGGTTCCAAAATCAATTCTGATTCATCCATTTTTCCAAACAAACACAGTCTATTTCATGTGTTGCAAACACCAATTTAATTGTGCTCTTTCTCTCTGATTGGACAAAAAAAGGAACACAAATTCATTGTACTCAGGTAGCTAGTTCATTTACAATGTGTAACTTTGATGCACAGTAGTGACACACATACATATGATGCTGCAACTATAAATGTTAAACATGTAGAGGTCGCTTTTCAATTTTACATGGTCACAACTGGAAAATATTGATCTTCTGCAGGGGTTGTAGTCATTTGATGACCAACCATAGGTCTTAGAAGAATTTAGCTTGTTTGGAATTGTTTCCATAATCCCAAAATGATAAATGCTGATGCAAAAAGCAATATCTGAGATTGACTGGCTTGTTTTACGGTATCCCATAAAACGCCAGTGCTCACTATCTACTTGTCCCTCTCACTATCACTATGCTCACTTAGATCTCTGAAAGTCATTGAAACATATCCATTTTGGAAATTAATACAAAAGTTCCAAACACTTTTTGTTAGCATATTTAGCTCTTTTCAATGTTGGCTTACAATATAGCTGCTTTTTTGCATATTTCTTAACACAAAACCATGACTAGCTATCACATAACACATCTGCATATTTCAATGTACCTTTGCAGCAAATTGCAGCCTCTCAAACTTCTGGAATTTAATGTTGTTCTCTCTCAGGTTAACTTTTGATAGTTTGTGTATATTTTATTAATTGAAGTTGTCTGAATAATACATGCACCAAACAAATTTCTTTGAAGCCCAGTGGCTGAGTGGTTAGTGCATCCTGCTTCCACACCACAGGTCTGAGGTTCCAACCCCGGGCTGGGCAAGGTAGACTCAGCCTTTCATCCCTTCAGTGGATCAATAAATGAGTATTAAGCTTGCTTGGGAACTTAACATTGGGGCTTTCGCGTCAGACTGACTGACCTGAACATCTGCTCATGCACCTCAGGGCCTATGGTCGCGTATACTGAGTTGGGCATATATAGTAGGCCTTGGCCATCATGAGCTGTCACACCACTGAGTTAAGTTAAACAAATTTCTTTAGTGATTTATAAAATAATATTAGTTATACATTGTTTTAAATTGATAACTAAACAAGATTTAAATTAAGTTTTGATGTTAATATATGATTCTGCCAGAATTGTAGATAAGTATAATTTGGAATTATCAATACTTACTACATTATTGTGCTTAGCCTGTTCCAATGAGCAGTCAAATAGAAAACACCGGCATGGAGCATTAAACTTTTTGGCTTCTTGAATATACCTAATATTAAATATTTTTTTTATCAGTCCATAGCAGTAATGTTATGTAAATATTGTAAGGTAAATAAATAATTAAATGGAAATACCTGCTGCGACTTTCAATATCAGGATTTGTATTATCAATAACCACTTTCTGACCTTTGCTTAGAGCTTTTGAGCATTCAGATACACATTTTTGCCATGACCCCAAGGTATCCTGAAAATGCAAAAATATTTACTGAGTTTCTTACAAAGTTATAAATAATTTACAATTGTTAGCCCATTTCACAAGCTATATTATATAAAATTATATATGAATTTAAACATGAGAAAAACAATATCTAAATGTAAGAAATCTGCAATAAAACAAAAAAAGTGAATTTATATAACTTATTATTTTCAATATATAACAAAAATTACGGATATAAAATATTATCAAAATATATAAAACTATTTACCCTATTTATATGAATATAGCCTTTTGGAATTAGGTATGTTTGAACAAAATGGGTTTTTCCAGCTGTAAATGATAAGAAAACATTTTGAGTAATTTAAGAATAAAAAAATTCTAAAAGTTAAAAGTTTAATTGTATACTTTTATCAGAAAAATACACATAGATTTCTATCTCCAATGTTCAATAAATCTACTGATTTGATATGACTGTGTGATCCAATAGAATTAGAATAATATGTGATTTTCAACTAGTATTTTTTATCAAATATTCATAATATATTTCTTAATTATATAAACTGAATAAAACTCAAATGAAGCATACAGCAACTATATAATTAACCCACAAGAATTTGCTTGTGAGATTTCTTTTTACACTAGATAAACTTTGTTTAAAAATAGTTTTTTTTTTGTTAATAGATGTATTTTTAGTCTCTTTAATTTTAGTTTTAATGTTTATTGAGTAATAAAAATGCATTTTCCAAATAAATGAATAATTATGTAAATATTAGAATAGAAGTAACACAAAACATAAAAATTAAAATTGTTTAAAACTTAGAAATCTCTAAAAAAAATCACATTTATTTTTAATTATTCATCTAAATAAGTACAGAAGTTACAAATATACATGATATGATTAGGACTTATAAGCTTGTTACACTTTATAAAGCATTTCTTTGAGGATTTGCTTTATCTGACCCAGCTTTTTCACTATCTTGTACTTTAACAAGCTATTTGCTGAAGGAATAGAATTCATTCTTCTGTAATTCCCGTGTTTAACTTGAATATAATTTGATAATCAACTCTTCGAACATTTAAAGGAGGGAGACTGTCAAACAACTAATTCTAGACATAGAATAGATGGTTATCATTTCAACAGCAGTATCAACACTGCCTTTAGAAATAATATAAAGAGTTATAATGTTGGGTTTGGTGGCATTACTGGTGTTTCATCTATTTTCTTATAATTGTAGAGAGTTGAAATATTCAAAAAAAAATTTTCTTATTTGGTTTGTAAAAAAACAATATACTTTTAAAAAATCACATTGATAAAGTGTAGTTCTCCACACACTCACAATTATATTATCATTTTTAACAAGTATGTAATTTTATTATAAATCAAAATATATAGCTGATAAATATAGATGTAAAACAATAATAAGAAAGATTTAATTAGGACTAACTATGAATTTAAACATTAGAATTTTAACAAAATGAAAGACTTTCACACTGGACATAAAATCGATACAGTAGAGCTTGTGCTATGAGAAATTTTCTCTCAAGAGCTGATAGCAATGTGAAAAAGGTCTCTCAGAAAAGTACAAAGATCCCTAAAGCCACTTTCAGTGCAGCCAATACTAACAGAAAGTTATAAAATACAGCTAGAGAAAGCAGTGTGCTTGCCTATCATTACCTTAATTAAATATGTATTTTTTAAAGTGCAAAAAAGTCTTATACAATTTCTAACTCAAATTTAATTACCTTATTTTCCTGTATATAATCCACAGCAGCGTATTATCCACAAAACCTTTTTTTTTCCAGTAAAAAAAAACATTGTATAATCAGCGGCAGTTTTTACAGCGCAAAATATAAACTGCTGATAATGAGTGTCACATAAGATAAAAAATACGCAACATAATTAAAAATAGAAGTAGGAAATTGTACAGAAAACAAAATTTATTATGAAACATCTTTTTAAATATTATGAAAATATTTTTTATAATCTCAATAAAACAAAAAAATTCTTTGCTACTGCCATCTATGTTTTGAGTTGTTAAACAAAACATTGCATGCGGAAAAAATCTTTTTTTTTTCAAATTTAGCAAGTTAACAGCAAAAAAATTAAGATCGAGACTGCTTTCCCACTGTCTCTTTCTTTTAAAATCCATTTATTTATTTATTTCTCTAATTCTGGTCAGTGAGGTTTTACACGATGATCAGCTCTTTAACGTTGATCACTATTTTCGAAGTTGGTCTTGTTTTTTCTCCACAAACGAATATTCGATTCGTCAATGTTGAAAAACCTTACAGCTTCCTGACTTTGGTAGCTTTCAACTTGAAGTTTGCAATGTAAGTTACACGCTTTCACTTCAACATGATGAAAACTTTCAAAGGAAGAAATAGCTCTAGTCAAGAGAAAATTGGAAATGGCCCCAGCGACTAGTAATTGTTTTTTCCTTCCGAGGAACAGAATTTGTTTTGGAATGTAATTGGATAAAAACTAATCATGGCTGAATTACGTCAACCGAGTCATGAAAGCGCCATCTATTATTTATTTTATAAAAAACATAAACGGCATTTTATTCAAAACTTTATTGTTAGCTTTTCTGATCTAGAATGTTTTTTCTCAGATAATCCACGGTGGCGTATAATATGCACAACGAAATTTGAAACTGTTTTAACACATAATCCGCAGATTATATACAGGAAAATATGGTAGACTAAATTCTCTAATGATCCTTTTAGCTTTAGAACATAGAAGAAATCAAACAAAAAAGCCTATTACATGTAAAAATATGACCAAACTTTTATTATCTAATTATAAAGAAAGAAAATAACTATATGACCCAAATATTCTTGGTTTGTATCAAGTTCATAGCAATATCTTGTATGTTAGTTAATAATTATTATTAAATAGTCAATTATTTGATTTCATTTCATTTTCATTAAATTTTTGCATTCTATATAACTTTTGAACATTAATTTAAATGGCACTAGAAAAATTCCAACTCACCAGCAGGAAATCCAACAAAAACAATAACCTGTAATAAGAAATGAAATATATCCAAATATCAAATATTTTATTTCTTTTTAATGATAAAAAAAAAAAATTTTGAAGACACACAAAAAAAAAAAAAAAAAAAAAAAACAAGCATTTTTTTTTTGTAAGATAAAATTGTATTTTTAAAAAGTAACATTTTTGAATTATGTTATACAGTATGTTTAAATTAGTTCAAAATATGTTATACTTTAGACAGAGAGAGAAATATAAGCACTGTTTAAATTTTATACTTAAGATTTATGAATAATTTTTCAACATGTAGCTAAACTTTAAAACTTATGATGCATAAATATAACTTAAAGGAAAAATAAAAATATTGGAAACAGGTTGATTATCATCTTTTAAATACATACAAAATGACTTATTATAAAAATTGAATTCTAGCAATTATTTAACAAACAAAAATTCTAACTTTTTTAAAAAAATAAACATAAATTAGATTCTAAAAAAGTTGAGTTGAAAACATCTATGTACTAATTGAATGCAAGGGCAAAATTATGATAGAAAATCCTCACATATTGCAAGATAAAATTTTAAATGTGAATCTGTTTGTTACTATGAAATTACCTTTTTAATGTTAATAGCAGATAATCAAAATAAAGAAGATTCCAAAGATTAATTAGGAAAAAAAATCACATAAAATATAATACAGAATAACTGTACTTTTCCTTCAGTAAATTAAAAATGTACATTGAAATGGTTTTCTTAGAAAAATCAGTAACATTAAAAATAATTTTAGATTTGCAAATTTTTTTATAAATAAAAAATAGTCAAATAGATGTGCTCTTGTAATTAATTAGAAAACAAACAACATGCACCTATCGAAAATTTTCTGCAAAACAATGATTCATAATATATATATATATATATATATATGTAAAAATAATAATTTTTTTTGTATAAATTACATACAAAAAAATTGTTTTATTAAAAATATTTTTAAAATAATTAAAAACTGCTTTACAAAACAGAATTAAAGAAAACTTGCAAATAACAAAAAATCAAAATAATTGATTATGTCCAATGCAGGTTAAAAGAAAATATAAGAATTTCCTATTTCATGCACACGAAGTTGTTAATTTAGTACCTCAGATGAAGGCGATGCAATATTATCGGCATTCAATTCCTCTTTAGGTGGTGGTTCAGTTTTGATCGCAAGAGTAGTAGTTTTCAAATTTCTCTGAGAAAAAATAGGAAAATAAATATAATCAAAACATTATGGTAAGTTTTTTTTTAAACACAGCAATTAAATGAAATTAAAATATAATAACATACATAAAAATTTAAATATAAACTTTTATTCTAGATGTAATAGGTAGCATTACATAAAAGCAAATTAAATTCAGTGCAAAAAAAAAAAAAAAAACCATATTGAGGAAAAAAATTATTTAAGAAAAAAGTATTAAAAATGTATTTGTTACTTAAATTACTAACAAAAACAGATACAGAATATGATAATGTTATTCAATTAATATTAGACTTAATTTATTAAATAAAAATACTATTCACTGTATACAAACATATATAAACAGTAATACTTTAAAATTCAATGATTAATAATTCTTAAAAAAAATGAAATTTACTAAAATGAAAAAAATTTTGATAAATAATTAATTATAAAAGTAAAACATCATAAATTAATGGAAAGTACAATTTAAATACAAAATGAACTATAAAATACATTGATTAATAAAAGAAATACACACATTGCTTTATGCACATGTGCATAAAGCACAATGCGTAACATTAGCAAAACAAATAAAAAATAAACTTAAGACAATTGAGTTTTTCTACCTAGAAATAAGTTATACATATAATTTTTACTACTTTTATTATAATGAAAATAAATTTTCACATTACGTATGTACAAGATAAATGAACAACTTTTTAAAAAAACTTATAGGAAAAAGAATTACTAAAAAAAAAGAAAAAAAAAGAAAAGAAAGAAAGAAATAGATATTTTTTCTACTTCTATGTAATTACTTATAATTGGTGAAAAAAAAAATTTAAAATATGTCCTCATTAAAAAAACTCTTAATATTTTTCTGCATACTAGAGTTGCAATAACTTATTTCATTTCTCATTCAAAATCATTTATTCCTCTTTTCTATAAAATGGAAACATTTTTAACCTTTTTCCTTAGCATTTGAAATTTTGTAACACATTTAATGAAACTAATTTATAGAGATTATAAAAATAATTTGGTTGCAAAATATATAGTTTTTACATCCAATATGAAAGACTGTTAAGTACTTCATTTATAATATATGTACAAACTATTCAATGCAAATGAAAGAAAATAATATAACATTAGTCATATTGATTTTTTCACTAAGCAATTCACGAAAACTTACAAAATTTTCTTGCATACATAAATAGCTATTTTTCAAGAGAAAAGAATATAAAATATCAAAATAATAACTAAAATTTATTTACAACAAAGTCACACTAACAGGATCAAACACTGGCATCTTGTAGCTGGCAGGTTTCTGACTAAGAAAAAATTCTTCTGGTGTATAAAATTTTAAGCCAACATTTAAAGCAAACTAAAAATATAAGAAAAAATATTAGAAATACAGAAATTTTTTTTTAAAAGAGAGCATACAATTTTTATTCAATGAAATAATATTTTTACAAAACATTTTCTACATTTAACAAAACAGCAGTGCTATTAAATTAACTTACAGAAATTATACTTTTAAAATTCAATTCTGAGCTTATAAATTTATACTGAATAATACTATCAAAATTTAAAAAATGGATTTTTCTGACTGTCATATTTAATTTAATTTTTTGTTTCTTTACTTACTGTTAGTATAAATTTTCCTAGAGGTTGGAAGGAACATATGTTCATAACTCTAGATTAGAAATTCTTTTTGCTCTCTTTAAATGTTAGTTTAAAAATTAAAAATTCTTCAAAAATTTTATAAATTAAGAGAGATGCGAGGTAAAAAATTCATAAGACTTATCAAAATTCTTATCAAAAATTCTCAAATCCATGATGAATAAACCATATATAGTAACTTAACTAAGTGTTATTATATTATTTATTGAGATGCTTTATACATTATATGAATAACACTAATTTTCTTTTCCTTTATTAACAAACTAAGTTTTATAAGAATCATAAGAAGATGAGTGATGCAGTGCAGGTTTATCCATGTGGCGCTTGGGGCAGGTGCCCAGATAAGCTGGACTTAATCAGATTTTCCTTGGATAGTGCCAAGGGGCCTGTAGATCTTCTGTGCCCAAGGCCTGAAATGAGCTTAAACCGGTACTGGCGTGATGATAAATAAAATTTCATGAAACTACATTTAAATTTTATATTATATGTTTAAAACAAAGCAAAATAAAAAAATACACAATTTTTTTTTTACAACACATTCAGTAACAAACCAACAATACAATGTTTTTAACTGTTACTACATATTTACCTTTTGAACTTGATAATCTTATTTTAGGAAGATTATACTTTTCCCAATTTTGATTAACTTTAAAATTTTACAGATAAAACTAAATCAATGCATAGAAATATACGCTACTCACTAATCTGTCTGCACATGAGAAATCTTTTTTTTTCTTTGGAGCCCAATTATCAGGTCTTCCAGCAGCATCTGATGAAAAACGAAATTTGATTAAACAGCTATTAATACATGAACCTTGTGATAATGTATTATCATATAATTTGAGAAAATAATAGGATTAATAATAGTTATATTTTATAAGATTATTTTTCCATTTTAAAAAAGAATGATCGAGAAAGGAAAATCATACAAATTAAGCTAATAAGTAGGCATTTTCTGATGAATAGCTCTAATATAAATGAGTTATTTTATGATAATTTATCAATAAAAGTTATTTTTATATTAACTAAACATTCTTTGTTTATCTATAGGAATTTGAAATATTCCATCTGAGTTTGACAAAAACTGATTGATCAATTAAGATTAGAACTAAGGGATTTTAATTGGAGAGGGACAAACAAAAAGTTTTTAAAGTTCTTCATGTATAAAATATTATAAGCAGAAGAAAAAGAGAAAGAAATACAACTGACCTCCTACATAAAGGCAAGATTCCACGTTTACAGGAACACCGTGGTTGCCCTTTTGGATAAAATAATCCCACATGCCTGTATTTGGTTTTCGATATTTTCCTGAACCAGTAGAGACCATAACTTGAATTGGTAATCCTAACTTTTGAATAATTCTTTGAACCTTTTTCTTAAAATCAGGAGCAGATGTTCTTCCTCTAGAAATTCCTTTCTAAAAAATACATATATATATTTAGATGATTTATGTCATAATAAAGTAGTCAGATTTCAAGTCAATAAAATATTGCTCATATTTTTTTTTAGAAATACAGCATAAAACAAATTCTTCTTAAACTAAAAATAATAACTTTCCGGAGAACACATTAATTTTATACACTTTCTACACATAACAGCACAATTTAAATAAATAAATTAAAAAAAATTTTATTATGTGCTATTGAAGTTTGGGAAAAGTCAGCTAATCACAAATAAAATACTAAACAAAAAATATACACATAAAATGACTGAATATTTACAATTATCTAAATTTATGAAACCATTAACTTGATTAATTATAATTCAAAACTATTTTAGGCTGTCAGAAAGATGCATTTTTTTTAATAATTTGATTACTGGATATGTTAAGGATCACAAAAAATAATTTTAAATTAAAAATAATCAGTTCTGAAGTAACGATTCTGAAGACTAGAGAAATATTTGCTATCATTGATATTTCCTGATAAACATGTTTAGAGTTCTAGATTCCATAAGAAAAATTTGTACATTTCTTACCAAATTTAGATGTATTCCGACAGCTTTATAAAAAAAACACTTAAAATTATAGCAAAACAGATAAGAGAAAGAAAATGTAAAACAGTTTTCAATGGGTAGTTAGAAATTGCTAATTACATGAAATAAACCTTACTAATTTTTTCATATTAAGAACTTGAAAATATTCTTATTAAAACAACCTAAGAATTCAGTGAAATGAAATAAAAGTATGATCAATAATATTATTGATATTTTAGAAGGAAAAAAATTAAAATTTTTTCATACCTGATTGGTAAATATCACAATTTTGTAGCCTTCTGCATGTAATTTTTTTAATTTTCCAGGAATTTCTGCATACATTATCCTAAACAATATTTTTCTGAATTAATCAATAGTAGATGTAGATCAAAACAGAGATTTAGAATAATATTATTATGAAGACATTTGTATACATCAGGGTAAGTATGTTTGAAAAGGTGTGTACTTAAATATGTGAAAAGAATCATTATGAACTTCAAATATGAAATCAAATGAATCAACAATGTCTTTTATAAATTAATTTCAATAAACTAATTGTCTGATACTTTAAAAAAATATTATACATCAGAAAAATGTTCAATATAATATTAATTATTTCATAATAATGATTGAGAAATAAGACTACATTATACATTTAAAATATAAGTATATTATTGATACATTGCTCCAAAAAAGTTAATAAAAAATATGATAAAATAAACATTAAAAAAATTCATTGTTCCAAAATTTAGGATGTATTTATATACATGTTTTTCACAATTACAATTTATGCTGAAATTTTATTTGTATTACATAAGTTTGGAAATTTTGAATTGGAATTTGATTGATAAGATGTAAAGTTAATTGTTTTTTTCCCACAGCTATCTTATGAGCATGAAAAAATAAAATATTTACATAAAAAATATACAGACTTTCAATTCATTAGATGCATTTTTCAGCCTTTTTTTAATTAACTTTTTTATTGTAATGAATACATATTTATGAACATTTTAAACATTTAATATTCACATTTAAAACAAATTTAAGCATACTTCCAGTCATCTATGCTTGTAGGGAAAACTTTTCCAGACTGAGTAGAAATAATAGTATGATCTAAATCAAAAGCAGCAACCTGAAAATATGAAAATTAATTAGTAGTTAAAATTAGAAAGTTATTTTTAAGCAATTAATATAATAAAATATATTATAAGCCACAAAACTTCATATTTATTGAAAAAGATAATCTGTAAGAACATTGATTAATCAGTAAGAACATTTTAGAAGTCTCAAAAGTTAAAGGAAGAGAGCTTACAAACAAGAATACAAATTATTTTCTTTAAAATTTCTGTCATAAAACCTCAAAAAGTTCAGAATATTTTAACTGAAGAAATATTAAAATTAAACAAGGAATCAATAATCAATTTTCAAACAAAGCCATCTGTTGTGTCTGAGAAATCGCAGACGAATTCTTCATCTTCCAAGTATGATTTACATCACAACAATTTTTGTTTCAACTCCAGAATTCCCAGGTAAGAGTCAACGGTTTCTCCCATTTCAGGCAAAACTGTTATCAAATCTTTTGTCGTGATTTCAAACATTTTCCCCTTTTCTCTGCTTCATGAGAGAGAGGGTGTTGTAATAACTTTATTACTTTCCTAAATACTTTTCCATATAATCAACTCTACTACACATAATTTAATCAACTCGAACAATTATCTTGATTAAATATAATTCTGTAATAAACACAGTACGTGTTATGTCTCTCATTTAATTTCTTGCTACTGTAATATAATCAACTACTAGACAATTATCTTTATTATCACTATAATCAAATAGCAATCAAACTGCAATGTCTGTTGTGTTAAAACACCCCCACAAAACTCTATTCTTTATTACACCAGACTACGCCTGCGGGTCAATCTCACCAAAGGAATTCAATTTCCTTCACCCCAACACAGTTTAGCGCCTCCGCTTCCAAAAACAAGGGACTCTCTCCCTCTCTGACCGTACTCTCCGGGGTCAAGCAACCCTCTCCTCCAAAACACTGTAACCCCTCCAAAATCGCGCCACCACTCCATAATCCTCGCCAACAGTAGTCTCAGACACTACACCATCATTGAAAACTTAATAATGAAAAATGTGAGAAAAAACAGCAATCAAAACTATATAGTGAATAAAAAGTTATGACAATCTATCCATATAGTGTTCCAGGGTTATTGAAATAAACTTTAAGGGAAGATAAAAGACATCACAAGGATTCAGATTTTAATAGCAACCCATGGTTGGAAACGTCTTTGTTTGGCCCTAGGTGGTATTCTTCACAAGAGCATTTGAGAAAACAGACATGCATGACTGCAGTCATTTGAGCTGTCATCCATCACAGAAGATTATGGAACAGTGTTACATACACCTAACTGGCATACATGTACCTGACTAACGAATTGGCAGAAGGAAATGCACAAGCAGCAAAATAATTGTATCACGAAAGGTACTTACAGAGAGATAAACCAGACTGTTGGATGTTGACTAATTTGCATCAAAATTTATGGCGGTACTCTTTGAAGATGGTATGAGTGTAATGGTTTGCCTTCACATTGCAAAACATGATAATAGCATCCTATGGCAGTAGCGATGGCTCATACATTAGCACTCAGATTCCTTCAAACAGTATCCAACACATTCTGTTCTATGCTGTTTCAAATCCCTTGTGGCTCACCCTCACTATGCTTATTACTTCATAATGATCCATATTCACAGAAATTTCAGGTCTGTTTCCTCCAATGTTTTCATGAACAACACAACCTAACGTCGAAAAAAGACGTTTCCGACCATGGTTAGCTAGGCAAATCTAAATCCTTCTGATGTCCCTGACCTCTACTGAAAATTTGTCCCAATAATCCTGGTACACCCTACATATATAGGCAGTTCCCATTAACACATGGTTCAATATTATTCATAGTCATTGTGAGAAAATAATTTTTATTCCCCTTTTTTTAATGAAATTTAGATTAATTTTTCATTTGGATGATGTCATGACTTCCTGTTAAAAGCAGACATTAATATTTTTTTTCTTCCAATAAATAAAGTAATAAATTCAATTTTCTTTAAAATGTTCTTTCAAACAATATTTTTTTTTTGGCAACATGCAATTTACTTGAATATTATAGCACACTTGACCATAAATTTATTTTTTATTGAATCAGTTACTCTGTAATTTAATAAAGATGTTTGTTAGATTATTGTGAAGTTGTTTTTGATAAGACTGATGAATCATATTAAATATGATTTTTAAATACATTTTACAGTAAATAAACTTTTTATATGTATCTTAATAAAATAAGCTTTCATAGTAAAGGCCTTGTTTTATTTTCTCCTTTAAGACGAAGCTGAAAATTTGCATCAATGTTGGAGTTTACAATGTTGCTCAATTTATATTAATGCTCTATGGTTCACTTAACCTACAGTACCTTGACAACTGTGTATCAAAATCAGATTATATATTTGAAGGGAAAACATAAATAACACTTGAAAGTATGAAAAAATAAATAATAAAAAAGCAAAGATACAAAATTCATAAAATAAACATGTAAAAGAAAATACAAAACACAAAGGGAAAAAAATAAAATGGAGCATAGCAAATCAAAAAGTTCAGAGACTTAGGACAAAATAAGTTTCCAATATATATATATAATTAGAGAAAAATATCCAAAGAGAGAATCAGAAGTACTTGGAATGAGTAATCATATATGAAAATGATTATTAAAATGATAAGAGTATTTTCAGAAGTAAAGAAGATATATAAAGAAGAATTAATTTAAAGCAAGCAGAGGTTTGTTTTCGCGGGGTGTATTTTTAAGAGTAAAAAGAGGTATTTAAAATAGAAAGAGGCTCACTATTAGAGTAAAATATTGTTAGGATTTGATGGACCCAAGAGCGAAAAGTTGAACTAAAAATATATCACTTATTTCAATTAAAGAATTTCTCAAAAACAACCTGCATTTTTATTTGCACATGCTATACTTTTTACTTTAACCAAATGTTTGAAAAAAAAAATTTAGATCCTAAGTATACACCAATTTTATTTTAAATTTACATTATAAACATTAGCTAGTTATTTAGATGTTACCTTTTCTTGAGGCATAAGACCAACAGGTGTAAATATTAATATTTTACTGTGATCATATTCTTCCCAGCAATCTTTAGTTGACAAAGAATTAAAAGCATTCATAATAGTTTTCTGTACACTTTCTTGCTCCGGTTGTTTTTCTTTTACTTCCTCTAAAACAAAGGAAAAAGCATAAACACTATAGTTAAAATAACCCATTGAAAAAGTAAACATTCTTTTGGATTTATTAAGAAAATTTTATCAACCAATTAATTATAATGAAGTAAAATTAAAAACAAATGCACAGAACTAATGAAACATTTTTAAAACTCTAACTTAAAGACTTCCAGTCCTTTAAATTTAACCGAATTTAAAATTTCAATTCCGAGTACTTTTTTGGAGAAAGGATTTTAATGACCTGGAAATAATTAGATATGAATAGAAAGCTAAATGACATATACAGCTTAAAAGAAAAGAATGAATATAGGTAGAAAAAAATCTTTATTGAATACTAATAATTACAACTATTTCACAAGATCATTGCACTATTTCTCATGTTAAGAATAAATAACATATATATGTTGATTTGTGCCATATAGTTGATAGCTGATTAGTGCCTGATTTCCATCTTGAAATCAGAATCACAGGTAAATATTTTTCTGTTATATTGATTTTCAATGCAAGACAATACAACATCTGTGTGGAAAAAATATTTATCAGATAATGATAATTTATCAGAAATTGAAATATTACTAAATACATTTACAGATGGATGAGAAAAATAAATAAATGTATACAAACAATTAAAATAATTTACTAATTACTCATACACTCATTTACATAAGAAATACCATTTCAATAAAATATACACCTAATCTTCCGTCGTTTTCTTTATGAATATATAAAATAGCATGGTCACACACACATTTCATTTTAGGAGAAATGACTAAGATACTTAAGACTATCCATCCTTTGAATTAAAAAAAAAAAATCTGCCCTCTATCTCTCAAAGATATTTATTTGGTGCCTTCTAATTAAAGCTGCAAGAATTTTTCTTTATATTTCTTTAAATTGCACCCTTTAAAAATTTAAAAAAAAAAAATTCCTTTTATATTGTTTTACTAAAAATGTTGAGACATAGTTCTGTCTCCAGATAAAAAAAAAAAAGTGAGTCAAGTCTCTAAGTAAAAAGCTACTTCAAGAGATTGCTCTTTTCATTGTAATTTCCTAGCACAAAGTAACATGTTGAAGTAAGTAATAATCTATTTTGTATATCAGTTTTAAGTTTATGTTGGCAGGTGTCCAATGGAAAACAATAGTCTCCACAAGAGTTCAAACAAATCAATTTTTAATGATAAACAATTAGTTCATTTTTACTTCTTTCAAGGTCATGTTAACTTGAGCGTAGGTAATATGCATACCAGTATTATTTGTTCAGAATTGGCTAATGTTTTCCTCCTACCATTTCAAAGGTGTAAGAAAAGAGACAGTAATATTAAGGTATTCAGGAGAAGAAGCAGGATAGAAAGTACACACACACATATTCCTGCAATTTACAATTTAAGGCCTTTTCTTAAAATGTACCAGAAAAACATGATTTAAAATGAAATTTTTTAAGTATTAATATAATAACCAATAGTAAAAATAGAATGCAACTGAAGAATAATGCATCCCAACATATAAATTAACACACTGCACAATTCTTATTCTCTTTTCCTTAATTTCTTAGCAGGATAAAGTTTAAGGTATTTTTTTTTTTTAGACTTTCATTCCATTTTGTATTTTATCAATTACTATTGATGAAATAAATAGTTATTGATTTCATGTAATAATCTATCAATTTACAATTGATAAAATATTATATGCAACACAATTATACTTTGTATAACCTGTACTGATCTTTTCATACATTTGAATTTTAAATAAATAAGCAACTTTCATAATTTTAAAAATGATATTTAGATATCCTAACATGGGGAGAGAGAACTTTTTAATTCATGTAAAAATGAGTGGTGAACAGTCCTAACCATGATTTATTTTCCATATTTAATATCAATGCTCAGAATATATATATTCAAAAGTATTTTCTTATAACTTTTACACACACATGTAAAAACTATTCATCTACATGAAATTGTTTCAATTTTTTCCAATTTGTTTTATTAAACAACAAATATTATTCCAAAAATGGCAGTATAGCACTTAATGCTATTTAAGAAAGAATGGAAAATTCAGAATTTGCTCTAATTTCGAATTGAGTCCATGATTTTTTTTGAAATTGAGGTTACAAATTCGAATTTTTCAACAGTTCAGTGAATTTTTCTATTCATTTCATTTGAGGACATAGTACATGAAGCCTTGCTATAAAGTTATAATTTACTAAACATTCAATTCTGGTTATCCATTAGAAATTATTTGCATTGTTTATAATCAATCCAAATTCTTTATAATTTTTAGCAGTAAATTTTTTTCGCCTCAAATTTATGCCCTTCAATTTGGGACTGAGAAAACAAATAAAGTTTAATTTATTGGATTTATTGTATTGAGATTAATTCTGTAACAATATGATTCAACTAAATACTTAAATGAAGAAGTTAGAATTTTAGACAACCTGCAAGTCATTTAAATGTTTTTCAGATTTAAAATGCTAATTTAACTCCCTATTATTTTAAAAATGCTTTAAATTATAAAAAATAAGAATCATTAAGTTTAAAATTATTTATTCATAATAATTTTGCAAATAATTAATTAAATTTGTGTCTTTTTTAAATACATAGCAATAAACATTAAATTTTTTTAACAATATACAAGTAAAACCATACTCAGGTAAACTTTAAAATGAATTCTTGTATATTGCATAACTTCTTTCCAATAAACTTAATGCTTTTTCCAAAAATAAATTTTTATATAATTTAACAATAAAATTTCTTGCTGGAACTAAACATATATATATGGTTGAATGCAAATTTAGTGAATAACTTAATTTATTGTCGATTCGGCAAATTTTTATTATGGTGGATAGAAATCCAACATTGAAACAAGCTATTGGAATAATTTGGCATCATTTTTTTTCTCCAATATCAATTAAGTGAGAGTGATATCAATGTTGCACTATAAATCAACACAAGGGCTATTGGATACGGACCTCATTGTTCTGTAAAAAAAGTGTCTTGGTGATGGAATGTCCTCGTTTGTACACATATACTTGGCAGTATTCATATATTATTGTAACCTCACTGAGGGCAAAGCTGGCATAAGACACGATGCTAACATGGAGAATGGAAACAAACAATGTGCTCCTAATGCTATTTACTAAATATATTTAAAAAATGCAATACAGTCCATTGCTCATTAACTAATTTGAGTTCTTAAGTATGCAAACTCCAAACAATCATAAATTTGAACCATGGTCAAGTGGTGAGAATGACACTTGAATTGATACCCCCTCTTTGAACTTCCATACCACACCAATGGAAGGATATTGGGCCTCCACAGATTTATTGTGCATTGGCCCCCTCTATAAGGAGTGTCTTTAGTGGTACCAAGACTCCAACCCATGGCACCCCAACACGAGTTAATGACTGTAACCACTAGCCTATCTTGGCCAACTAGGCTACCTTCTCTAATATCAAAGATGTGAATTAAAGATAGGATTTTACTAACAAATTTTCTTTTCTACTGAATTTTGCTGATCCCCCAATTTCTTTTAAAAAGTTATAAATTTCAGTATATATCAAAGACAAATAACACAGAATACCAAATATTTTAAATCATTCAACTGTCATAAACCATGGAAAATAAAGATTATACCAGAATTTTTTATTTCAGCTCCATCTGTACAATTTGTTTCAGCATTAGAAGTGGATGGAGACGAATCTTCAAGTTTTGAAACAGAAATACTATTTTCTTCTCTAAAAGAATCTGTTGTCTTTAGTTTTTTGGGAGTAACATCTGGAGAAATTTTTGAGTGATGTTTATTTCTAATTTTAGGTTCTGAATCTAAAAATTCTAAAGTGAATTTTAAATCGTCCTCTAGAAGATTAACACTAGTACCATCAGGTACTTCAGTTTCTTCTTGGAGAACTAACAATTTATTATCTATTTCTGATGGATTTGGTCCCATCTGTTGAATCACTGCTTTCCTTGTTTCATAATTGGCAACTATTTGAACTGTAAGAGAAGGTAAAAATCAATGATAAAATATGACACAATGATCAATGATAAAATACACACAGATAATGTGAAAAAAAAAAATCTAGTTAATATGTTTTTAACAGAGTATTGACAATTATTATAAGAATATATGACAAGGAAAAAAAGCCTTGTACATTGAAGTTTTATAAAATGTTAGTTTATAAACTATAAATTTCTGTGTATAAGCTGAGAATTTTTGGAACTTTAAGTAAAAGAGTTGGTTTGTATATGGATCAGCTAATCTCGGAAAAATGCAGCATAGGAAGGACATTTTCCATTTTAATCTTTAACTTTTTGGTTGTCTTAAATGGAACTTTTATACTAAAAAAAAAATCTTTCATAGCCAACGTTTGAGTTTCTGAATGGTTTGCAAAATTCACATTCCTTTATTAAGATGTCTGATGATATTATCATGCACCAACTTTTTCCTTCAGGGTATGAAACATAAGTTGAAGATCATATGCCATACATACAAATTTCTATTCCCACTCATGTTTAAAAAAAAAATAGTATAAAAAGTAAGACTAGCACAGATGACAAAAAAAAAAAATGATTGGAAAAGAAATGTGTTGAATTCAGACAGAGTAATCAGGAATAAAACTATAGCCATAGGTGTCAAGCATTTACAGCAATTTGATTGGAAACTTCTTTGGCATTATTTTTGTCTTCATGTTTGAAAATTACAGATTTTTTCTTTTCAATTTGGCTTCTATAAGATTTTTGAATTTTGGGTAAATTTCAAGGGAAAAAATATAGTAGTAATATACATGGTTCAGCTTTTATATTTGGAAATATATTGTAAATAAAGCTTCTTATTATTCTGGAATATGTATAGATATATAAATATACGTGGGTTGGAGCAAAAGTCATGGCAACTATTTTTTTTCTTGAAGATACCAGTCCAATTGGAAAATGTGACATATGCATACAAAAGGACAAGGTGTTAGCTACATGTTTGGTCAATGAATAACACTGAAATATTGTAGCACACTTATTAATTATGGTAGTATACAGAGCAATATGGCCTTCACTGTGCAAAAGAACGAAAACACAGTACCACATAAAGTTGATATGACAAACCTGGGCCTAAAGACCCTCAATGTAGTCCTCTGCTACTATCACCACAACGATGTGGGAAGCGCTGAATGCCATCAGCGTCAGCATTTGTCACACCACTTTGCTCATCACTGGTTGACACACATCCTTGTTGAAACTTTCCTACCCACCGTGTTACTGTACAGTATGGTAGGGCATTATTCCCAAAGGCTTCCACTAATTCCCTGTGACATTCCATTGCATTTCTCTCTCAGAGAACAGCTATTTTGATGTAAGCGCATTGCTCAACATGTGTTACTTCCATCTCGCATGACACTCACCAACTGACTGATTTCACAGCCCTCGCTGCGCCACTACCAGCTATCACAGAGCCATTTGTTGTTCTGCATACACACTATGCCTGCAGAACTTCCACACGACACATATATGTTTGTGATCCTTCACATATCTAAATAGTTGCCATGACTTATGCCCCAACCCTCGTATTAAAAGCTTAATGATGAAGCAATTTAACCAAAACTATTTTTCAAGATATGCTCTGATTACAATTTAAAATTTATAATACAAAAAATTATGTGAGGCAAAAGATTACTTTCAATGAACTGACATTACATTGGGACAATTAAGAGAATCCTAATTAAACATTCAATAAAATTTAAATATTACAGCATAATTAAAAGCTATTGACAATAAAAAATAAAATAAGCAAACTTTACTAGTAGGTAATAGCTAAGTAAAATATTAAAACTCACTTATGTTGTCAGAAAATATTCAAAATTCACTCTTTATAAGATTTTTATATTTGTTGCATATAAAATACATATATATATATGTATAACATATTTCATTAACAGAATAAAAGTTAATATAAAATAAAGCGCAGACTTTTGTTGAAAATTAGCTTAATGAAGAGTTAAAAACAAGCTTATAAATATCTAGAATAAAAAAACTTATTTACAAAAAACAGAAAAGGAAAAACAAAATTCTGACAATAAATAATTGTTAAAAACAATATATATCAACGACAATTTCCACTGTAAATGGTAATAATTGCAATGTTTGAAAAAAATATGTAAGAAATACACAAAAGAAACCTTGATTTTTAGAGCATTTTCGATCTCTTATTTTTGTTTGCGGTCCTCTGCCAACTATCACCGGTATTTGGTCTGGAAGCACGACATCATGAAATTTATAGTTTCTACTTCGCAATAAGCATTGCTTTATTCCTCCTGTTTTCATAGACATTTTAAAACACTATTGTAAAATAGCACCTAGAAGACAATTTAAAATTTATGTGATGTATGACCTTAACAATTCTAGTTTGACATGTTTACAAACTCAAAAGTTGCCACGGGCAGTTGTATCACAGTTGTTGCCACATTGAATAAAGAAACAAGGTATAAATTTTTGTTTTAAATGAGTGTAGAGTTTCTCAACTCCTCATTCTCGTACGCTTTACATTGCGATCTGCGCGTGCGCGAGACCTCCAGCAATTGCGAATAGTACTTACTCGCGCAGGCACCTAAGATGCAATCTGCGCATGCGTCAGCTTTTCAACTCTTAGCGACCCCGCACATTCACTTTTTTCCCGACTTCACACTTCCCTGGCAGCACACGTTTCCCTCCGAGAGCAGTTACCGAACATGAAAATAAAGCAAGTCAACTAAATCTGAAAACATCGCCTCATTCATTAATCATCCTGTCTCCCACATGAGTAATAACTTTGGTATACCCGACCAGTAAAAGCTCTTAAAGGAGACAATGCATCACAAAAGGACAGTACAGTGTTTTTTACATGTCAAGTCATGTTAAAAGGTGCGAATGATCATGATACCATTGTGACTGTGTGTTAAAACTTCATTTTTCTTGTGTTCTATGTTCATTAACTTTCTAGCTGGAATATTATTTCTCGCACGGGTGGGGTTTTTAAATATAAAACTCATTAATCTCTTCAATAGCTTGCACAATTTTTTTGAATAATGGTTTGCATTGAACTTAGTACAAGAAAACATATCCAAAGAATTTAAATAATTTTTCAAATGACGGTCTATTCCATTAGAAGATAACATTTCTATATGACATAGAATCAAATCAAACATACTTTAGATCTGCATAAGAGGACTAGGAGGGAAGTGTCACGAGTGAAACATCGACCGGTGCAATCCAAGATGAATTCAATAGGTGATTTTCCCGATAAATAGGAAAGTCAAGGAAGAAGTTTCTTTGAAAGCACTTTTGAAGTATTCAGAGCAATATGCCTACACTGAATGCATTGAGGGAAGAATAAGACTTCGAGTGAATTCCTGTGGCCGCAGGACGTTGTCGACTTTTGTGTTCGAAACCTAGTACCACTGAAGACCCGCCTTGTTTTGGGGATGATACATGTGAAATCTGTCAAGGCTCATAGCCCTTTCATTGACTAGGTGTGGAATTTTGGAGAAAGTGTGTCAGCTTAGGTCACTTGATCGAGGTTTAGAATTTTATGAGGTTGTTCACCAATAACCCTCGTGTTTTTTACAGTGCGATGTAAAATTTAAATAATTGAGAATAATAGAATTAACTCCCAGAATTAGTAACTGAGTAAACTCCCAGAGCTTCTACGATGTACTGGTTACAATTAAGATTGCCCACAATCATTAACCACGGATATCTTTCACAATATTTTCCAAGACCAACAGGGGTCCCACTCGTCCAATGGGTCGTTGGATAATGAACTTTGAAAGATGGCATTTACTGGTATGTGCAACCAATTATTGTACCCTAAATGAGAGTGGCAATTAAAAGAATTTCAAGGAAAGATGCCTCTTTTTTATCGGCAAGCCGGTATCTAGTTCAATGAGAAAGTTTCAATCACAAGAACTGTTTAAGCGAAAACCTATACAAAGCAACATACTTGCCAGGGCCGGCTCTAACAGTTTTGCCGCCCCGGACAAAAGTGGAAAATGCCGCCCTTTCTTCAGAGCAAAAAATTATAATTAAAAAAGATGAATTGTTCACATAGATATACACCTATAAAATTTGAATAATTCTTGCGAACAAAAAGGCCGTGTAACAATATATATTATTTTAAGTTAAACACAAAATAATTCGAAATTAAGGATATAATTAAGTATTATTATTTCAAACGAGTAAAATTAAGAGAAGGAATAGCCGATTTCTTCCCAAAAAAAAAGCCTACTGATGATGGGAATCACAAAAGTTTATTTTAACTTATAGTAACTACACTCACAAGACTAAAATAAAACATCTCCTGTGCCTTTCTATCTACAAGAAAACTCTTATTGCCCCTGTCCTCTTTTGGATAGCTGTCACCGGACGTAGTGTGAGTGAAAGGAATGTCCGTTGTGACCATACTCCGGGATGGGGAGAAAGTTGCTAGTAAAAGTTGTGTTAACTAAACTTGTCAATTTTCATGATTGAACAAATACTCCCGCTTTGAAATCTAAAGTTTCAACATAAAAGAAAATGGACATTAAACATACAGAGTACAACATAAGGAAGTAAGATACTTTAAATGAAGTACCAAATTCACACCCAATAATATTTCAGAAATATATCACATTTTTTGCATAAAATATATATATATATCAAATTAGATCCAAATGCCGCCCTTAAACTTTGCCGCCCCGGGCAGGCGTCCTGTTTGTCCGGCCCTAGAGCCACCCCCTGTGCTTCCATTTCGCGTTGCAGCAGACAGTTACAATTTATTGGAGTAGAAAATAACATATTTTGTACTAATTCTCCAGTGTTCTATCGACTATCTAGACTAAGCCATAAAGTTTGTTACTGCATTATGGTGAGGCATCTGTATTCCAAGATGATGTAACCTTTCATCGGATTTTCGATTCATTTGTTGGTTTTGAGCCCATAGTGGTTTCCACATGCGTATAACTTCAAGATATTGTCTCCCATATGCATTGCTGTTTGATTTGATATAATTTATATCTCACTCGGAATCAACATAAGAACTTTTGGCAATTGACCTTGTCATATGGAACCACGGTCAAGTGACGAGGACGACAACTGAGATGGCACCTCACTCTCCAAGCTTTCATAGGACTCCAACATAAGGAATTTCAGCTCTGACAGCATCAACAATGCATCAACCCCTCCAGCGGGTCTTAGGTGGCATTAGCATTAAAATCTGTGACTCGACAATGCCGACCACGAGTTCGTGACCATGATCCCATGGATACTATGACTGCGAGTTGTTTTATGACAACAACAACAACAACAAAAAAAAAAAGGCACTTTTATGAAAGAGACAATCACTCGTAACCTCTCAAGTTTCTTAACTTGCTCAAATGACATCCTTTGTATTCATCCAGACATTTGACTTCTCACGAAGCGTTTAACACTGACAGACAAATATACATTATTGTCAACGTCCCAAAACAGTACTTTATTTTTATACCTAAACCAACAATTTAGAGATTCTTTTCAACTCACACATACTGGTAACCCCGAACTTTTAATCTTAAATATAACATCCTAATTTGCATTGGGTGTCAGCTCCAGTTCACTTGCACGATTCCTTCATGGTGTTGCAATATTTACAGAAAGGTATTTATTTCTTATCTTACCTTCGACAACAATTCTAAAAAATCCTTACATTTAAAATGTTTATTAAATATAAATGCAACAAGCAGTATAAGTCTTGAGAGCTATGTGAAATTGAATCGGCTGGGTGGCTTAGCGTACCTGCTTCGTAAGCCCAAGAGTGCAGGTCCAATCCCGGCTCGAGTCGATAGATTTTCTGCAGTAGGCAACTACGGCTTTATTCTTTTGGTGTTATAGTTGTACTGTTTTTGCATTTTACTTTTGATAAAGAGCAAAAGAAAAATTTGTAGATTATAGAGTTGATCAATTAATGTATTGGTAACGTCCATAACATGTATTACAAGAGAAGCTCATTACATTATCTGTAAGTGGAAAACATAACTTTAAAATAAAGAATATGTGAAAATTAATATAGGAAAATCTTTAAACTGACAACTTCTCTATTTTAATCACCTTTGTAAATTTAACCCTGCTTTATATACATATATTTAGTCCCAATATTGTATTCAATTAAATATTAGTTTTTATGTGGACCATTTCTTTTAGTTGTATGTTAATCACTTGGAAAATGGACTCACAATATTAATTCATTACTAATTTAATTTTAAAAATAATCCGCTTCATACTATGGATAAAAGAGAATAGAATTTTCCTTTTAAAAGCACATTTATTCTTTTATCATATAATTTTCATATAAGTCTGACCATTATTGTCAGCAAGGTTAAAAAAAATTTAGACTATTACTTCCCAAGATTTTAATTTTTTTTTTCAAAAAGAAAGTGTATTCGAATAACAAGCTCTTTTAATGTATATTGAAAATGGGATGTTCGGAAATATATAAACATAGAATAATATAGGGTTGTTGCAGAATATATATGAAAAGTTCGAATTAAAGTATTATACATCTGATAAACAATGGAAATAATTTGCTATGAAAAAACTTTCAATGGAATTAAGTGAATGGTTAGAGTGTAGAAGATCTTTATACCTCTTTTGAAACGAACAAATTCAGATTAATTATTTTTCTTTTCTACAAAAAAAAAGTCTACATTTATGTGTAATTTAACTTTATAGTGATTACGTATGATTTCTTACATTTCCTAAACTTATACGAGAAAATCGGATGTTAATATGTGAATTAGTACAATGAGATTATTACTGTATGGTGATTATTTTTATATGTCAATCTGTTCTTTATCCATTAATAATTCTACTAACAGAAATAATTATAGTTATTACTGATATAATTTTACTTTTTGAAATTTTCTAATTCTTTCATATTTTTCAAATATATTGTTCCTTATTACTGGAAAAAGGTACTGAAAAATCCAAGCAGAAGACTAAATCTCTAATATGAATCAGTGGTTTAAATCAGATTCCCTTGGATGCATCTTGAAATGCTGGTTGAAATTTAAAAATGAAACATAAGAGTTAAAATAAATAAAAGAAGAAGGAAAACCCAGAATATTATAAAAATATATATATGATTAAGATATTTTTTAAAAAAAAGTTGTATAAAAAATTATCAAACATACACACAACAACTAAAACAACTCGGAATTTTTTATTTTTTTTAAATTCAAGTTATTTTAATGGTGGAGTGAAATCTCTATATTCAGAAAATTATTGAAGGCTTGTTGCAGTTTAAACTTTTGTTCAGCTGTCCTTTAGTTTAATTTTATAATGCAGGCATATAAGATTTCATTGATCTTTAAAATTTAGATTCATTTATAAAAAGACTTAAGTTTATTAAAGAATTACTGAAAATTCTTAGCTAATTCCGCTATAATATTAAATATACGCGTGCGTCTCCTTTTATGTTTAAATGCTGATTATTAGTTTTTTATCTTGTTATTTTATTACAAATCTTACAACAGATCTTTCAAAAACACGATTTAGTCAAAAATATTAATTAATAAAAAGTTATAAAGTTTAAAAAATATTTAAATTTTCTTTTATGAGTTGAAAACGTTATGATAAAATCATTTTTGCATATATTTTTTTATATAAAGATTCTAAGGTTTGAAAAATATTATTGATGGATAAAATCTCCATTATCATTTCGGAAAAAGGGTTTGCAGGCTAAGTTATAAGCAAAGCAGTAAGTACTACAATAAATGATGGAAGAACGTTTGATGTGTTGAATATTTTTATTCACAATCAATGATAAGTTACATAAAACCATGTACCCATTGAAAGAGTAGATTTCTTTTTAATACAAAAATAATACTCTTTTTTTTACATAAAAAGGTGAAAAAGGGCTTTTCTTGTGCAAAATAAATACAGTGATAAAAAGTCTTTATAGTACAAGATTTGCACCATTTGTTCGGTAGGTGATACTATATACACACAGCTTTCTCTCCAAGAAGATTCCAACGTAAAACTGTGCACATCAAATCCATCTTAAATTAAAAGTTCTACTAATAACTAAAGAAAGTTGTAGAACTGTTGAGGCCATTCTCTGAATTGGGAATGCCTTTCATTTGAAATATTCTGTGATGGCGTTTTTGCATTCTTTTCTCATCATCTTTTGTTTCTTTCTTCATGCAAATTTCAAAGTTCTTTGCCTTAAAAATCTTGGAGTTGTGGAATATTGTAGTATTGTTTCAAACATTCAGGATTTCTTATATTGTTCACTTCAGGTAATTGGTTGGTATTGACGATCTTCTTCACGACGCTTTCCATTCGCTTGCCATTCAGATTGTACTGCAAGAACACATAAATTATTCTTTAGTAAATTAAGCCAAGAATATAAACCTTTTACGGTTTCGAAAATCTTTTACCTAGTAAAGTTTAAAATTACACTTCTTCAAAATTACATATTGAAAAGATCTAATTTTTATTTGTTATAGTATTATTTGAAGTTTGGAAGAATTATTCAATATCGAAACATTTCCAAGTTTTTTATTTTTATTTGAAAAATCAAAAGGTTTAAAAATATCAAACTATAGAATTTTAAAAAGACAGTAATAGTGTATAATTCATACCTCAAGATTCTGTCACACAGATCGCAATTTTGTAAATTACACAAAAATTAAAGATTTGAATTAAATAAATTACAGAATATGGCATTATTTTATCAATGATTTCAAATTACAACTGTAACCATCCTTGTCATAATAACTGTAATTGACTGTTCCAAGCAGCAAAAGCGCTCTCTAGCGACTACCATTATTGAGTAGAGGCCAAGTGGGAAAAGAATCTCCTCCCTAGGAAAATCCGTTAATGTTCTTTGCCTATTACCACCTAACTTTAGAGAATAACTGTTACACTAAAGAGAGACCCAACTCCGAATTTTTCACCTTTAGTTTCCTCTTTAGCGTTCAACGCTCAGCGCAGGAAAACTTAGTAATTCGCTTTAAACAGTTATATTTTATTTAATATAAGCAATATATTTTTAGTTGAATTTAGAAGTTAATTTTAAATCTTAAAAAAGAAAGGAATTTAATATATTAATACACATATATACATTACTATTCATTATTCCGCGCATACATGTTTGGGTTTTTTTTTTTAACTTATTATTATATTTTTAAAAAAATTGAAATTTAAATGCTATTAAGTATTGTGAAATGTCTGCTCTCATGATAATATCAACAGTTAATTTAATTTAAAAAATGAGATATTTATCTTTATTATAAAATATTTTTAAATTATTAAACTAAGGATTGAATGAAACATCCTCGAATTGCGAGATATTATTATTACATTTTTTCTTTAATACATTGATATGTAATATTTACCGGAATGTCTTTGACGGGCAAGATGACTTTGGGTACATAGAAGATGGTAAGTTCTCGCAAGATCTTTTCTTCGATCTTCATGATCATTTCCCTGTCCAGTATATGTCCATTCTTCATCTTGACGAAGAGTACAGCTCGACCATCACCACTACCGTTGCTTTGAGCGACGCAAATGCTGTCAGCGATTTCTTCGATGTCGTGAACTGAAAATTGAAAAACAAAATGTCCTTTTAGAAATTTGTTTTAAAAAATTGTATTAATAAAGGGACATAATTACGTAGGAAAGTTTGTATTTAATGAATTATAAATGCATTCTGGTTTTATATTAATATTTTTGCATTTTCTTATGGAATATTTTAGTTACTGAAAGCGATAGTGTTGAAATATATTGTGTATGAACGTGGGTAAACAGTTAATGTCATTGTAGAGTTACAGAAATGTTTACTTTTTATCAGCTTGAAAACTTTTAATTTTACCTTTTCAAATTTCCATTATTTCCTTTAATTTCCATTTATTCTCTTCATTTTTGAAATTTATAGAATATATTTGGTCTTACTATCTTATATTTCTGAAAATTATAAAAAAGCGATAATTTTATAAAAAAATAACAATATTTAAATATGCATGAGAAAGAGAGAGAGAATTTGCTAAATTTTTCTGAAACATAATTCATGATAATAATGTTCAGGGAAAGTTTTTTACTTGCGTAATTATAATATATGTTTATTAATTAAGTTAGGATCAAGAAAAATTTTGTAAGCAAAAAGTTTAATGTGAGATGCGAAACTTTTCATCCTGTAAATTAAATATTTATATTGTTAAGTATTAAACTTTACTCAACTATAAAGCTACGGTGATGATAAAAATGAGGAACTCAGACATTAAAGAAAGCAAAAACATATAAAAATATAATTATTTAAACATTCAATCACCAAATTATGAAAGTTGGCTTGAAAATATTTACCATTGTAAGCAAAAAGAACAAAATATTTTTTTGCGCGCGCGAGAGAAAATAGAGTTTTATTAAAAAGGTATCCTGTTATTCAGTTTTATTATTAAAAACATATCTCCTTGTATTTAAATATACTTACTAGCCCAATAGATTTCTTCAGAGACGAATCTTTCTCCATGTTGTTTGATAGTATTATCACTGTAAATAAAAAGAAAAATGAAATTACAAAAAAAAATTTATAATTTTTTTTTGTATGCATGCCTCTTAAAAAGTATTCTCGATAAAGGAATAATTTGTTTTTAAAGCTGAACATCAATTTCTTAATTTAAATTCAAAACATCTCATACGATTAACATCCAATTTTCAGTTAAATTTAAATATTTAATTAATTTAAAGTACTGTAAAAATAAAACCTACAGATACCTATTTTGTGCAAATAATTTAAACAAAACATTTATTTGTATCGATTAGATAAGACTTATTCTGAGTTTGGGTTCAAATTAAAATTTGGTCAACATAACCATTCGAACTGCAATTAAAATATTTTGAAATTTTTTAAGAGAAACAAAAATTATTTGGCCCAAATTATATTCAAATATATTGATAAAATCCTATTAGGTGTAATTAAAATTTTTGTCGATAACAGAGAAATAATAAAAGTCAAAGTCTGAAGAGTGGGATTAAATCTAATATATATTTACGTTGAAAAACTCTAATATGATGGATTTAAAAAGGTCAGAATTTGTTAGTTTATTTATTTTTCAGTTTCGTTTCCTGCTGTAAGAAAATTTAAACTCGGAAAATCTTTATAGCCCTCTGTTTGTCTTCTTTGAATTTTTATTTCAATCACGTATGAATGCAAATTTGTCGAATATTGACGTCGAAGGACAAATCACTTTTCACAACATCAATATTAAATATTTAACTTTTATGAATCGAATAATGTTTAATTCCATTGAGAACTTCTTGCAGTACTTCCTACATTGTAATAATGTGTAAATCATAAATTTTATTGCTGGATTTAATTGTGAAATGAGATCAAGGAAGAATGAGGTTGATTCACGCGACGTCATAGTCACACGATAAAAACTATTTTATTTTGTGTTTCCAACTAATCAGTTCACGCGCGCGGTGTTGCCAATTTTTGCTCTTTTCAGAATCTTTCTCTTAAAAAGTACATATGTATACAAATGCATTTTATTTAAAAGTATAAGCATAAAATACGATTTTTTTTAATTTAAAAAAATCTTTTCGAAGAAATTTTTTTCCCCTAACATTTAAAGATCTTTAACCAAATATGAAATTTGAAATTTTATCTGAGTTTTACAAATAGAACAAGTAAAATTAGTTTAATGTTTGTTTTGAATTCAATGGAAAACACTTGTTTGTTTTTATCATGTGACTTCATGAATCAAGCCCATTATCGATAAAAAAAAAGATGAAGCAGACGCTGAGATAGAAACATGTTTTAAAAACCACTCACCTTCTGCCAATAATAATCATGCCTCTTGTTTTAGGGTCTATCCAAGCCTCATCACTCTGGGCCCATACACCTGAAAATGAAAATATTGAATTGCCTATTAATAAAAGATGGCGGATGAATTTACGTTTTCCCTAATATATATATCTTAAGCCCATATTAAAATCTTAAAGCACATTATACACTTTGATACATAAATAAATTTAATATTTTAAAATTATTAGTAAGAGACATCAACTTTCATCCTCAAAATTACGATTATATGAAACTATTTTTTATTACTTTTGAACAAAGTGGTTCATATAATATCGTATAAAAACATCGCAAGAACATATGCGTAATTATTAAAATACATTAATAAAAAAAATCATGTTTTGAGAAGTTTAAAAAATAATTTAGATTTATAAGGCCTTTTCCCCAAGTTATTTAATAATTTGTGGATAAATTTATTTTAAGAATGGTTTATACACATATATGTTTTAATTTTTATTATAAATATTGTATTATAAATTTAAAAGCAAGAATAAAAAATTAATGAAAGAGGTACAAAGAACGACACGCGCAAACAGAAAAAAAGGACAAAAATTGTTTTCAATCTTTTTCCTTTTTTGAGATTGAGTGAGAGGGAAATAAGAGGATGAAAAAAAATAGAGGTAGAGCAAAAAAACATACACATAATATAGAAAAATTATGAGATCTGTTGCCAATGAGCCTCGAGTTGTTTTGTACTGCGACATTTTTAAGCGATCAATCAATCAATAGAGTGTGGAGGAACACGAGAGAGAATAGAGATAGAGAGTTAGAGACAGAGACAGAGAGTTAGAAAGAGAGAGAGAGTTAGAGAGTTAGAGAGAGAGAGTTATATATAGAGAGAGAATTAGAGAGAGAGAGAGTTAGAGATAGAGATAGAGAGTTAGAGGGAGAGATAGATAGAGAGTTAGGGAGAGATAGAGTTAGGGAGAGATATAGAGTTAAAGAGAGAGAGATAGAGAGTTAAAGAGAGAGAGATAGAGAGTTAGAGATAGATAGAGAGAGTTAGAGAGAGACAGATAAAGAGTTAGAGAGATAGAGTTAGAGAGAGATAGAGAGTTAGAGAGAGATAGAGAGTTAGAGAGAGAGGTAGAGAGTTAGAGAGAGAGATAGAGATAGAGAGAGATTAGAAATGTGTGTTTTTAGGAAGTAAAATCATTCTAACTCAGCATAAATTTACCCAAAAGAGCTTTTTCATCAAATTTTTTGGATTCTCAATATTTTCGAATTAAATGAATTTAAAATAACGAAAAGATACCTGGGAATTTAGAAAGGTAAGTTTCTTGCATTTTAGCGTCTCCTTCATCATTCCAGACACATACAGGAAGAGATGGTGTCGGCGTTGCGATCACAAGTTCACCAGATTTACCGAGAATACTGTTACCTGTAAAATATATAAAGAATTGTAAAGCATTATACATTTATTTTATTTGGCTAGCTGTTACATTCGATTTGATATGAGTTCATGATTTACATGACATGTTGTCATTCTTACCTTCATCATCGAAAATTCGGATATCTACTCCCAGAGCTGGGCATTGAATTTGGGAGCTATATACTGGTGTATTGTAATCAAATCCAGAAAATACTCCAATGACTTCCGTAGCACCTGTTACGAAATACATTTTAGTTAATTTTCTGAAACTCCTTTTAGAGATACATTAGCTGAAAATCATGATTTGTTTTTTATATTATTAGTTTAAAGATTTACTTCGTCAAACATCTCTTTGGATACAAACTTTTAAAAATAAATCAACTATCTCTTCAATGTCTTCATAAAAGAAACAAAATATATTGCTGTTTACCATATAAGCATCCAACGAAGACGTCTGGTTTCACTTTTTGGAGGATGAAATCAACGTTTTGCAATTTAACGGGACTAGCTCCAACTGCAATCATTTTCAAATGCTCCAGTTTGCAATCAGGGGCTGAAAAATGTTAAATTAAAATAAAGTTTCAAAACGAATTAAGAAACTGAGTTAATAAAGTACGTACTATAACGTCGACCAATTTCGCTAAAAAAAATCATCACTAAATAAGAAAATATCGCCAAATGCTGTCATCGTTTCCGTTTTTGAACGTGTATGCGAGGCCGCGTTAGCCGAGTGGTCTAGGTATCGGATCGTGGCTGGCTTTGTCACGAGTTCGAGCCCAGTACCACTAAAGACCCACCATGTAGGAGAGCGATGCACGTTAAATCTAACGAGAGCTCAAACATCCTCCCGTTGGAGTGGTGTGGTAGTTAGGAGAGGGGGAGACAGCTCAGGTGTCCTCCACGTCTCTTGACCATGGTTCAAATTATGTGTTCCGTTACCAAAAGCCCTCGTGTAGCTGGACAGTGAGACGTTAATATTCACTCACTCGAATGTGTGTGCAAACGTTTCCCACAATTGGGTGTCTATCGCGGCATTTGGCGACATCTTTTGATTTGACGAAATTGGTCAATGGTAATATACTGAAATACCGTATAAGTACAGTTAATTATCTTAAAACTAATGTTTCTTTTATTACAGGACAAAACAACAACAAAAATATAATATCAAATATTTTGCATCTCCAAGGAAAAAATTGATTTCTCAATAACAAAAATGCTATTTCTAGCTTGCTGTGTCAATGCCAATATTTGCTATTGTAATTTTATTGAATATAAAATTATTTTGGCGCTATTTGAAAAGTTTGCATTTTTGTTCAATAATTTGAAAAGGATATTTATCAATATACGTCCTTTGTGTAACATGCCATATTTTTAACGCTCCATTGAAAACTCAAACACTTTGACAGGAAATCATAAATGCTTTTTTAATACTTTAAAAGAAAAATACAAAGGCTCTGAAAGGGAAAAGAATTCTGAATGGTTGAAAAGGAAAACAGAAAGTGAAGTTTGCATTGATATGTGTTATAGGGCCCTGGTTCATTGAAGCATACATTTATACAAATATTTGTTTTTCCTTCCAAGAGTCTACTCTGCTTATATTCTGATTTACTTATAAATATGTGAAGTGTGTAGAGCAGACTATATTTCCGGTTTTTCCAAGGTGTTTTGTGTGCTTTTTTTTAACACTTGCGAGGAATTATTAATCACGATTCGACCTGTTGACCAATACTTATCCTGGCCTTGATATTTGAAAAGCTTTTACTTCCGCTCTACCACATCACGCCCTTTCGAACAATGTACTTAGTTTTCTATCGTTGTTTTCCCTATGGAGATCTAGACCTGTTTCTAAGATCAAGGTTGAACGTTTGCATTTAGCACTATGGCTCTTTATAGAGAGAATAGCTTACTTTAAAGGAGTCAGAAACCGTTATTTATATGTTATTGTTATAAAAGAATTTTTCATGAATGTATTCAAAAGCTCTATGTATTATGAAATGGTGCTAATGAAATATTTTTGAATGCAAATTATGAATGCTTTGTTTGTCGTTTTATAATTAATTCGAAGGTTTATGAACTATTATACTGCAAAAGCGGGCAAAATTTAATGCGTGTTTTGGTTATGTATTTATATTAATTTCTACAGGTGTGCTTAAGATATGTTTTTCCATTCATTATATAATAAAATGAGAAAATATTGAATCAAAATAATGTGAAATGATTAGAAAATATGTAAATTATTTCCCAAAGAAAAGTTCAAAACTGATTTAATTTGTTGATGTTACATTGAAAAGAACCATTAAGAGATTTGTTAATAATCAGCAAAAATTGCTTTTATTTAAAATGAAGAAGTTATGGGCATTTTTCAGCTGCTGTTAAATGAAGAGATTAGATTTAATTTATTGGTAGTAAACAGAGAAATATATTTATAACTCTGTTACAAAGTTTTAGGAAATGAACATGGAACAAGATTAACTAAAATTGAGACTGAAGATGAATTGTCATAAAAAAAAAGTTGAAACATAAATCTTATGAAAGGAATGGCCATAAGATTCTTAATAATTGTCTTCAATATTTAAAAATACTTGCGTATTATACCGTCGATAAATTTCGTTAGATCAAAAGACGTCGCCAAATGCCGCGATATGCAGCCAATAGTGGTAAACATTCCCGCTCATGCTCCAACCTATTAACGATGATAACATTTGGCGATATTTTTTTAATTGATGACGTCTTTTGATTTGGTGAAATTCGTCGAGGGTATAACACGTAAGTATCAAAAATTTATTTAATAAAATGTTTTTTATATATGTAACTATTAATATAATTTTTTCAAGTTTTACCTGGTACGATCTCTTCCTTTTCGAAAGTATCAATGATACTGGTGACAATGAAAGCGAATGTAACCTTGTACTTGTCCATGATGTCCCAAAAGGCAGTTTTGGAAAGGAAACATGGAAGACCATCATAAAGAAAAAGACTAGATCCCAACATTAGATTTCCCACGTACAGATTCCACAAATTCCAACCAACCTGAAAGAGAGATTTTATTACAGTTTTTCCCAATTCAAAAAATTAATAAATTAAATTTCTTTTTAGTATATTAAAAAACAAATTTGTACTTACGGGTTGCATAGCTAATGTCACTGTAGTTCTATCAAGATTGTTATGAAGTCCGAAATCCCTGAGAAGAGGCAAAAATGTCTGGAAAGAACAGAGAAATTATTATTGCAACTCTTAGAATAATAAATTTCTCAAATAATTCTGATAAATAAGTAAATGAAATAAAATAAGAATCAAAGTTATTTTCTTATTTTGATTTACATTTTATATTAGATTTAATACTACTTAATTTCGAAGTTTGGTGAGAAGTTTTGACATAAAATACAAATTTGTAGGTACTTTACCAGCAGTAAGATTTTAGTTCAGCACTATATCTTATTCAACAAATATTATTGTTTTACCAATTATAAATTTTTAATTCAAAACTGTACACTATCACGCAGAGATATGCAAAATTCTGAAATTAAATCCAACACTATCGGGCTCAAGTTGCAATTTATTTGCTATAAGTAATTTCAGTACAAAAAGAAGATCAATTCAGGAATAAGAATAAGACACTAAATTAAATAATATAAAATCTTATTTAACGTCATCCATGGGTTATTTTTTCTGTCTATTAAAAATATTAGCTGTCTGACATACTTTTACTCGAAGAAAAAAGTATACTTACTCCAGCGGAATGTACCAGACCCTTTGGAAGACCTGTGGTACCAGATGTGAAATTGATAAAAACAGGATGATCAAATGGAAATTGTTCAAATACAAGATCGGGAACGCTTCCATCAGCATTTTTACCACCAGAGAGAAAATCGTCAAGGAAGCAACTGAAAATACATAAATAAACATAAAAATAAAATCTAAAAAGGTCTTAAGAAACTTTCTAATCCCAAAATTACTGTTGCAATATATTTGTTATCAAGCAAATAGAGTATCCGCAACAATTACATAAAATCATATTCAAATTAAAATAATCTTAAATATCATTCAAATGTTTAAAACAATTATTATAACATGTCAACATTTAAATCCTCCATTATATTTTATCAGCAAACAGATTATAATGAGAGCTACAAAAACCAAGAATCAATTCTATGAGTTCAGCGTTCTTAACATGGAGTCTAATAGTGATTGTTTTCGTTAATTAGTGTATAATTTACTCATCTTGATTAGAACCATAATTAAATTATAAGAATTGTTTATTTGAAAATATTTACTTAAAACGAGATAATATACTAGAAAAAGTTAATGAAATATCAGGACACCAGAGATTCAGTGATATGACACCGGTGTTTATATACACGATGATATAATATCAACATTTCAAAATTTAATTTAGATGTTTAACTTATTTTTTTAAAATCGAGTGAACTTTCCGGATTTTAGAAAACTGAATATAATCAGAATGTCTGGAAAGAGTAAAAACTAACAGTTTATCCTTGGAAAGTTTGCGCAACATAAATAAGACTATATAAGCAATCTGGAAAGAAAAATAAATTTGAGAAATACCGCGTTATTTGTTATTTTAACCTAAATGAAATCTCGCATCCAGTATCTGGATGCTTTAGAAACAAAGCATCTGGATTCCAGGTGCCTTTGTTTGCAATGGATTATGGGTAGCGTTTTGTAAGAGAAACCGATTATGCAGTAATGTCAAAATAATTATCTATTTCAATTGCTAAAGCTACCTTTTTTCCGTTTTATAAATAATATTTCTTTTTAAGGATAAAATCTCAAATATCTATTAATAAACATTCGGAATTGTTTTAACATCATGGAATGTGAAACGCGCTGTGAATGTTACTTTTACTAGTAGAACAAAAGTAAAAGGAATTGAGAACCAGATTTAAGTAAAATATTTCTGCTTTCTTCAGGCGAAAAAGAAAAGCGAAATGAAGTGAAATAAATTCATTGATGAGTGAAAGTGTGCATCGATATCGTTGAGATATTTGATATAAGTTGCAATCATAATTCATTAAAATATTAATCGATGATTGATGGTTTTATTGTTCTATTTTCTTACCTATGTTATTGTTAATGCTCAATTACGCCTAATTAAACGCTTATCAGATTGTAAGCTTTATGCTAATGATGACATAATTATAATGAAATATTTCAATTCTAATGACGAATGATTTTAATTACTATGAATTTATTACTTAATCATGATAATGAAGATATTAATGCAACAAAACCATTAATCATTTTCTTTTGTTTCCTGTGGTCAGTATCTCTTCTGCTATCTTTAGTTGAAGCCAGTGACTAGTGATCAATTGATCAAGTTCCGATTTCAGTATCTGTGTCACTGAATATTGATTCAGTAATTGAGAGACCATTTATTTGAGTTTTTGAGCCATTAATTTTTTGTATAATTAATGAACATCGAAGGCATTTATCATTGCATATCATTTTCAAAATGCAACGTGTGCTATGGAATCGAAACAACATTCCTGAAAAATATTTCACGAAAATTTTTACAATACAATTTCTGGAATTTATATAGGAACCGATATTTTTGCATAAAATAATAACATTTGCGTATTTTTTGTTTTGTTTTAAGCATAATGTATTATTTTATTTACATTATGGAGGAAATTGTTCTCCTTTTTTTGAGTTGTTAAATGAATTATAAGTAAGATTTTACCTGTTATTTACTGCACCGATATCTTTTAATTTAGATTCTTCTTTGGTTGGAATAATGATAACCTTTTCAATACATTCATGTCCTATAAGAAATGAAACAAAAATATAGGTTAATATTACTTATTAATTAAGATTCTACGATAAAAAAAATGAGTGAACTTTTGTATTGATAACTTTCTTTTAGTAATTCAGAGTAGTACTCAAAAAATGTGTGTTTAAATAATGTTCAGTTAGATTCAGATCTAGCGCATAAAGCGTAGAAAAAAAAAAGAAAGTATGCGTTACTATATGATCGATTATTTCTTCTAAGTGACAGTTTTGATTGGTTACCACATCTGGCGACATTGTTTTGATTGGTTACCACATTTGGCGGCATTGTTCTGATTGTTAAATTTTTCTCTCATTGCTCGTTGAACAATCAGTGTGAACTAGACTTAAAATTCATAAAGATAGAAAAGACATCAATCTTTAACTGAATCTGCTGTTCCATTAATGAATATCTCTAAAAAGATTAATTAATACAGAAATTTATCAGCCAAGTTATAATTTTTGATTTCTATTGTTGATCCCTGAAAATTTATTCATATTAAAGAAATCATATTATAATGACAAAAATAATAATAAAAAAATCATACCGTTTACAATCTCTGGGAGTCTTTCAAGTATATCGATTTCATCCTTATTGAATTGGAACCTATCCACCGTGATCAAAAACTTTGGTTTCATGATGTCCATGATTGCTGCCACAGCCTGAAATACATATACCGTAATTATGAATCTGTTGCCAATAATAAATATTACTAAATATGCCGTATTCATTTCGAATATAAACTATTTCGTTACCTTTGCACCGTAAAATGGCAGAGGACCTCCGAACATGGCCCCGATACTTGCTGCTGCTAATATGGCATAAATAGCTTCTCGTCTGTTAGACATGTAACCTAAAAAAGAGAAAAGTACAAAAATAAGCTACAAAATATATGAAATTTGAATCAATTCTTAAATTTCAAAGTTGATGAAATCGTCTGCGTATGAAAGAAGTCCAAAAATATTAAAAAGTTGATTGTCATTTCAATTACATCTCTTGATGGAATTATATTTTCTGAATACGTATAATCGCATACTGTACAACATTCTCTTTTATTGAAATGATACATGCAAGTACTTGATATTGTTACATGCTCAAAAAGATGTTATTCCCGACTATCGAAGAACATACATAAAAGGTAGGTCCAAATTTTTTAAATGAATTATTCGCAAATAAATTTAATAAAGAATCTTCGATGTGTTTATACACGTATTCTTTTGACCATCATTTAAAAAACTTATGGCGAATAACTATTTTCAGAGCCATGATTTTGAAATATTGTGAATTAGAATAACCACATAAAAATGTTTTAAGAATATTATTATAAGAAAGAATTATTTAAATGTAATTTTTTTGAAAAAAACAAATAGACAGAATGACACAATTTTAAAATATTCTCGTTTTATGAAAAATGCTTCTTTTTTTAATAATAATTTGCCTATACATAGCTGGGACTTCTCTGCAGAGACTGAACTAAAAGTTTAGGACTGGATTTGTTCTTATTTTAATATATCAGAGAGTAGATAGAGAAATTTTAACGAAAAACACCTGTTATTATTTCAATTGATCTTAACTCCGAAAATGATGTGAATATTAAAATATCTACTATCTATATTAAAATATGAACAAAAGTCCAGTCCTAAATTATACATTTAAAAAATTCTTGTTCAGTCTCTCTTGAGAAACATTGAATTTAGAAGAATATAGAATATTATTATAGAAGCATTTTTTTATATAAGGATAATGTTTTGAAAATATGCCATTCCTTTTTCATTTTTTGTCAAGAAACAGCATTTATTGTGATAATATTCTTAAGATAATTTTATATGCATATTCTAATTCTAGTGATCCTAAATATAAAAAAGAATTATTTATTTATATGCTTCTTTTTTTTTCAAAAGCCCAGTTCCGAACGCCTGATAACTTGCCTCATAAATGTGTTACGTAATATTTGTAATTAATATTAGTTTAATTTCTAAGCTGGTATATAAAGGGCCTTCCAATAGCTTTCAAGGCGTGATTTTGTTTGTTAAATTTCAAGGTACATGTCTCATTTTTCAAACAAAATTATATTTTAATTCATACAAATGTCAAGGTTTCATATTCAGAATTATGATACTCTTACGTGTTCAGCAGCACTTGCTGCACGCAAAGAGTGTACACATATAAACACAGCTATTTAATAGTGTCACGACTTATTTGTAGAGATATCTATTGCATTATTTTCTTGTTTGCCAACATAAACGCACATATTATTTTTTACAACAGCTTGTTTTCCAAAATCCGATTGAAATACTCTCTTGAGTGTAATTTCTGTTGTCCATTTAATAGAACTCAAATTAAAAGTTTTCAAATTGCCCTTGAGGTAAAGTAGTGACTACGATGCGATTTCAGAATTACAGTTTTGTTGTAAAAAAACGCATGTTGCCTCGTTTTTGGAACGTGGCTTAATTGTGTTTTAATGGATGCTTTGTTACTTACAAGCAACTCTGTCCCCTTTCTGAAGGCCAATCCTCTTGAAGGCAGCAGCGTACAGCTGCACTTCCTCAAACATCTGGGCGAAGGTCACATTGTCTTCATTTCCATCTTCATCTGAAATTCGAATATGGATGATTACCATCTGATAAATTTTACCTTGGAGTAGATCAATTAATCGAAACGGGCTGGGTAGCATAATTACAAAAATAAAATTGGCCATTTTTGATTTTGAAAGTTAGGAAGAATAAACGTGAAAATATTTAGCAAATTAGTAAAAATTTAAGCAAAAGATTGATTAATGATTTTAATTGATGTTCGTCTTAAAGAGATGAAATGTTTTAATTAGTCTAATTTATGGTGATTAACATTTCTGATAGATCTAGTTTGTTGTGTTACTCATATTATATACGAGTTTTCCTTAAGGATGTGTTTTAAAACCATCATTATTATTCAGAATCGCATGTGCCGTAGCATTTTTTTTCCAAATACTGACTGAAAATTTTGTTACGTTTAAAATTTTCAAGTTCATAGCTCAGAATAATATAAAAATTAAAAATTTCTGTGCACATTAAAAATATCTTTATCTACTATTTTTTAGTATATAGAAAATTTGAGACTATTATTTTATATAAATTGTTTGGAGACTAAAGATACATTTTTTAATTACATAATAGTAAAATGGTGATGTTTTTTTTCTGAGTGAATGTGAAAGTCATTATACTCAGTAATCCTCAATTTAATATTTTGAACACAATACCTCACTGTTGAAAACGTTATGCATTTATACAGTGTTATTCTAATACTGTAAGGAATTTTACACCGATTAAGAATTGGTTTAAGAAATAGAATGAAAAGGATTGTGTGTGTGATAGAAAACATCTCTTAAATTATTTATTAGTAATGAAGACTATGTGGAATAATTCATCTGATAATTTATTTTTATTTCATTGCAAATCCATTTTTTAGCAAAATCTAATAGCATTTAAAATTTCTACTTAAAAAAATAAATTTTTGAAAAATCCCTGATAGTTTTATAATAGTATGTGGCCTATCTATAAGAATATCATTCAAAATTAAGGGGAAAAATATAAACTAATATATTTTTCAATCACTATTCAAATAATTATTTTTGAAACGAGTGGTATCATTATCTTATGCAAATAAGCATAATTAAATTTTACAAAAATGATACAGTATTGAATCAATCAATGATTAGAAATATTATATTTTTAAATAGAATTCGTTTATCTAAGTTTTGAATATATTTTTTGAAAATAACTCAATTAAAATAAAACGTACAAATGTTGTTAATTTGATCAGTTGTAATCTCAAAATATGTTTTAAATATTTTTACTGAAACAACTAAAAGGCTTTCTGACGGAAAATTAAATATATATATATATATATATATATGAGAAAAAAATTGAAGTAATCTTTTTATTTCAAATTCGAAAGATCAAATTATGGAATAAAACTGTTACATTGCACCGGATAAGAAATTTTTCTCGTTGAATGGAAGGACAATTTTATCGGCTTAGATTTCAGTATTGTTAACTCTCGTAGAAAAATGACATTTCTTTATATTGTGTAAAACAAAAGATAGATGGCAGCACGAAACTTTCGTTTTCGAAAATGTACAACGGAATACTTTGTAGTTTCATAATAATGGCTTTTGCATATTTTAAGAAAATGTAACTTACTTATAACACTGACATTTGTAATTAAATAAGTTGTTTTTCATATGATAAATTTAAAGTTTTTCCAAAATTGTGAATTTTTTGACGAAAAAAGAAAAAACTACAGTTTAGTATTTTACTTCTATTTGGCAAATAATTTCTTGGATATTTAAATTCATGTAATTTCAGACTAATTTAGCAATATTAATGCTTGTAAAATTATAAGAATATGATAAAAATTATTTTTCCATTGTTAAACGATTTTGCTTTGATGCTATCCTATGAAGATCATTTATAAATATAATTGTCGGTAGTAACATTTAAAATAAATTGCAGTTGTGCATTTTTGAATTCATATAGATTAAAAATATAATTTTTAAAATACAATATTTGAATAATTTTTTATAGACCACTATAACTGATATCTAAAATTTTATAGTTTAATAAATTTAATTTATTATGATTGATTTTTTTAGATAAATTGAATAAAAAGAAAATATGTATATAAATTTTCGAAGAAAACACATGAATTTGAGATAGTTTGTAAAACATATAAACGGAGAAAAAAACTTACCAACACAGATGAGAGCGACCCCATCGTCGCGATAACGAAGAATGTTCTCTGCATAATTAAGCTCTGCACCAGGAAACCATTCAACATCAATGATTCGATCTCCTTTCCTTCTTGAAGGCTAAAATAATAATAAGAAGAAGAAACATTATTAATTTTTGTTATTGTCGGGTAGTTGGGCTGATACAAGTTAAATCTGTTGAGACTCAAGTTCCTCGTATTGGCTCGGTGTGGTAGTTAGGAGAGTAAGCTCAGGTTTCTTCCTCGACTCTTGATCGCGATTCAGAATTATGATCCGTGGCCAATATAACACTCGTGTTGCATTAACATTTAATATTCAACGTTAATTTTCCCAAAATTGCTATTTTTGTAATTTATCGTACAATGTGTGGCTGCTATTCTTTTCACCAGAAAATTAAATACTATTTTAGTTCCTGCTTCCAAGCAAGCGTGGTTCAAAATTACGAGGTCCGTCGCCAATAGCCCTCGTGTTGCTTTATAGTGCGACGTTAATAAACATTCACTCACCCGTTCAAGCGAATCTCTGGATTTATCTAAATTGTTAGTGTTTTTTTTTACAAAGGATTTTGCATGTTTTTTTTTTCGGAATAATTTTTACATCGGAGGTATTTGTCACTTGAACAATTATTTACTTATCCCGAGTGAGTGTAGGCACCATAATTTAAGAGCCACGGGAAACTAAATTAACTTATTTCTCTAAATATATGAACTGGCGCTTATCCGGAGGACAGAGAACCCTCAATTCGTAAACACGTTTGATTTTGTAAGCACGTAATATACCACTAGACAAAAGTGATCTCCTCTGTCCGGAGGCTGTCATTGGCTTATATATATGATATCGCTACAAATACATTTAATACATGCTCTATAAATGTTAATTAAATAAAATTTGAATAATTGTTAATTTTATTTCAATTTTTTAAAAAAAGAGATGGATAGAGTAAATTTTGAATGGTTTGGCTTATTTAAAATTATTGATAAAAACAATTAAGTTTTTAACAATATTTTTAAAAGATCTCAAGACGATATATAAATATTTAATGAAAAATTTCTGTTGATGAAATTTGTGCATTGCTTAATTTCAATGACGAAAACAACTTTTTAAGAAGTCGTTTTATTTGTTAAATTATGATTGATTTAGGCGTGTCTATTTTTATTCGTGATTCTACTAATCAATTTTACTCGTCATACACTGGGTGAGTAAATATACAAATTCACTTCAAAAGCCTTCATTCCCAATAAAATTGACGAATTTTGAATTTAAAGTGGCATTGAAATAACAATTACACAATATTCTGATTCTTCTTATGTCGAAACAAACTCTTTGGAGAGTATTTTAAGAATTATTTCTTCATATTAAAATTGTATTTAAATACACTTGGAACATGTCAAGCATTAAGGTTCCAATATTCAGAAAGAAGCATGTCAATTACAGGATTTAGATTTACCATCTGACATCTCATTAAAATATACCTTTGTATTCAAATATAATCACTGTTTCCGTTTCTCTATATTGGATATAAATGATACAATATTAGGATGCGAGATATGCTATATGTATGTTTTTTTTTTCATATTCTCCCTTTTTAGCATCTTTTAGTTATGAAGTTTATATTTCGTATAAATTTTCAAATCTATAGAATGTTACATGCTCTTGATGTAACAATAAGGTAATGTATTACGATTTTGTGAACAATATCTTGAATGTTACTTTTCTTTGTACGCAAAGCACTTGAAATAAAATAAGTACTTTGTACTGAGAAAATTACCTGAGTGTAGGGCTTGGAAGAGATGACTCCGTAAAATTTCCAGATTTCTTCCCAGAACTGTGAATAGTTTTTAATTGACCACTCATGGAAATCCCAATAGGTTTCTAAAAAGGAAATAAAAAAGAAATTTCATTTAAACATAAAATAATTGGCCAGAATATACATCGATTATAGTTTCATGGTTGATATGAACTAAATAAACATAAACTATTTCAATAAAACGTGCTAATTTTTTTATTCAATATAGAATGAAGTAGATATGCAGACTAAGAGTTGCATAATATTAATTTTTTATTTTTTAAGAAATTTTTTCTGCACCTTTTCTTTAATAGTAATTATACTCAGAAATCATTCCCCCCCGAATGACAATACAGAAGGAATTATAAAGTCGCAGTTTAATTGCTTCATTAAATTAAGTGCTTTAGCTTTCTCGTTATAATTTTTGTTCAATAACATGAATTCTACTTCTGCTGATTTTTTAATGAAAAAACTAAAATGAACAAATTAATAAATTTTTGCTAATACTAAAATTTAAACGAAAAGCAATCCAACATTATTTATAAAGGGAATATATTTTCAACAATAATGATCTCATAATAAGAAATTTTCAAAGCAAGCAATCTAATAATAAGGATTAATTTTAATGATCTAATTTTCAAAGCAATCTAATAATATAGAGAAGAATTTTTTTTAAAGGAAACAATTTTTCTCCTTTCCTATCAATTTGTTTATTATTGAATACTGCAATACTAAAAATTGCTTCTTTAAATTATTTATTCCATTGAAGATAAAGTTTCTTTAAATAAATAATAAAGTACAAGCTCGAATTGAGAAAAAAGTTTCAGATTGAAAACTGTGTTCCAACATTACATTTTCTGACTTTATGATTCTATAGAAAGCAGAATATTTTGTTATACTTCTCATTTCAAATGACTGAGATCATTTTTTTTGGTGTAAAATTTGTTCCATGTATTATTTCTTATTCTGTAATGCTATAAAGGTTTTTGTTTTTATGTACTAAAGCGAAAAGTCGTATATTAATCAAATTCTTCTAAAATTTAAAGACGCGCGCGCGCGCGCGCGCGAGTCCAGTAAAAGAATAATATGTTACGATTTCCCAAATTTGTGTGAAAACTCCTTCATTTTCCAGCCTGAAATTGATTTCCATGTTTGGTTCGGGATCCTTGAAACAAAGAGGAAACAGTCTTAAGAAATGATAAAATGGTTGAATAAAAACTAGCTGAAAAAGCATTTCAAATAGTACATCGCGTCACTTAAATATAATTACTTCATTTTGGTCCATCAAATGACTACTAATCTGGAACAGAATTATATAATATACCCTTTTATTGAGCCCAGTGGCGTAACGTGCACTCCCACATCGCGGAGGTGTGTGTGGGGCAGGATTCTAGGAGGCCCAAAGCCTGACTGACGCCAAGTGCGTATTTGAGCTTGAGGCCAAAAACTTGAATTTACAAGGGGGCCCTAATATTCTCCATTACGCGACTTTTAGAGCCGTAGTAAAGTAATTATATAATTAAATGGAATTATAAATCAACCTGAGAAAATTCGCTTGTTTACAAATTGAGAAAAATTAAGCAAAAATAGAGCATTCCCTTGTTCGATATATTTAAATATTTTAGAATGACAAAAAATACATCTAACAAATTGTTTAATTATTGCATAGTCTATCAAAACAAAGCTCACCATTTACGGTAATTTGCTCAATTCGTTGCAATTTTTTCCTCCAATGGAACTAACGACATGCAAGCGTGAAAACGCTCACTTTAGAATTTTTGCTTCTTTTGTGAAAATAAATGTTTTCTTTCTTTTTTTAGAGGATTAGCAAAAAGTCCGAGACATACTTTTCAGATACGAAAGAAGGTAAGTAGACAATTGAATTGCGGAGCTTTGTTCAAACGGAATGGACATGGAAGCCTTTGAATTTTTGCAATTTGACATCGACCATTATCCAAAGAGGGTCGAAACAATGATTAAATCTTTTGAATCCGTTACGGATGGATGCACCAGACGACTGAAACACTCGAAATGCTTTATTATACAGGCACTTCATTTCATAATATCACGAATTAATCAAAAAATAAATATTTAAACGATTCTTTTAGGAAGGCATTGTATTTAAAAATGTCACATATATGTCGTTATCTCTGGGATAAAATTGAAACTTAGCTGAGTAACAATTTTCATTATAAATAAATAATGACAACAGTAAAATGCTTGTAAATAAAATTCCTAGTTTTATAACCAATAAAAATTAACTGATGTGGTCATATACTTCCTTAGGTATTGCACCAATCAAAAATGCAGTTGACTTCTAATAAATTTATAATATTGCAAAAAATATCTAAAGCAGTGGGAAAAGGAACTTCAAAAAAAGCAAGAACTGGCAATGTAAAGTAATATCGACAAATTGAAGTGGTATGCCACCAATTTACCATTGATGCCATCTCTTATTTTCAAATGTTACATCTAGCAAGTGTATCTAACACCTGTAAAAAGAAGTAGCGGAAAAGTCGCTAAAATCAGAAGGAATTTTGCGAAAAATATAAGCTAAAATTTTTTAAAAAGTGTGATTCACAGTTCTGTTATGCGTTTTGTTACCCGGCATTTTTGAGACTGAATCTTCATAAAAATATAAATATTGTTCCCATTTTTCTACGGAGCATCAACAGTTTTCACGAACCACCTGTTGGCAACCATTGACCTAAGGGTAGCCTGTTGCATATGTAGATTGTTGCTTGAAAACAATTAATATTTAGTGTAATCTATTAGTTTTGTATGAGTAAACTTACCAAATTTAACTCCATATTTGTCTTGGATAATTTTCTGAAGTTTTTCCATTTGTGTCCCTGAAACCTTTTTGTTCCATATTTCTCGGGTACCAGCTGAAATAATGTCGACTAAACCTTTTTTGCCTTTTGCTGAAAATAAAATAAAAAAATATATTGATATATATTTAAAGAAAATATTTGAAAAATATTAAAGACACATAAAAGTTTTTGAACTATTTGTAGAAACTCATAATTTAACTATATTTTTGTTCTAAACATATCAGAATTTTTTTTCCATGTCAACAGGTACAGAATTAAGTAAAAAATCTTTTCGTTGAATTATTTAATTTTTTTTCCTTAAAGGTGACAGATGAAAGCTATTAAAGTTACATTGAGTTTTAACTGATTCTATACAAAAGTTTTATTTTATTATATTAAATTTTGTTTCATTTAATCATTGAAATAGTTAAGCGTTATAATAAAATGCGCATTAATTTGCAGCTTTAATTTGATGAGTTATATGGTTGCCGTTGCTGTCGTATAAAAATGAGTATTTATATAATTTTTTAGCAACCAGATAACGTTACGTACAAAAAAAAATATTAAAAAAAATAATACATAAAACTAGTCTAGCATTTATTTAAAAACAAAAATTTTCTCACATCAAATAACAATATCATTTGATGGCATTCTTTATTAAGAAATAAAGAATACCAGTAATTATCTTCAATAATAATTAATAATTGAGTAATAAATAGAAAGAATGCTCATTTTGTTTGAATATTTTCTCCTCCCAAAAACTGCACGAATCAGTTTGAAATTCCAATTGTATTTGAATAATAGATTTCAAACATGAAATAGAAAAAAGTGGACGAAGTATTTATTTTGTATCTTGACAAAAGAAATCTTTCTTAAAAAATTAAAATGGAAACAAATTGTGTAAGAATGATATCAAAAAGAGAAAAGTAATTCAGATTAAGTTATTACGAATTCCCCTCTCCCCCCTTCATTCTCAAAATTTAGTTTTTAATCGCAAAAATTTAAAGGAATATTTATACGCAATTTATCCTCCCATCAAATGCATCAACAATAAAGAAGACTAGAATATTTCACGATTAAAGTTTCATGTTAAATTCAACTGTAAAATAACCTGATACATTACAAAGAAACTTTTCTAGTTCCTGTGATTTCAAAAGCATTGTAAAACAGTCAATTTAACCGCTCTTTATTAAACTCCCATTGAAAAACCAAATGTGCTATACAAAAAAATAAAGACATTATATTAAACTGAAGTGAGCTGCGGAGAAACACATCATTCCGAATTAATTTACAGCTCTTTGTGTTCTCTATTATTTGTTATCACGCTCAGCGATTTAACTTTCAACAGCGATTCACGAAGCCGTTAAAAGCGGAGCATTCAGTCGAAATTGGCCATCGTTATCAACTTTTCACTTTGTCGCTTCAAGCGCTGAATAATAAAAACCGGTGCTACTGTATCAAAGATAGGTAAAAAAAAAAAAGTTTAATAAAAGAAGAAAAAAGCTGTAAGAAATTGCTGACTACCTTCCTTCAGAGGCCCCCGAACAACTAAAAAGTACCGCGATGAGAGGTGGACATGCGATCTTTGATGAAATACAGGGCAAGGTAAAAGGCGTTTCACAATTTCGTGGATATATCCAATTCAGTGGGAATTTCTCAAAAGAAAAGTGATTAATACTGTTAATGAAAGAATCTCCCTCCCCCCTTTTTTCTTGGGTGCATCGTCCGAATTGAAAGTAGGTCAAGCTAGTCGGAAACTTTTTCTTTAAATTGTGACGAAATGATCTATTGAACGTTTTGCTTTTTTCTTTGTGGTTGGTTTGTGTGTGGTCCATTTGGGCGTCAACATGGAGAAAATAAAATTAAGAGAAGTATTTAAAAAGTTGTGGGGTTGTCTGACTTTGAGGATGATTCAGGATTGGATATAGATTTACAAAATTTTGAAAAGGCAATTTTGGGAAGTGTTAGAAATGAAATTTAGGGAATAATTAGGTATTTTATGAGCCATTTAGCTGTTTCTTCTAAGATTTTTCTTCACTTTTTTATAGAAAATGGGAAAATAAATATGTTAAAAGCACTTTGGAAAAACATGCTAAGTAAGGCCTTGTTAAAAAAATTCATTTTATAAATTATTAAATTATTAGGTTATATTAAAATAAATAAAGAATTAGTAATTTTTTTAAATAAATAATATTATTATTTTTATTGAAATTTTTCTTTTGGAGAAAAATTATATATTTTGTTTATGCGATAGGATTTTTAAGTATCGATTTTAAATTTGATGGATTGTTAAACTCTTTTTTTTAGAGGAAATTACAAAGCAAAAATTTTAATCTTATTTCACTCAAATAAAATTTTTGGATTAAAAAACCTTAGCATCGCAAAATTAGATGAAATATAACTAGTTTCATGAGAACTTTTTAAAGGTGGATTTATCTTAAAGAAAAGTATCTTTGTAAAACACCTTAACTTATTCAGAGTTCATAATATTTAAACCGTAGACAAATCAGGAAACAAAATAAATACTGCTTTTGTAAATATAACGGAGAAAGTGAGTGAATATTAACGTCGCATTGTTCAGCTACACGAGGGCTTTTGGCGACGGACCACGTAGTTTTGAATTATGGTCAAGTGACGTGGACAACACCTGAGCTGGCACCCCCCTCTCTTTAACTACCACATCACACCAACGAGGTAAATATAATGGAACTTAATTTATTACTAGCCCTTTATAATATCGCATATTTAAAATCCATGATAAAGGTATGAAATTCAATGTATTGTAATTAATAATTATATTTTTATACTAATACTTCCACATCAGAGAAACTAATATCATTTTGAATGAAATTGTTTATGATATTAAGTTCTTGTTTTAGAAGGAAAAGTGAAATTATGTAGAAATTTTGCGTTTCTAATGAATTTTTGCAACGAATGGAAAAATGGAATGGAAACAACTATCTTCGTTTTAAGATTTTAAATTTATGTATGATATTCCTAAATGCAGAAGCGCTATATTTAAATTAAAATAATCATTTCTATTTCTTGAAAAGCGATTGAGTGTTTTGCTTAATATTTCACAAAAATGGTTAATTTATTTAAAAAAAATATGGTTGAATAAATCTTAAATTTATTTATCTAAAAAATGAGCTGAACTTGCGTTTAATGTGACTTGTTGAATCTTTACAAGCTATAAAGAAGATGAATGATACGCGATAAAAAAATTAATTTGAATTCTGAAGATGTTGCAAATTTGTTGAATTTGACAAACGCAAATTACAGCCAATAAAAAATGATAAATTCTGCAAAAAGCTTTGACAGTGATGATTTTCAAAACTTTTTTTTTAAATGCATGATTTGCAATTCAAATGTTTACCATGCTGATTAAAAAAATCTCTTTTTATATTAACCTAATAAAACAAATTAAAATCAGCAAAATCTAGGTTACATATATACTACAAAACAATGCTTACATATATACCTCTTATTACTTTTTAAAATAGAAGCAAAATAATAGTCCTACTTTAAGTAGTAAATATTCGGCTGATGCAACTTAAAAAGAATTTCCATACCTTATCAAAGTCAAATCGAAAATTAGTACTATTTAATGGAAGATAAGAATGGAACCTGGCTTCTCGAAACAGGTCGTAATGCTCAAAAGTGAAGGCTGAATCGTTACGATTACAAAGTGATTTGATGTTGCGAGTTGGTTTTGTAACAAAAGAAATGTGGTTAAGCTTGTCCGATAGTCTTTCTCGGTGTCTTATCTACCGTGTATCTAATCTTTTGTAATGGATTTAAAGAGCTGGTGTGTAAATACCGTTTTCTTTCAATCTACAAGGTAAGAACGAGAAAAATTTGTTTTGAAATGGAATTTTTTCCAGAATGTTTAATATGATTGGTGGGTTGGTATCGTTCAGAATTTTGTGTAATAGTTTTCCAATAATTTTTATGATGAATGATCTACATGTAGGGCTTTATTACTGTAATAGGAAAACAATTTTAAAGTCATAGACTCAAATGCTACATTTGAAAATTGCGAAATGTGCCTGTGAATTGGTTACCATGAAATGTTACTGTAATAGGAAAATTATTTAAAAAGCATAGACTCAAGTGCTACATCTGTAATTTTACGAAATGATACTACGAATAAATTACTTTTAAAGTTCATTATATAGATACGTATTGTAATTTTTCTGAGAACTTTTATGATTGTGAATTAAGTATTTTAAGAATTATATGTTTTTGTTTCATAAGCGATCTGTAATAATCATTGGGGGAAAATCAGCAAAAAATTCTTGGTGCATGTAGTTTGATATTTTAATTTGAACTGTTGTTTACAAACATTATCAAGAACCATTAGTTGAACGAAATCTAAAATAAAATTTAGCTTGGGGGAGTTGTTAATATTTCTGTCAAAACTATCTCTGAATTGCAAATTTAAAGAAAAATACAGGTTTGAATGAAAACATTGATATAGAACACTAACATGTGTCAATAGAACTATAAGATTACGCGTTTTCAAATATGAGGCTTCGACTAGAATAATATCTTTTCAATTCGCTTAAGAAACTTGGTATGTATGTACTGTATGTTTTTTAAAATTATATCATTTTAATAATATACTATGAAGTGAAATCGCATGAAAATTTGTTAATTAAGTAATTCCTGAAGTTTCATTGGAGTGAGGGAATATTAACGTCGCATTGTTCAGCTACACGAGGGCTTTTGGCGACGGACCACGTAATTTTGAACCACAGTCAAGTGACGTGGACGACACCTGAGCTGGCACCCCCCTCTCCTAACTACCACACCAATGGGAGGACGTTTGAGCTCTCGACAGATTTAACGTGCATCGCTGCCTTACATGGCGAGTCTTTAGTGGTACTGGGCTTGAACTCGTGACAAGGCTAGCCACGATCCGATACCTTTACCACTCGGCTACCGCAGTCACGAAGTTGCATTGAAACTTTTGCTTTTGATATTGCATAATGTTTTTTTTGTTGCATTTTTTAATGTATTTTTAAGTGGATTTTACTTTTTTACTGTTAATAAAAAAATACTAGCCAATTAATGTGGTTTGTAGGTTAATTAATACAAATTATCAACTAATTTGGTTAATATTTAAGAATTATTCTAAAAGGCGATTCCTTTTCACTATAGTATTTAGGTTATCATTTAAGATTCAAATTTTATGCAAGAATATACGACTGATCATTTATAAGAAAAAGTGATACACGTCTATCAATCTTCTTAGACAAAAGTTAGTAAGTACATTTTAAATAATATCTTTCCTTCTTGACTGCTTGGGTTTCCCTCTCAACTCATCTCTATTCCAAACGATATGCTTAGAATTCCACGCACCGGAAGTTTTTGTGAAACCCATGTCTCACCTCGAGGGAATTGACTTTTTCATGGGGTTTAAAGTGTTCCAAACAGGTTGGACAGGCGACACTAACATTCTGGGTTTATGGGTTGCACGTGATGCTGCAATTTCGAAAGAATACTTCTGTACCGAAGACGATTGCAGACGATTTTCTTTCTTTCTTTTTTTTCTTTCTAATTCTTAAGATAGAACGTTCTCCTGATGATGCATTGTCCAAGTGACATTGAACTGAACTGCTCGCAGGGGAAGAGTTTTCCCTTTCGTTCCACTAATGTCCAGACGTACGATTGTAATCCATTTTAAAGGAAAATATTACTTGGTAATGTCATTTGCATAGTGATTTCCCTAACCTAAATTTGAATCTGATTTTTTGTACATTGCAAAATGTGTTCTTGACACTTTATATAAAATTTTGACTCTATTGAAGTTATAAATGACAAATTGTTCAATTCATTTCTTACTGAGAGGTATAGTATAAATATTAATAAGGCGTATATTAATGAAACTCGTAACAATGTGGTTAAAGCTTTTATTTTACTACATATCTGATGATAAGCAATTGTAGGTTTTATTTCTTATCCTTCACAGCCGATTTAATGATTTTATAAGTATGTCAAGAGTTTCAGTATTTATTGTACATAGTAGCTTATTTCTATTACTCTAAAAATGGATAATGTTGATTTTTCTCTATAAATTTACTTGATCCCAAATGTTATGTAAGAATATGTATTAAAATATGGTATTTATTTTTATAAATTTAAATAATTAGGCAATATATATAATTGATTAATTATTAACCTCACACTCTGAAGCTCATATATAAGTGAGAGGAAACTAAAAATAACAAAAATATATGCCATTCTTTTCTGAATATTAAAGACGATAGCAAAAATTTAAAAAAAAAGTAGAAAAAGTAATTTATTTTGTTGACTCTTTTTGTTGAAATATGGCAGTTTGACCTCATTAATCTCTTTTCTGAAGTTTATTTGCTTTAAATAATAAAATAATTAAAAGAATGAACATACATTTTAATTTATTTAATGTTTTGGCGTTATTTCAAAATTTATCACATAACTACATAATAATTTCAAGGATTTATTTTTATGTTAGAAGCTACAACTAACCCAATTACAAAATTTTCAGCTTCTCTGTTAGCATATTAATTTAATGTACTATGAATTAAACACAAATCTTTTTTATTTCGAAGTTAATTTGAATGATGTTTGTCTTTTTACTGTAAGTTGACGTAATTTTCTTTTGGAAGTTTGAATCTCTGTGTTATAAAGTTTGATAGATCACTGTTTTTTAATTTCTTGAATCAAAACAATACATAAAGTAAATTAAAGAGAGACAGAACGAATTAGTCATAAATCGCGGAATGGGTAAAATAAAAAGGAATATTACTCAAACTTTGTTTCATTTGTTATGTACGAAACATAACCGTAAGCTCATAATAAACGTCAAAACTAAAATTATTTGTCTAAATAAAATTTATCATTACATTTAATTTTTCTTTCTATTATTCATTCCATTAACTATAATTACATTTGGGTAAGGAAAAATTAACCTAAAAATATATTATTAAAAGTAAAAATATAAGTTTAAAAATTCCATGCATTATCGAAAATATAGATAATTTACACGCATGCTTACTTGTTAGGTTATCGAGTTTTAAAGATATTTTGATATTAAATAGATCTGATATTCAAAATGCTTTAGAGAAGTAAGCAAATAAGCACATATCAGAATATAAAAAGTATAATCATCTTCACTTGAACGGAATTATAATTGTTGTTTTACTTTTTATAACACAATACAAAATACTTTTGTTAGGAAAAAAGCTAGGTTAAAAAGAAATTGAAATGGAAGTAATCGAAATTTTTCTGATATAGTTAATAGTTTTTATTTTAATAGAATTTCATTGCATTTATTTAGTTTTTATTTCTTGCTTATCGCAATTTGTTTTGAAATTATTTCTTTTTTAAATATAAATTGAATAGAAATAATAAAGTGAGAAAATAGATACACTAGGTAATACCTTTCTATATATTGGGGTTTTTCATCTACATTTAGTACGAGATAAAAAAAAAAACATTTTCAATAATATCGAAAAAAGTATTAAGGCTTAACATACACATGCAAAGCAAAGAAAAGAAAGAATAAATAACATGGTAAAAAACAAATTTTTTGGAAGTGAAACCATTACTTGACCATTGTAATATTCATTTTATTCTCGAGAATTGTATTACCTACAAATATTTTTTATTTATAATGTCCTTGTTGCATGCCGTTTTTATTTAAATCATGAACCTTAATCATACATTTTTAAAGAATTATAGTGATTCATAGAATTTGTGACAAATTTTGAAATAAAAAAACGTAAAACATAAAATAATTTTAAATGCCAAAGCAATTTTGAAAATAAAACACTTTTAAATGACTTTTTTGATCAGAGAGAAAAAACTTATACTCTACATTGTGTTATTTACTTTTTCTCTTTTCCAGGAAAGGTATCTACGTAGTTGTCTCTTAAGTTCTACTACAAAAATCTGATATCGTCTGTTGGGACGCAATTTGCAACAGACGATTTTAAATTTCGCCATTACAGATCTTCTACAATGTATTTTTACAAAAAACTGTAATCTTTCCCGCGTGTTGTTTTAAATCAGTCAGATTTAAAATACAGTAGGATGAACTTTGAACAGAAGCAAGCAGCAGTTACTTCTTTGCATAAAAAAAGCAAGACTAAGAGAAAGAATTTAAATAATTATATGAACAATTTTCGCTAAGATAAAAGCATATGCTTGAAGTTCATTTTTTCAATTAAATTAATTACATGCGCGGAATATATTTTTTATTTAATTTCTGTTTATTCAAGGACCTCGGATGTGATAAAAATGGAACATAGACCTAAATTAATTTTTGTACTCTGAAAGTTTACTTATTTCCAGCGAGTTTATTTTTGTTTTATATTCTCATGCATTTTGAGCACCGAGTACCACGTTCTAATTCCAATTTGACTGGAAAATTTTCTTGATCAAATAAGCGCAGAAGCATATAACTGCTTTAAAGACAATTATTCTTCCACTGAGGTGGTCTTAAGTTTAAATCAATAATTAATAAACTTCTTAAATGCAAAATATGGATCTTAAAAGCTTTAAAGGAGTTGTCAACAATTTGAATCTCATTTGTGTAGCCTATTTAGTGTTTATTTTCAAAATCGAAGCTATAGAGGTCAATAATAAAAACATTCCCTTTAATGGTTTTAAATGATCATCAAACACAATTCTGTAATTAGAAATAACTGTTTTTTTTAAAGTTTTTGATAAATAAGGAATTCGTTAAATGGTATGAATGAGAATTTCTTTATCTTGATCACTTTCATTTTAAATTCCATATTTAATTGTGATGACTACTAATTACTGAAATTACCGGTTAGTTAACGAACAGTTAAGGGAATTTACAAATTGTTTTGAAATTTCTCAATGTCCTACATTACTTTTGTATGACACCAATATTTCTTCAAAATGCCCATTTAGGTTTTGAAACAACGCATTGAGTTTGAATTCATCTGGCATTGAACTTATTGTTATTCAGAGGGCGAAAAATGCCTGCAACCAGTTTTGACAGTTGACTGAAGAGTGATAGTTAAATGTGGTCAAGAAAATATAACTTCTATAAATCTAAATTTACATAAGTTGTTTTTTTATGACAACGCGCGGGTATAGAAAAAGAGGTCATTATGAAAAAATTTAAAAGTAACTATATCTTAAGAAACTTTTACGAAATTTTTTTTCAAAAAATCAGTTTTTATCTTTGTCTTTTTTAAAATAAAATAATATTTTTATTTTCAACACAATTTGGGGGATCGGGGAGTTATTGATATTTTAAAGATATTCCAGAAGTTAAATGTCTGGACAAAAAAGAAAAATTAAAGCAGAACTGTCATACATTATCTATTATAAAAAGATTACCATATTTTCTTAGAACAAACATATGCGAGAATTAAAGTGAACACAAAACTCGAACTTGTAATAAAATAAATGATTAACAACTCTATTAATAAACTGTAAACTTTCATTAACTGAATATGTTATTAATGATATGGAGCAATAAAGGGATATTCTAAAATTTCAAGAGATAAAAATTAACAATTGTACACGAATTAAAAAAGAACGTTTGACAAGTTCGAAAATGAGGGTAAATTAAAAAAAAATCTTCCTTTCAAGAGCAAATTTCAAAAAGGCTTTAAGAGTTGTTAATTATTTTAAAATATAATATAACCAATAACTGTACTTTATAGCGATAGTAAAAACAGAGCTGGCATCTGCACTACCAGTTGAAAACAGTAGAGTGCTGTGGAGGTGCGAAAGGGATTGCCATATTTAGAGTACTTAATTAAATGACCATGGTTCAGAATTATGAAGCATTCTTGTCTGAGATTACAGGATCTCTCAGTATCTCAAAAAATCGACACAACCAAAAGTGTTCAATATAACAAGCATTAAAAAAAAAAGAAAAACCTTGGAATATTGAATTCGAACAATGCTCTAAAGTTTACTGCATTTTCTTTCTGAATTTAATTAATTAAACCCGAATTAATAAAGTATATTCAAATATATTTGACCATTTATTCTTATTTTAGGCAGTGAGTATGGAACACCAATATTTTTTTGATAGGACATGAAACTTTTTTTTTCTAATGAATTAACAACAAAGAAATTGAATTCTTAAAAAGCATATTAGATATTTCAAACCTGATACGGACAAAAATATGTTATTTGTATCGATTGTTATCAAAATAACAGCTTTCTTGGTACTAGACGCTTAGTGATACCTTTTTCTTTTTTACTCTATCTGTAAAGTTTCTTTTCCTCCTACAAACAAGACCTGATCAGTATTTGAAATGAATCGGATACACTGATACAAAACATGGTCTGATTTAAGCTTTTCTTTGTTTAAAACTAGTTATTTTCATGGTCACATTTTTTTTTCAAACATACATGATTAAAAAAACTCAAAGGCAGTCTATAGTTCTTGTGATATATTAATAAAAACTTGTAGGTCCACAATATGCATGTTACGGAAGGTTAATGGAACTCACTGTTAAATAGATTAACTTTTGTTAAAACTTGTTTATGAGCTGAACAAAATATTTTGTTTCGTTGTTTTCAATATTCGTCATTCAAATTAATCAAAATGATTAAATAGCGAAATGAACATAGGTAAGAAATAAAAATAAATAGGGAATTAAAAATAAATACACAATGAACGTATGATAATGAAAAATATTTTTTTAAATTTCGATTTAACTTTCATTCGCAAGACATAAGCAAATAAAAAAAAGTATTATAAAGATTAATTTAAAAGAAAACTTTTTTGTACGTGTGTTGACACATTTTACATTTTTCTGAACTTTTTCTTTGCATTTTCCGTTCAGAATAATTAAGCAAAATAAAATAAAAAGCTTGAATTTATTGTACGTATTTGAATGATTGCTTTTGAAAATATGAACTTTTCAACATTATATTTTAATAATGAGAATCTGCATTATTCAGACAAAGAAATAGATTTTTTCATAGATAAGTTATTAAGAGCTGGAGACATATGTAGAGCATTAGAATTCATAATTTTTTACTGATAAGTATTCTAATATTCCCAATATTCTATAATTCTCAATACTAGTGTTTCAATCTGTGATATATAGTTCATTTTTCTTTAAAATGTTATTCTTTTATAATTAAAATTAAAATTTAATAGTTACGTTATATGAATATCAGCTAATCCCAAAATAAATCCACTCAAAATTCTTCATGTTATACCTAAAATTACATAAACCTATTTCTCAGTATAAAAATAATTAAAAAACGAAGCTGAATGGTCAACAACGTAAAATAATGAAATTTTCTACTAGTAATATTATTAAAATTTATTATGCATCATATTATACTTTGTTATCAATAAAGTAAACTAATTGGTTATGAAATGTGACTTTATTTACTATCTGACTGATTCATTTAATTGTATCACGTTGAATGAAATACAGAGAATAATACGGAATCAATATGAAAATTAATTAACCTAGAACTAATTTATCCTCAACTTTTATTTTATGCTCGGATTTTTCAAACCACATATGACGCGAATTGGTCACAACAATAAAATGATGTGCAACAAAAATTTCATAAAATACAACAGGATAAAACGGAATTATGTAGAAAACCAAATGTTTATGGAATATATATCCCGTTTGAAAAGTATTTATCAAAAAATTTTCGAAAATAATAATTGAGTGTAGCTTTTAGTTGTAATTATATATAATAATGAAAATTAATATATAAAAAAGTTAATCAGAAAATATTTAATTACAAATTTGAAAAAAAAAAATAATATTCCAGGATGATTTCCAGGATATGATTCAGGAAAAAAATTTAAATTAAGAAGCCCATCAGAGTGAAAGGGGGAAAACAACTGAAGGAATTTTTACAGGGATAAGAACAAAAAAATTATGTATTTGTCGATAGATTATATATTTACGATATATTTATTTATTTACGATATATTTATATATTTACGATATATTTATAAACTTACGATATATTTATATATTTACGATATATTTATTTATTTATGATATATTTATATATTTACGATATATTTATAAATTTACGATATATTTATATATTTATGATATATTTGTATATTTACGAGATATTTACGATATATTTATATATTTACGATATATTTATATATGTATAGAATATATTTATGATATTGTAGCGATAAACTCCTAAATTAACCAACAGCACTTTATTGAAATTCCTTTTATCGTTATATTATTGCCAACTTTTTTTCGTAAAAAATTATAGTACTGATCTTTTTAGAATATCATATGGATTTCACAAAAAGAAAAATTTTTAGTATCAAAATGGAATTGATTAGATTTATAAACTTTATTTTTATACACTTATAAAAAGTGTCAAATTTTACTTTTCGACATCTAAATACTTCAACTATCAGATTAAAGCTAATCACATTCGATAAAAAAGTTAAAAATGTTTGAGTTTTTTTCACTGCATGACGAGCAAAAGGTGGGAAGCTAGTTTTTAATGCGAAAATGCAAAGGGCATGTCATGTTCTATTTACTCAATAGTGTCTATTATGATGCAAATATCCCCAAAGGCAGAAAGAAGCAATAACAGCTGTCTAAGTAGAAGGAATCTGTTTTTTTAACGAATATATTGACAAGTTTTGCAATATAAAAAAGTAAATCTTGCTGCAAATCCGATTTAATTGCTTGTATCTAAAGGCAACAAAGTACTTACAATACAATCATTGTATCAATTATGACCCGTTAAACTGTTTTTATTTAAATTTTTTCAAAACGTTTTATTCGGTTGTTTTTAGGAGATGCATCAGCTGTAGTTACATAGACTTTTAAGGTCTTCCAAAAGAATTAAATTGTATGCATATTTAATAATCGTCAATATATTCACTAAAATAGTGCCCTATATTAACATGCACTATTTATAAATCAAAATTAATCTTCTCTTTATTGTATAACAAATAACTACTAATATTCATTAAAAGAGAAAAAGTTATTAGAAATTTGTATAGAATTATGATTCGCATATTTTATATCGTTGGATATAATTTATTTTTATTGAGGAATTTATTTCCCTTATAAATTATAGAATTTATATTCCATATATATACAATTTTACATGCATTAAAATATTTTTTTTTTTGAAACTGAAAGAGAGATAACTCACTAATTTTGTGCAATGAAATGCAATGCAAAAAAAAACCCAGACAAATTATTTCTGCTTTTAACCCTCTAAATTTTTCCTACCATTACCTCTCCTACTTTTTTCTAATAATATCTACAACAAAAAATTTAGAACAGAATTAGGGTAATTTTAATATTGAGATTATGTAATTCTTACATTACAATCATATAGCAGATACAATAATTAATTTTCTTTCTTTTTAAATATAATGAATTCAATTAAACTAATTTATGGATTGCGGCCTATAGAGGTACTATCAATCACTAAAGCCATATAGCCTTAGCATTGAAGTAAATGTTACATACAATTAAATGAAAGAAAATATTTAAGCCCATTACTGCTCTTTGGGCCAATTTAAAGTGCTTGAATTTATCAATTTGTCTTAATATCTAATTTTTTTATTAAAACTACCACAAACCCTTAGACAGTACCAGAAATCAATATAGGAATGCACTAGAATCCCGAGACATTAATCAGATAACAAAAGTGGGACCTAATTTCTGAAAAATTGTCTATACTTCATCAAAATACAATGCACGAAGAAATTAACTAACTGATGCAGCCAAGAGGGATTAACATTGAATGGAAATTAATAATGGATAATTATTCTATGGAAATTATACTTGTAGAAAATCTAAGCAATGAATAATTTCAAAATGAGTACCTTTAGGTGGAAGGTTCTTATTGGAGGCATGGCTGGTGTTGGTGTAAGGCTGAACTTGGCGTATACCGAGCATGGTTGAGAGTAGAGAACTGGGAGACAGAGGAGTTAACTTTTCAAGTGAGAGATATCGGAATGGACTTCTCCGCTGGAGATCACCCTCTTTTCATCCCTAAGCTCGAGTTTTGACAGTTCGTTCGGGGTTTCCCGAATTGGCGGGAAATCGCCCTTTCTTTCACGCGGAAGTGAGAACACTTTCTCGTGACCCTAACCTAAAAATGATTCCGTCGCTTTCTCTCAAGGATCTCTTCTCTCCCTAAATGAGTTCCGGGGAAGGTGGTTGGCTGGTGGGGTTGCCGAAGGTTGCACACCACCCTCGAAGAACGGTTTTTTGGTCGAGGGATAAGGAAAAAAAATACATGGAATCAATCTTCCGTAATGAGTAATTGATCGAGTGGAATGGACTGTTCTCAAGAGTTTTGTGGACAATCATTGATGTTTTTTTTTTCTTTCGTTTTTGTTGTTTATTATAAAAGTCCTTCTCTGTGTGTTTTATATAATGATCTCTATTTAGTATGAACTTGATGTGCTTTTAAAGAGATGGAGTAATGAAATCGATATAAAGAGTAGCAATGATGGATTAAAAATGCAAACTGAAAAAAACAAGTAATATAAATATTTTTTTTAAGTAAATTTCCACTGAGGTCAACAAAAAAAAATTCTGTTTTAGTTACCTTTTATTAAATAATTACTATTAATATAAATATGTATATACAGAATCACAATATTAGGTGGTAAAATAGAAAGTGATTTTCCATTTTCCTTTCTGTGTATGGTGCTGGACTATTTTTTTTTGTTTGTTTCTATTTATTCATTCATAAATCACATTCTAGGAAATTAGGCCATCCCATGTAGGATTCGAACCCAAGACCTTTGGATTGGAAGTCTATTACGCTACAGGGACACAGCGAGTGATTTTCCTTTTTATATATGGTGTTGGACTATTATTTTTGTTTGTTACTATTTATTCATTTTTTAAATTAATTAATGAATTAATATTTAAAAAAACTATATTAACGATAAGTGCCACCCACTACAAGTTTTAAAAAATGCATTTAAACTTGAATGGATGAATAGAAAGTATTTTATAAACGATTGAAAATTTAAACAAGATATATATATATATATATAGAGAGATAGTGAGATAATATCAGGAACTGAAAAAAAAAACGATTATAGACATGAATTTATTCATTACAATTTAATACAAAAAAAAAAAAAAAATCAATTTAGGATATTTTTGTCGACATGAGAATTCGATTCAGGGTTGATTTAGATTTGATATTAAACTTTCTAAAAATTTAAATTTAAATATTTTTTATATGAATACAAAGTAGAATATTTTAATGCAACAAATTTCTCAGAAAAGTTTTTTTCTTTTCATTTAATGATATAATTGAAATACGTAGATGATAGTTATTTTATGTGCTTTATTACAAATATAAACTTAAAAGACGTTCAAATGTTAAATATCATTGGACAATTTCAATATGTACATTAAAAATGCCAAAAATTCTACATTATTATTTAAAATACTTTTAAAAACAGTGCAGGGCACGAACGCACATTAAGGATTTTTTTTTACTGAATTTTATGAAAATTAAACAAAAATTAGAGATTTTAGCATTCTGTTTTCCATAATTTTCAAAAGATACTTTTTTCATATTTGAAAATGACTCGAAAAAACATAATTTGTTGCTAATTAGATTTGCTGCAATACTTTTGAGGTCTATCGATTCTATCTCGAGGCCAAAATAAACATGAATGGGGATGTAAACCTATTTGCCAATCAATGAGTAAGGGCTATTTAAGAATGTTGAGAATTGGGAAATAGTAGTTCGCATTGTTTTAAGCTTCGTCAGAAGGGAACGATATAATTAGTAGTTTCAAGAGATCTTCAATTTTCCCCATGCTTTATCTGTACTAATTATTTTAGGAAAGAATGCAGTGAAAATATAAAAACAATATCTACATTATGTTTTTTGTCCATTCTATGAAACCACACACACACACACACACACACACACACA
>BMAV01012984.1:159757-195436 GCA_019973955.1 Trichonephila inaurata madagascariensis | reverse complement strand
TTAAGTATACATTGTCCTTTATCTTAACCATCCTGAATATATATTTTTTTAAACTTTAAAAAACATCTCTGACTGCCTCTTGCTTTTTGGACACTCCAAACAGAAAAGGAGGAGGAGAAACGAAAGTCACACACACAGAGAATTATGTACCATCCATAGTAAAGGATATGCATAATGCAATTCGAAATTTATTAAAAAAGTAATTTACTATAGTAAAACCAAATGTAACTGTTTGATAAAATATAAATCTATTTTAATCTAAAGGACATTTCTGTTATCGAAAAGGATTTATTTTAAAACAAGAACAGGTAACAGGCAAATACATCGCAAATATATATATATATAAATTTCCCCTCAAATATAAATTTCATAACGAACGAAAACTTTAAAAAACTGACATTTAAGAATTTTTTAAAAAGACTCGGAGGGCCGCAACTTACGTACTGGCGGGCCACATGCGTCCCGCGGGTTGCGTGATGGACACCCCTGCTATAGAACATATTAGGGATGGTTTAGAAATAGCCATTGTACATCAACTCCCTCCGAGGATCCTTTAGGCGTTAAAAGCCGTGATCATGGAAGGGTTGGATTTATTACCTCAAGCACACACACACACACACACACGCACGCACGCACACACAATTCTCGACACCCTTATTAACAATATGACGGCTTGTAGCGAGACTTGTGTATAACAGTGCACAGTAGTCGCACTCCATATTTGACGAATTTTTTCCGAGATATAATGCATCAGGATTTAAGCATTTTTGATAGAACCTGCTAATTAATAATTCACTTATTTTCATATTATGCTTCTTTCATAGTAATATACCTCTGTGCCAAATTTTATTGTAATAAGACAGAATTTTCTACAGTTCTACAGTTACCACAGATTTTTGTTTGTTTGTGACCTTATTTCTGAGCATCAGTGTAGGTACTATCAATTATCATATTGAAATTCAAATTTATGCAACTTTAAAAAAATATATGTTTTCTCAGTTTCATTCAAGTTTTTCCAGCCCGCAGATTTAAAACAAACTAAAAGTCTTGAAATACTACCTACGAGACTGAAGATAATTATTTTTTTTGCTTTCATGTAGCAAAATAAAGACGAGATTTATGCTAATCCCATATATCAAAAGGCAAGACGAAAAGGATTTTAAAAAAATATTTTTTTCATGTTTTAGCCATGATTGATTGACGTTATTTTACATTGAAACTTCACGAATTTTGGAGAGAAAAAAATATGTGACAAAAGTTAAAAAATATTCTACCTAAAAATAATATTTTAATTCCATTATGTTTACTTTGTATTTTTTTTTCAAAGAAAGTTTATTAGTTGTACTTGAAATTCTGCCTCAGCGTATACTTAAAACAATATTTTTAGCTCAAGCAATATTAAATTGTTCGTAACCTTTAAAATTAATCAACGGTTTTGATTTTTTTAACCGCAATAATATTTTACACTCCAGCTGCGCAAACAAGAACTAATAGTTTTAATCTGTTGCATAAGCTTAAAAATGAATTAATGAAATATAATGAGAGTTAATTTTAAGATATCCGACTACGTTCGGAACCGTGATTTTTCAAAAGTGTGTAAATGGATAACATTTATGATATTTAGTGTCACTTAGATTAGAATACATGTATAAAATTGTTTTAAGGACATTATGACAAAAAAATTATTTAAATACAATATTTTGGCAAAAAATTAACTTAGAATAACCTTTTTTCCAAATGTTCTCCTTTTGTAAAAAATGCTTATATTGTATTAATATTTTGCCTGTATATGGCTCAGACTTCTGTTTAGAGGCTCAACTCGAATTTTTGAAATGCTTAACTTGGAAGTCGGTTCATCCATGTTTTACGAAAACAGAAGGGAGAAATTTTAAGAAAATACGCCGATAATTATTTCAAATGGTTGTAACTCTGAAAATAATTTGAATTTTTCAAAAATCATAGTTGAGCCTCTGTACAGAGGTCTGAGCTATAGACAGGCAAAATATTAATACAATAGAAGCATTTTTTACAAAAGGAGAACATTTGGAAAAAAGGTTATTCTAAGTTAATTTTTTGCCAAAATATTGTATTTAAATAATTTTTTTTGTCATAATGTCCTTAAAACAATTTTATACATGTTTTCTAATCTAAGTGACACTAAATATCATATATATTATCCATTTATACGCTTTTGCAAAATCACGGTTCCGAACGTAGTCGGATACCTTAAAAAAATTTAAGGCTGAATAATTTACTTCGACAAGTTGGAATGATTTGGATCGATAGCTTTAAATTTATCTTTTTAAATAACATTAACAGTGAGCGAGACTCGTTTTTATTCTAAACTGATTTTTCATTTTAATTTCTTTTAGTTGAAAGATTTCTATAGATTTTACTTCTTCCATCAAACCTACGTTCATTTTACGAAGTTGAGTTGTTACCACTATTATGTGAGAGTTGAAATAAATTGTATTTTCTTATTGTGTGCGTAAAAGGATTCTTAGACACAATTCATTGAGAGTGATTTCGTGAATTGCATTATTACGCAAGTGAAAAATAATTGTTAACCAGTATCGTAACTTTATTTGGATTTATCTTCAAGTAATTCGATTCAAACAGGTGTTTTATTCACTAGGTTGCATAAAATATCGAGCTTTTTTTCTTTCATCTTTTAGTTCTCTTTAAGAGAACGAAAAGTGAATCGAGAAGGAAATACGTGAGTTGCTCACATAAGAAATTAAAAAAAAACACTATACTGAGTAAGGAAAATTCAATTTGATTCGAAGTAGTAATAATTATTCCACAAAAATACATTTCATTTCGTACCTTATTCTTAATATTATTTAAAATTATCAAGCGAAGTTAAAATTTTGACGTAAATGAAAAATAGGATGGGCATAGAGACATCAAATTGTATTTGTAGTACTTTGAAATAAACAGAAAACAATGCACTAAGCTTTTATTTTTGTCGTTTTTGTTATTGAAAAATGTAAATATAAATATATACACACACACATATATATATATATATTGCCTAATTTTTTGATTGATTAATTCTATGAATTCACTTATCAAATCAGTCATATTTACAGAATGTATTCTTTCTCTTCTTTATAAACTTTTTCCTGCGTCACTCAAGATTATTAGAAGTTTAATGGCTTAGACTCATAAAATATTATTTCTTATGATGCAATTTTCACTTTGTGTCAAACAAAAACCTATTTGGACTTTATTAAATTTAATATCAATATACTTATCAGCGCATGACTAATATAGATTCATGTTACATTTTAGCAAAATAAAATAAAGAACAGGTTTTAAGCCATTAGTAAAATGTAGATTAAATTTCCCTCTAATGAAACTTTAATAAACGATCAGTTCAATAACAAATTTTCTTTTTAAGTGAGATAAATCCTTGAATATTCAAACAGATTAAAGGAATTTCTTATTTTAAAAATTTTCACAGAAAATTATAACTAAATCGAACATTTTTGTCTACAGCGTAATTGATGTGACATTAATCAATTCTTAATTTTATGCAAGATTAACAGTCTTTTTAAAACAAATCTTTTCAAGGTGTAGTAGTTATTTCTAGAAATATATTTAATATAATTAAACCTTTTATTTAATTTTTTTGGGGGGTGGGGGAAGCTAATTGTCCCAAAATAAATATAATTTCATAGCAGTGTTAGTTAAATATCTGCATGAAAATAAACTTTATTTAATTTAAGTGAAATAATAATTAATAAAACCCACGTAGTTTTTAGATTAAAATATATATACATATATATATATATATATATTTGTCCTTTATTTGGCTGTTGTCAATAATATAAATGAAAATTTGATGTATATAATTATATATTGCTGAATTATAATTTTCAGTTTTTATTAATGCCCACTTTATTACGGTCTCTTATATTTCTTGACTTTTAGGAAGCTTTTAAGAATTTCATTAACATTCACAATAATTCAAAAACTTTTAAACTGATGGAAGTTGAATTATTTGCAGTAATTTGTTATCGATGCGGATGGGTTTTTTCGCCAAAAAGTTGCAAAATTTCGCCACTTATGAGCGATAGCATTAGATTGACCACCGAATATTTATTTAGCGTGATTTCAAAATCATGCCAAAAACGAGTATCGTACCGATATCAAATTAATTTCGAATTATTTTTGCTTTTATTATAATGAGCCATTAAAAGTCTTTGCTTGATTCTTAATATAAAAAACTGCATTAACGCTGACATCCTCTTTGTTTCCAAGTTTGATAAATTTATTAAAGTAAGTTAATATCTTTCTAAATATAGCCATTGACTATCACTGAAAAAAAAATTTTTTTTTTACAAAGTTTACTTCTCTCACTTTATTATTATCATTTAGATTCTTTAAACCTTAGCTTAGCTTCCTAAAATTTTGCTTACATGATTGACACAATAATACAACGAGTCTTAAAACATTGAATTGCACATTTGTAAGTGTTTCAATGAACAACACAATTATGTTTTTTTGGTGTTTGGTACGAAAAATGTGTAGGTGGGATGTTCCTGACTACCCCCTGGGTGTTTCCCTTCAAAACTGTGTTAGAACTGAGCTAAATCGTACTGTCACCGGCATGGTTCTCAAAACTACGCCTAACCACAGGGCTACAATCTAGCCCTTGCCACAATGAATTTCCTGGACCTTGATCTGATGTTACTGTCAATCTATTGCATAAGCAGCAACAACACAATTCAAGATTAAGGAGGTTTTTCATGTCCGAGAGATTGTATTCCGTTCAGATAAATACAAAATTAATTCTTGCCCCTTAGCTTGTCTTGTCTACATATCGCATAGTTATTTCTAGTATTCGATTTAATAAAAGTTAATTATTGCACTTTCTTGTTAATAATCCTTTCGAGTCTGATTTATTGGCTTCTGCATCCATGCTGCGTTTGGGAATCTCTCCGAGAATCTTAATAATGAGCGAGATCTTTACCTGAGCTAATATGAGGATGAGGTACTGCGGCAAGTATTCTGCTGAGTATGATCAAACATGCCATTATTTCTGAAGTTTCCTGCATTTCTCAAGAAAGAATTTTGCAATTCAATTTGGAACCATTTAAATTCGTAAAATGAGTTGAATCATTAATTAAATAAAAATAGTAATTATCTCTCTTGATTGAGAAAAAGAAAGGATTTTAATTTTAATGTATCAGTCGATATTTACGCTTGATGTACACGAAATAACCTATTCAGTATATCTTCGTAACATAAAAGAAAACGCGAAAAACTAAACTAAACTAAAAAAAACAAACTAAGGGAACGTTTAGAGTTATCTGTCTGGAGTGAATGGGCTCAATTCATGACTGTCACATGATAAAGACAAACACATGTTCTTCCTTTGAATTCAAAACAGATATCAAACTAATTGTATTTGTTGTTCTATTTGTAAAACTTGGGTAAAATTTAAAATTTTATTAATTGGATAAAAATGTTCAAATGTTATAAGAAATAAATTTCTTCAAAAGATTTTAAAATTAAAAAAAAAAAATGTCTTATTTTCTGCATGTACTTTAAAATAAAATGCATTTTGTGTCTACCTATGTGAATTATTGTTGTTGACAAATTTGTATTTTTTTAAAAGAAAGTTTCTGAAAAGATCAAAAGTTGGCAACAACGAAGCGCATCAATTGATTAGTTGGAAACACATGATTGCTTTTATCATGGGACTATGATGTCACATGAGGGTTTTGAACTCATTGGCTAAAAACACGTGGTTATCCTTGTCATGTGACTATGACGTCACATAAATTGAGCCAATTGTCCATTCTTTTACGTTAGACTTAAATCAGTGGGTAGTGGGTAAAATAAGAATTAAGCTACGTTTGGTTTATACTAATACGGTAAGAAGCTCTGCTGACGTCATTAAAAATTTTTAGAAGTTTTTAAGCTAAGTTTACCTTCAGATTAAAGTAATTCCAAAAACTTTTCAAATAGTTCTGAATGAATGCGAACAATCTATCCGTAAGAAATACACAATGCTGATGACTCTGTTATAGGTAAATATTATTTTTGCATACAGCCACACCCACAATTTCTTATCATAAAATTAGCCTTTTTACTTAGCCTAAAAAAACTTAACCCATAAAGTTATAGTGACTAAAGCTTTTTAATAAAAAAATATCTCGTAAAATCTTGTCTATATGGAAATAATGAAAGATGCATAGTTGTAAAGAATAAATAAAATTAACTGAAAATCTAAATAACACCATATATTTTATATATTATACCACAAAATCATGAACATTAAATATTTAACACTAGAAAGACTGAAATTTAATATATACCTATATTGCCCCAAAACAGTCAAAATGACTGCATTGTGAAAGAGTAACTAATTTGTAAAGAAATTTGTTTAAAATTAATTTTTAACATTTTTTTAATATTATTTACAGTCATATAACAAGTTATTAGTAATAATTAACAATAAAAAAATTACTTCACTTGGGAAAAGAATGTATTCTAAAAAAGTCTAAGAAATTGTGTTATTATATTCGTAATTGTTTTTCTAATTGAAATTAAAAAGCAGTCAAAATGACTTCCTTGGACAATCTAGTGTTAATACATTATTTTTTTATAGAAGTAAACTTATTAAATTTAGTTCGTTGCGGTAAGCTCCTTAAGGTATCCGACTATGTTCGGAACCGTAATTTTGCAAAAGAGTATAAATGGATAATATTTAAGATATTTAATGTCACTTAGATTAGAAAATGTATATAAAATTGTTTTAAGAATAGTATTACAATAAAAAATTATTTAAGTACAATATTTTCGCAAAACATGAACATAGAACGACCAATTTTCAAAATATTCTAATTCTGTGAAAAATTCTTCTATTATAATAATATTTCGCCTATATATAACTCAGACCTCTATACAGAGGCTCAACTAGAATTTTTGAAATATATAACAAAAGTGAGTTTATCCATGTTTTACGACAACAGAGGGGAGAAATTTTAAGAAAAAGACACCGATAATTATTTCAATGGGTTGTAACTCTGAAAATAATGTGAATTTTTCAAAAATCATAGTTAAGCCTCTGTGCAAAGGCCTGAGCTATATACAGGCAAAATATTATTATAAGAGAAGCATTTTTCACAAAAGGAGAACATTTTGAAAAAAAGGTTATTCTAAGTTAATTTTTTGCAGAAATATTGTATTTAAATAATGTTTTTTGTCAGAATGTCCTTAAAACAATTTTATGCATGCGTTCTAATCTAAGTGACACTAAATGTGAAAATTATCCATTTATGCGCTTTTTTAAAATCACGGTTCCGAGTGTAGTCTGATACCTTAACTTGGAAAGTATTCCAAGCATATTAAAGTATTTATGTTCATCAATACAGGTAATAACTTTTAAGCAAATTAATATTTTTGATCAACCTAAATATTAACAAACTGAAAATAATATTTAGATAAAGGTTTTGCCTTTAATGTGTTACGATATTATGAATAACAAAAATTAAAATACATGAAAAACGCTGTACATGTGTATATGAATCAGTTCAAAAAACTCTATGTAACACAGAATTAAAAAAAATAACTAAAAAAATTAGGATAATTTGTTAAAAATTTCTAAATTGAACTGAATGTAAATTTATTTGAATCGATTAATTTTTTAATTAATAAATTAGTTTTTAAAAGAAGTTTGGACATAATGATACAAGTAATTACCGCGATAAATACAGTAAAATATGTTTATTGCGAAAACGTTTAAGACGAAATTTCGGTCAACACGAAATAATACAGTGGTCCCGACAAACTACCGTAAAATCCGGCGTATAAAGCGCACTTTTAACACAAAAAATTACGTCGAAATTTAGGGCTGCGCGTTATACTCCGGGTATTAAAAAATGATAGTTTCAAAAATAAGAAAAAAGATAAGCATAAGAAAAATTAGACTTCAACAAAGAGCGGGCTATTATTTATTTGATAAAAATGGCATGGCTAATGAAATTAAAGGATTCTGATTCTAAAAATATATTATTTTTAAAAATTCTGGGATAATACCTCGAATAAATGGCTTAAAAACATACCAGAATTGTACACGTACATTTCTCGTTCTTTCGTAGAAATGGGGGTGCGCGTTATACGGTGAATATACCTGAAACTTAAAAAATGCAGCTTGAAAGTATGGGTGCGCGTTATACGCCGGTGCGCGCTATACGCCGGGTTTTACGGTAATATGTATTTTCATGCATATTTTTTTCTTAACTCGAAACGAAAAAATTTCGCTTCTGAGAATGAATACTTAATGAAAAGTGTTTAAGAAAGTTTCAGTAATATTGGACAGTCTACTGTATATCATTGGAAGAATTTGTTGCTGTTAATGATGATAATGGGTTACAGCTTCAATTATGTCAGACAAAGCTATTTTGTAGTTTGTTAAAAGCTCAAAAAGTCTCATTGAGGCAGATTCCGATGACGAAAATTAAATGAATAATGCAACTCCTGTTCTTATGTCACCCGAAGTTAAGAACATCATGAAAAGTACGCGCAATCATTTAGACGCACATTCCAATGGTGAAAGGAGTAACAAAATGGACGACATCGAACAATTTGTTGACTATTTTATGCCAAGAAAGACAATACAAAGAAATATATCAGATTATTTTCCAAAAACTAAATAAATGGTTTGCTTTGCAAAAAACTTGAAAATTTTACATTAAATTTCAATAATTTCTTGTGAATGTTTTTGTTTCAACAATTTTCATTCAATTTATGTATATATACATATCTATATAAATAAAATGTACTTTTGTTGAATATGTTTGTTTTTTTGCAATATTGATTAATACGAATTTCTTTTAACACAAAATAATATTTTGGGGGGGGGGGGGCGGGGGGGGGGGAAAGGGTGTGCACTGTAGTCCCTTAAAAAAATATTTATTAAAGGCTTAATGGTAACATATGATACACATACTGAATTTAAAACAAAAAAAATACAGCAATTTTAAGAGATTTCAGTGGAAAATACTGAATTGCACATATCTTTAATTGCAATAGAACAAAATTATTTATATATTTTTTAAAGTCAAGGTCCTTTCATCCCCTTTTCTTGTATATGCGACACTTCTGGAGTTTCCAGCTGTAGCGCTCATTAACAACCAGTAATCATAATAAGATTCAAACGACCTTGACTTCATATTTCTACTTTTATTATACCTTGTTGAAAGCGTAATTTTCCCCGATTTTTTTGTAATTGGTAAGAAGTTTTTGTAAAAAGTTCAAATATAACTTAAGAAAAAAGTATTTTGATAGCCATTGGGAATCTTTTATTACTTTTGTGAATTTTCACGATTTTTGGCAAAAATCGTTAAGTGTTGTTTTAAAACTACTTTTTTTTTTAAACTGAAGACAAATAAAATAATTCCCGTGCATCACAAGTATCACACGAGGCTTACAAAAGAAAATAAAATAAACAAAATTAGAAATAAAATAAAAAAAGTAAATAGCAAAACAAAAGTTACGAAATAATGCAATAACAAAAACAAATAAGTTATAAAGACAAAAATACATTATAAAAAAAACCCCCAATTACATAACAAAACCAATACAATGAAGTTACAAAAACAGAGAAAATGAAAAATTTACAAAAAAATTACAAAATCAAACAATTGAAGATACAAAATAAAGTGAACGAAGCTTTATTTCGAACAAGTTGAAAAAAATTGGGAGGCCACAGTTGATTTTATGAGTGTGCAGTTTGACTTTGGGCATTTTCTTTCTTTCTTAAATTTTGAAGAAAAAAGGTTAAATTACTCCACACTTTGCTCTCCACCAACATTACAGTCACAAAGTTTGGAAGGACACAGGTTAAATCTATTGAGGGGTACACTTTAAAATTTCCATGACCAGTAAGGAATTGCGTGATTTTATAGTTTGTGTAAAAAAGTGATCGCAAGATATTCAAACTATATAGACAAAAACTATTGGAGTTATTTTTTAGATATATATGAAATTTATTTTCAATTTAAAATGGTCTAAAAAAGTTTTTTTTAAGGTAATGTTTTTATTCATGAGATTAATTTCACCCTTTCATAAATTTATATTCGAGATAAAATAATACATGAATTGAATAATTAAGCTAAATAGTTAAAACCCCAACATGCTATTCTTTCTGATTTATATACTTCAAAGTAGATACAATAAATAAATTACGTAGAATGAATGAGAAATGGAAAATCCAAGGTGACAAAATTCCGGGTTAAGTTGTTACATAGAAATTGAAGGGGTAAGTAGATTATTTAAATAGTTATCTCTCACTATATAAAAAGTTAGTTAAAGTTAGCTTAAGAACTTTTTTTCTGCTTCTATGTTATAACCGTAACACGTTTTATCTGTGACGTAATGAAGAACGTCCCTCGAATCTTAATTAACATCACACTGCAATAACGTCGCGTGAGTTCATGTGCTGTCACGTGAGCTCACGTCACGGGTTTTTATTTTCTGAAGAATTACATCTTTGATTAGACATGAACTGGTGTATTTTTTTAAATTTGATCAATTTGTTTGAAAATAGAGGATTAAAAACTTTTTTGTTCAATATTTTTGTCAATGAGCTATCGGATAATCGAATGTCACAATTGTATTTTACAAAATAGATATTTTTTTGTATGCTTATAATACTGTATGCTCTTGTCAAATTGTGAATCGATTTATTGTCTCGAAAACTCTTTTTTTTATTGATGCATATGAAAAAATATTTTTAAATCTGAAAATTTTAACATTCATGACGCACAAAAATACTTATGTCAAATGTAAATAACATAACTATAAATATTACATACAATACTAAGATAAAACATTATTAAAGTTAGATAGGTTCCTTTTTTCCTGAATGGTACTTGTATATCCCCTACTCTTGAAATCAGTAACTTGCTGTAACGTTTGAGAAATTTAATGATAATGTGAAAGTAACAGATGTAAATATTTGATTTATTTACGTTACAGTTATTAATTACAGTATGTACACACACTTACATCAGAGACGACTTAAGCTTATTTCGGACCTTGGGTGCAAAAGATCTCCTTCGCAATGGCGAATCAAGATTTATTACTAGAAAGTCTGGTTAAGTTCAGCTTATCCGGGCCCTTTTGGACCCTTCCGGGCCTCGGGCCCTTGGGCGCCTGCCCCAAGCACCCAATAGATAAACTGACATTGACTTATATTGAAGTTATTCAAAATATTGGTTACTTCATTAGGGTTCAGAATATGATATTTGTGAGTCAGGAGGCCACAACCGTTCTCTCCGGGGGAGGGGTATTTTTCTATCCTCGAATAACATCCGGCTCGTCGGTGGAGTCGGGTTCTCCCGGTCAAAGGCTGCTGGAGCGATGACAGAACACAGGACTCCGCAATATACAGGGGTTGCACGGGTGCATAGGAACGTGGTTATCCTATCCACAAAAAGAAGCCGATTTTTCAGATGTGTGACGCGAAAACGTCTCAACGTGTATGAAAATTTTTCTTCAAACACTTATTAGATGAATTGTTTTTAAAGTTGCAAGAAAATTTAAACTTTAACCGGATTAAAAGACTGTATGCATGAAGTAGAGATATATTTTTAATCTAAGGATTTTATATATAAGAGAGAGACCTGTGAACAATAGATTTCGAACAAAAAGCATTTATTCGAATACTACTAAGCAAATACTACAAACTTAAATTTACTCGCAGTTATTACGGGTGAATCATGAAAAGAATGACATCGAACAGAGCAGTATATTGAATACCTTAAAGTTCTACAAGCACAAGTATTGAATTTGAATGCATCTTTCATTACAAAATTTAAATTACAAATCAAGCGAAAACAGACAAAAAAAAATTGTTGCCATACTTGAATGTCGCTGTATTTAAGTAAAAGGGTAAAATAAATGCAAAAAAAAAAAAAAAAATAATAAATAAATAAATAAATAAAAAATAATAAAAATAATAATAAAAAAATAAAATAAAAAAAATAAAAAATAAATAAAAAAATAAAAAAAAAAATTTAAAAAAAAAATAAGTTCACAGGTAAAATAAATGTAAATAGAATCAAGTGACAAGTATATTTACATACATAAATAACAATAAGTATACTGAAACACATTGAATTAACTTCAGTTTATAATCAAACAAAAGTATAAACATTTTTTTTTTAAAGAAATACGTAGTAATGTAAAGATTACCTGTTTTTTTCCTTGTAAATATCTACGTAACGTATGAATTACAATACGTATAAAATTTGTAGAGAAAAAAGGGCTTTTCGCTAATTCACGCAGAAAATAAGTACATAAAAAATAGATTATGAGCTATTTGAATTATCATATTTTTATTTTAAAGAATAAAGAGGAGGGAAATATTTAAAATTTTCCCTTAGCTTATAATTTAATGTTTAATCCTTTAACTGTTAAGTTATTTTGATGGTTTTCAATCACAAATTGTCAAATTTTTTATTACAAAAATAAAACATTCGGTACAAAATATTATATACTTAGTGTTAAAAATTGATGTTTAAACTTTTTTTTTATATGGATAAAAATTTTGAAGGTTTTGTAGCAACTGCATATTCGTCTAAGATTGTTGCCGCACAGCGTGGTGATGGTAAAATTTACTTCTAGTGGAGCATTGTTTTCTAAAAAAAGTAAAATTAAATTAAATATAAATGAGAACACCTATTAGTTGTTCAGTAATTCACCTTTGTGTGGTTTTGTGAGACCAATTAAACTTTTCTCGATATTGATTCGGGTTTGACTAACAGAAGTAACCGAAATAAGCTTCTCCCGATATGTATTCGGGTATAACAATAAAATGCACTCAAAATAAAAATTCGCCCGTATAATACTCGGGCGTGACATTTTGGAGTGTTAATGCCGTGCCCAAGATTATCTCGGGCATGACAGTCAAAAGGTTAAATATTGATAAGTGTTTTATATGTAAAAGAAAATCTCATGCACAAGTTCTTGTGTACTATCAATTCTAGTAAACTCTGTTGTAGTTAAGAGCTATTTTTAATTTTTAAATTGAATTTTCAATATTATTTTTCCATTTCCGAAAAGAAAATGAAGAATCAACTGATGGAAAATAAATGAGCGATGTTTGAAACCCCAATGCATACATTTGCAATTTCTAAATCAAGATTCCACAGAGAAGTATTAAGAAACGTTGCACTGAACAATTAGGTTTAATTTAACAGAAATAAGTAAAAAATGATTCCCCAAAGAGATGAAAGAGAAAAACGCAAGTCAAAACATAAATAACAGTTTCAGAGAAACATTTAAAAGACGTTGCTATTAATTTCAGCCAAGATGGACTGAATAGTCCATCATGATTCGAACTTGAGTTTTTAAAAATAATATTTATTATTCATAAGGAATTTAGCATTGACATACGAGCTGAAAAAAATCAATTGATGTGCTTGCATTTTAAACCAATGTTTAATGATTAAAAAGGAAGAATTTCTCTTTGTTTTAACCGGTTAATGTCAGACTACATTTCCAAACAGCCTTGGATCAATACAGCTTAGTGGAAATGTCCAAGGTCTTGATCAAATTAATGTCTGAAAGCTTTTGGTTTGCATTGGTGTCCTGTTATTATAGATTTTATTATTTTAAATATTTAACGACATAAACGAATCACAATTACGCGTTTTTTTAAAAAAAATTCTTTAGTTTGGATTTTTTTACCTCGGAAATTGAATTTTCAGAGTTTTTTTACTAGTGACTTTTCAACTTTTAACTCACACTTTTATGCGAAAATTTTTTTCTTATTTTTGAAAAGAAATTAACAGTTAAATAAATGACACAGACATTGAGAGTTATATCAACTTCCCAAAGAAACAACACAAGAGCTATAAAGCAACACGAGCTATTCGGGTTTCACTAGGGCTCGAGCTCTCTTCTCTCTGCATATTTATTTTTCTCCTATTCCGTAATGCTCAATGAGCTATACCTTCATATGTTAAAATGAAAAATGACTTATTTATGGAATGTTTTTAAAAACACTGTATTACAAACAGATATATGAATTACATTGCTGCAAATTTTCATGTAAATTGAGACACTTTTTATGCCTAAAAACGTGCTTCGCGTTTAGTTCAAGTTCTTGTACGTTTGGCGAAGACAGCTTTAAAGTTTTAGTATGTCGCACATATTTTGTAATTACTCAAAAACACAAAACTAGATTTTTGATATATTTATTAAAAAATAACTTTTCCGATTTCTTTATTAAGAGGACTTGGTACCCTTTGAACAACATTCTTTATTTATGTATTTAAAAATTATATTTTAGCATTTTATATAATGTTTCTATTCAAGAAAATCGTAAGAGATGAAATTTTAAAAATTTAAATTTTTTGAAGAAAATTTGGAAAATTTTAAAATTTTACTACTTCTGTAATTATAAAATTTTTGACCTGAATTTTTTTTGTAATATTTTTATAGATGTTCTAAATAACTTGAGGGGTCGATTTTACAATAATTTAATTCGTTTTTGAGAAAAAAAAATAAAATGTTGGTATGTATGCTAAAATCAACAAAAAAGCCAATATTTCTTACATTTTAATTTTTTTTCTAAAAAAGAGTACTCAGTTTATAGCAAAATGGATCCCTAATTTTATTACATTTTATTATTTATTTGTTTATATATAACACACAGGAAAAAAATGGAAGTGATAGGTAAATAATTGTGGAAGGAGTAGCGTTTTGAATGCACTGTTTCGAAAAACACAAACTGAGAAAAAGCACTTTAAAGTTTATAATTCTGAAAAAATAATTATAATAAGCTTAAATAAACTTAAAATACCACTTTAAGATATTAGTTATGTATTGTTCTTTAAAATAATTGCATTTTCATATTATTTCAACCCGTACATTTTTATAAATGATAAATTTTTAGAGAGTATTAATTGCAAAAGAAAATTCAAGAAAAAGGTTAAAAAAAATTTTTTTTTCTGTCACGACAGAAATTTTAGTTTTTTTCTTCTTCTTTTAATACTGAAGTATTACATTTGTACGAAAAACATATCATGAATAAGAACTGAAATTATTAAATTATTAATATAAAATGCCTTAAGTTATCCGACTACGTTCGGAACCGTGATTTTGCAAAAGCGTATAAATGGATAATATTTATGATATTGAGTGTCACTTAGATTAGAAAATGTATATAAAATTGTTTTAAGAATAGTATTACAATAAAAAATTATTTAAGTACAATATTTCGACAAAAAATGAACATAGAATGACCCATTTTCAAAATATTCTCCTTTTGTGAAAAATGCTTCTATTATAATAATATTTTGACTGTCTATAGCTCAGACCTCTGTACAGAGGCTCAACTAGAATTTTTGAAATATATAACTTAGAAGTGGGTTGATCCATGTTTTACGACAACAGAGGGGAGAAATTTTAAGAAAAAAACGCCGATCATTATATTTCAATGGGTTGTAACTCTGAAAATAATGTGAGTTTTTCAAAAATCATTGTTGAGGTCTGAGCTATATACAGGTCTGAGCTATATGCAGGCAAATATTATTATAATAGAAGCATTTTTGAAAAAAAAAAGAGCATTTTTTGAAAAAAGGTTATTCTAAGTTAATTTTTTGCCGAAATATTGTATTTAAATAATTTTTTTTCTCAAAAAATATCCTTAAAACAATTTTATACATGTATTCTAATCTCAGTGACACCAAATATCATGAAAATTATCCATTTATGCGTTTTTTTAAAATCACGGTTCCGAACGCGTAGTCGGATATCTTAATTCAAAAATTTTACATGTACACATTTCACAAAGAAAAAAAAATGACATTATTGTATTGCCTCGGTAATATTCTGCTTTATATATTACACATTCTTTTTTTTAGAGTTATTATTTCTCTTTACAAAATAGATTTCTTTTATCAAAGCGCTTTTTTTTAGCTTTTTTTTTTCTAAAAAGGGGGCTTGGCTATATTGCATAATTTGTTTTCAAATGAAGTTTTATTCAACTTCTAACTTTCCGACATATGCACAAGTGATATATCACAATCGAAAGATAATAATTCAAAGAATAAGATTAAATGAAAATGAAAACAAAACAAAACTATAGGCCTGTCATTTTTTGGGTACCAAGTCCTCTTCATGCAAATTTTATGTATGCAGTTTAGAATACAGTGACATATAAAGAATGAATGGGAGTTATATTAAAGTCGCTCTTAAAAGCAACACGAGGGCTTTTGGAGACGGACCTCGTAATTTTGAATCTAGGTCAAGAGGCGAAGAAGACACTTGTGTGAGCTGGTACACCCTCTTCCCAATACCACACCTACGGTAGGACATAGAGCCTCGACAAATTTAACGTGCATTGGTCTCCTTTACAAGGTGGATCTTGAGTGGTACCAGGACTCGAGCCCGTGGCACCTCAGCCACGAGTTCGTGACCATAACCCTTAGACTACCCCTGGACACATAGACCCTTCAAGATTATTTAATTAGAGTGTATGTTTTTACCATGAAAATTATCTTGAGGTCTTCCGAACCTTGAGAATATTCAACTACTGTTACATAAATTTTATCAAAATGTGAAATCAGCATGAATTTTTAAAAATTTGTAATAAAAATCGGTAGCTACAATGTAAGTAATGCCATGCAATATTAAGTCAATACATAAGAAATTCAGTACAATGACACACATACACACACAAAAAAAATCTGTCTATAATTGCAGATATTTGAAAGAGAATATATACATTATTAATATCAATTCACAAAGCTTTAAATACTGCATTTAAAACTGTTATAATTAACTAATAATTTTTTGTTATTAATATCAAAAGAGCTCACTTTTTAAAATATTCTTATTAGAAAAGAAATGTTAATAAATGGTTATTGATGTTAATAAATGGGCATAGACTTTTAAGGGTAAATTTTATGATTAAAATTTTGTTGTAATTCTTAAAATTGAAAATGTTTTTAACAAGCAATGTACAGTGAAATATATTTAACGCGAAAAGGCTTAAGACGAAATATCGGTTTACACGAAATAATATAACGGTCCCGACAAACTACTTTGTATTTTCGTGCATTTTTTTCTCTTAACTTGAAATGAATATCGCTCTAAATGAAAAGATTTCTTATCTGGGGATGAACAAAATACGGAAATACACCAGTCATGCAGGCTAGATTTAAGAGGGGTTTGAAATGAAAGAGAGGTGGTTTCATATGATTCTTAGAAAGGTGCCTAATTTGACTTTGAAATACCCTCGGAATAGCAAGTGACACGAGCCAATTTTGTTTATCTAAGCTACTTTCCCCCTCCTTATACTAACGCCACACAAGAACATCGCATCTTTTATCAGTTGGCTTTGGAATTCGGTGGCGAGCACATTGCAGTGTGAACAAAAATCAGTGAGTTTGGCTCGCGTTATTCTTTCTGTTTTAGAAGATTTTTTTTTTTTGCAAATGTAGCGGCAAAGGGCTCAGGAGGAAAGAAAACTACTATTTCATTTGAAATGAAGAGGGAACTTCTTGAAGCTGTTGAACAAAAACAGAAGACGAAAATGGAAATCTATTAAGATTTTGGTAATGCTATTTCCACTTTATCGACAATATTTGAAAAAAAGAGAGTAAATTATATATATAAACATACATACATATTATTACAAGTATATTATTTATATAAACATACATACAAATAAATATGCATTTATATTATACACATACCTATGTAAATAAAATGTACTCTAATAAGCTTAGTTTTGTTGAACATGTGTTTTTTTTTTTTTTGCAATGTCCTTTAAAGCGAAATTCTTTTAACGCGAAAAAAAATATTTCAATCCCCTCAGTTTCGTGTTATACGAGTATATTACAGATATTTTAAACGCAAAATGAGAGAAAAGTGTTGAAAAGATACAAAATATGCATGTAGTGTAAGAATTAAAACAATTATGAAGTATTTAAATCAACATATGTTGAGTCATATGTATATTCACATATTTTACAGAACACATTACATATAAATAAAATCTCGGAGAAAGAGATATTTGTTTATTTATTATAAAGGTTTAATAAACAGTGTGTTAGACAGCTTACATAACTTCCGAAAAAACAAAAATTGCTTGAAAACATCAGGAAAGGGAATTTTTTCTGTAAAGTAAAATTATGAAAATTAATGAGGCATATTTCGCATGCATCATTGAGTGAGTAAAATTGAGGAAATAAGTGGAATTTTATGCAGATTGAATGCTGATGTGAGATTGAAATTCGGTATTTTAGTTTAATATTTTTTTACGAAAAAGAGAGGTATTAATTAGTTAACAGGATATGATTTAAAAAGAATCGTATTGCTAATGAAACCATACGTTGATTTCGACTTTAAAAATATGAGTTTTCTTGAGAAATTGGCAGTTTTTACGAATATACGTATGCATCAATAAGACCTTTGAAAAGTAAAAATAGAATTCCGAAAGAAAAGTTCGAAAATGACGTAATAAATTTTGAAGAAAATAAACGTGCAATATTTGCATTACATAGCTTTAATCAATCAAAATCAAATGTGATTTCACTATATTTCATTGTACTAAACTGGCATAAAAATTGTGCGCCATAATTACTCTCTAAATAGAATAAGTTAATTTCGATATTATTCGATTAAGCAATGGCGGAAGAATGTAGATTTTTTTTGTTCTAAACTTATCTTAAAAGTTTCAGCTTTTAATTTTAATGTTAATTATTCTGAAGAATGTTAAAAAAGTAATCGATAAACGATTTTTTTCTTTATTTTTGTTAACGAATACTTGCGTATGAATATCTGTGGCATAATGGTGAATTGTTTGTTACAAAATTTCATTTTTCCTCCCTGAATTTTATTTAGGTTCTTTGGTTGCTTGTAGGTGAGTAACTGCAGTCGAACTGCTCATTGTGTCGTCATTCCAGCACTATTGTCGTCAGAGTAAAAAAAAGATATTTCTTAAAAATAAAGCCTATCTTGTTGAATAATGTAGCTTACTACGAAAAACAAATCAAGATTTATTTCTTATCATTTATAGAAACTAGTACATGCAACATGAAAAAATTGTGACCTACTCTACAACGTATTTCGCAAGATTTTAACAAAGCAGACTTTACTTTTTAATGATTTTTGATTGAAAAGATAAGCATAAGCAAAGAATGGTGTCAACAAATTATAAGCAAATGTCACATCATTAATCAATTATTTAATAAATCATAGTATCGTCATAATCAGAAACAAATTTAAGTTGACAGTCCAATTGTTTCAAGAAGCTAATTATTAAGAAGCTAAGATTTATTTTACTTTTTATTTAAAATAAAGGATTTTCTACATCCAATTTTGATAATATCCGTTACATGTGTTACCATATGACTTACCTAAGTTTTATTAAGGAATTAATAATAATATTCTCACAATTAATTTTGTTAGTGAGAAAGAATTCGAAACAAAAAATAATTAAATTAATTTGTGACCATTATATTTATTGATGACTTATATACTAGTTTCGTAATGGAAAGTTGTGTGATGGAGATTAAGATCATTTCAAGGATCATACTTATTCTAAGACCCTATATAAAGCTAATTGACACCAATATACAATTTTTTGACCCATTTCTGTTTCAACCATTTTTTTAGTAGCATGAAGTAATGCACTCGGCCAATTCACACATATTTCATTTTTTTTTAAAAGAAACTGATATAGTCCATTAACTCGTTTAAGAATCATAACTAATGTTAAGTCCATTTTTTATTGTAAGAATGCAATTCTTTAATGGAAGAGCTGGAAGTCTAAGAAGAAATCCTTGTGTTATGAAATGTCAAGTTTTTATTATGTTTTGAAAAAAAATCATGTATCAGTTTATCATTGAATTATTCAAGTCATTGTATCTTGAAGAAATTATGTCCTTATAGTGGAATTATGATTCCTTTCAAGCGTGTATGGAGCTGTTCACATATTATAAATAATATATATAAAAAAATTAAAAATGCAGTATATTGCTTTGAAATATGATTGAAATAAAAAAAAAAAGGCTATTCATCTATATCAGCGGTTCTTAAACTGTGGTCCGTGGACCCTTAGGGGTCCGCGGAGTCGCTCCTGTAACGTTGAGATTTCTCTCTTTTAAAGACTGGAAACCCTCGCGGAAAAATTGAAAGATATGTACCCTCATAGACTAGATTACTAAATAGTCCCCAATGAAGAAATTCTGCTAGAACTTGTATTTTGATCAATAATAATAACTCGGGGATTGTTGTTCAAAATCTTGGGTGTCCACAATGTCACCCTGATACATAAAGGGGGGGGGGCGGCACTGCGATCGAAAGATCTATCTATCCGCTGATCTATAATGTTTCCCAAACAATTCTATGTTCTTGCTATGTGTGCATGATGTACGCTGAAGTTCTTGTGAAATAAGATAAGCTTAGGAGCTATAATATAAATAATAGGGTCACAAAATGATTGATGAATTTTTTTTTATTTCCAATTTCCAATAATACTTTCAAAACAAAATTATTCGCAAATAAATTCATATTCGACAACGATTTACAAATTTAAGATAAATTATTTAATAATTCCAGTTGAAGAATGAATGATCTGCCTTTCGATTGATATATTCTTTTTTTGAAATAATTTTCTAGTCAAGAGCTTCTTTCAAAGGTTTCAATTGCTTAATATGATGACCAACCAGGTTTTACCAGGTTTTGCAATATAGAATCAATATTGAATTAAACAAATGCTTTCCTTTTATTTACACCCCTCTCCACACACAGAGCTAAAATACTCTTCATAGACAAAAATTATTAGACATTTTTATTATTAATATTCCTGTTAGAAGATAAAAATTAAATTTTGAGAATGCATTGAAAGATATCGAAAGTGTTCATCGATTATAAAATCTTCGTTAATGAAAAGGCTCCCACGAGCGATACAAAAAACTGAAAGCGCAAATGTGTTAAGTCATTATTTTTTTTTATTTAATACTATATTTTCTTCTGTAATATTTTCTCATGTCCTTGAGGATTCGTCAAGTAGAGGGGCTGATGCATATTAAAATCTATCGAAACTTTAAGTCCTAACGATAGTAGGGTATTGCCAGAAATTTTTTTCTCCAATGGGGCTGCATTTTGCTTACAAGTTAGCCTTTGTAGACACGACAAGTCTCCAGCTAGGAGAGCCATTGCATGGTAGCACCATCTGATGGCGGCTCTTTACCAGATTTGGACGCTTGAATTAATTTTTTTTAACTCAAGCTTTCGTCAGATGCTAAATATTGCCGTGATTTAAGAAGTCTCAAGGGTGTTAAATTTCTCTAGATGGCTGAAAATATAAACAATTTTCAAACAGGTATAGTTCTTTTAAATTTAAATTATATAATTCGAATCTTTTACACATTATTTATAAAGGAATGAGGCTTAAGAAAAGTGTAAAATGTTTAAAATATAATCATAATTTTAAAAACTATAAGCATACGAAAATAAGAAACATTTCCATAAGAAATATTAATTAAGCTTTACGTTAAGCATGCTATTTTCTAAAATAGCAGTTTTGGTTAGTAGCTATAAATTGAGATTTATAAAGTTAAATGCATCCTTATTACATTGTAGTATTTTTATATAAATAGAACAATAAATTATATTTTTTAAAAATAAAAAAAAAAACATTTTTAAATTTTTCAAAAAAAAATTCAATATTTTTCAAATATTTTGAAATACAAAACATATATTATTCTTAAATGACGTAGGTTTTAAAGAGTATGACACATTTTATAATTCTATAAAGTTTTATACATCAGAGGCTACTATTTTAGAAAGCAGCGTGCGCAACGCAAAAATTACTTAATATTTATTACAGAATTTTCATATGCTTATACTTTTTAAAACTATGATTATATTTCAAACATTTTGTACTTTTTTGAAGCCACAATCCCTTGTAAATAATGTGAAAGAGATTCGAATTATTTAATTTAAATTTAAACGAATTATACCTGTTTGAAAATTGTTTAAATTTTCCCCTCTCCAGACAAAATTAACACCTCTGAGACTTCTTAATTTTTCTCAGAGTGCCAAAGCCAAATTGATACTCAAGGGATCTCTTTTACATGCCACATAATCACATGACATGCATGCCTACGATTTTCGCTTTCAGAAAATCTATCGACTCCAGCCGGGATCGGACCAGCAACCTTAAGCTTAAGAAGAGGGCACACTCTGCCCGTTCAAGTATCGTTCTTATTACTTGATAGTAGTTTAAAATAACGAGGTCTGTGTGTGTCACCAACAACCTTTGTGTGTAGCTTCTAATTGCAACATTTTAAAATTATGAATCAAATGACCCATTTAATGTAACTATTTAATAATTTATATAGATTATTTGGTAAAAGAAATAGTGAAATAGTTGTAAAGAATTGCTTTTAAATATTAAACATATGTGTTAGAATCTTCAATTGCCAAACATTTATCAAATTTATGTTAATGTAAGTAATCATAATAATAATTGTTATATTTATGATACTTAAAACGTTGAATGTTCATTAAGTTAAATTAATGTGAATCATTTTTATTTTTCGTAAACTGGATACTTTATAAATGTTTATTACTATAACGCAATACAGCGATTTTAATTTTTGATTGTTTGTTCCATGTTTTAGTAAAAATATGAATTAAATTTTAATTCTACTTTTTTTCATTAATTCATTTCATTTGCAATTCTATATTTTTGCAGTAATAAATTTAAATTTACTAAGAACAATAATTATTTCTGTTGCTTATTCTCTTGGAATAATGTTAAGAAAAATAATCTAAGAAACAGTTGTGTAAAACATTTGTCTCCTATTCTTATTAAAATCACGTAGGAAAAATTTTATTAAGTAATTTTCAATTTTTATATTTGCTTACCTTTATTTATTTATCCTTTGATTTGTAGAAACTCATTTTTTATCTATTTGATAGAAAACTGAAAAATATGGAAATTAATTTTAAGATCTATAAATGTGTTCCTTTCATTTTAACTTTTAATATTCTACTTATATCTTTATTTTTAAGTTAAAAAAATAGCGTTGGATAAGTTCGTTTAGCCAGAATAGTTGTTCACTCATTAAACAAAAAGGAAAGATTTAAAAATATTTAAGGTGAAGAGCTTAAGGCTTTCAGGTAAGGCTTTTTTCAAGGCATTAAGAAATATATGTGTTTAAAGCTTATTAGAAAAAAATTTATTAATAAGAAAATTAAAAAAAAGAAATAAATCATAAAACAAGCATTTCTTACCGCTAAAAGTGCAAAAAATTAATCAAAATTTCTGTCAAAAAATATTTATTTGAATTTTCTCTTGTCTCGTATTTTCTTTTGATTTTTTTTGTGTGAGTTAAAGAGTTTTTTTTTTTTTTTTTTGTAATTCAATAATTCTTGTAAGAACATTGAAAAATAAGATTATTTAAATCAATTAAAATATTTTAAATGGCAATATTAATGAAATACTAAAATTTAATATATTTAAAGGGAAATAAAAGTATATATAAATATTCAATGAAAAACCAAACTTTTAAATTCAATAGATTGGAGCATCGTTTTCAAGCTTTAAATATGTTATTCATTCCTCCAAATTTTGTTCTAATTAATACCATTATATGAATGGGATTCTATTGAAATGTCTTTAATAAATAAAAAGTGAATTATGAAATAATATTGCGCTTAAAAAATTCCAAGGAATGCAGGTGAAAAAATTCATTAATTCAATTGTTCTTAAAAACAATTTTGAAGAATAAATTATATTTTAAAAAAATCTTTTAGTTCAAAAGTCATTTTATCCAGTCATTACAAATCCTTATGCTGTAACCTTGCTAAAATATGACCAAAAAGGTGCATAAAGAACGAGGCAATTTCGAAATAATTGCATTGAAAATTTCTGAAATGAAAGAAAAAAAAAAGAAATGCTAATGAACTTTAAAACAAAATTTGATCTGTTAAGGTGCAATAATTTTAAAGTGAAAGAAAAGAAATCTAACAGGTTACCATTTCCGGTAATTTAAAAGGAAAGTGATCTAATTCTCCACCATTCAATTCCACTAAACCTAAATAATAAATTATTGTGATAATGAAAGTAGTTCACTGATCCGACCATGCATTGTAATCAAAAAGCATGCCTTCGATTAAATCTAAACATGTCATCCTTGATTCTGAAATTCAATCTCAAAAAGTCGACCATTCCAGCAAATTAAATCGCACTGATTCATACACCGACGATTCTATCTCTGTGTACAAGTAGGGTGAGGGTCAAACTTTCCCTTAGACAACACTCAGATTCAGGAAAAGGGAATTTTTCCTTAACCAACGCCCACCAAAAAAATAGCTCTGGAACAAGTAAAACGGTTAAAATAAACAAGCAAACGCTGTTAACCTTCAATACCGAAGCTCCTATTTCACAGCAATCAAAACAAAGATGTAAATAAAAGATACTAAAAAAATAATAAAGCAAACAGTGAGAAAACGTGAAACCGACCACGGTAATGTGCACTTGGCCTACATACTAGCCGTTGGTAAATGCGGAACTATTAGACACGCCCCAACAGCTGTACGCTGAAGTTAACCTCAAGCGTGGTGGTTGGCAAATTAGAATCGCCTTTTTATGCTTCTCTTGTAGTCGTTATTGTATTCCGACCACGCATTGTAGTAACTAAGATTTTATTAGAGGTTGTGTGGTGTCAATAATTTATAGCAATGGTGACTATCAGCAGTGTAAGTTAAAAAAAGATAGGATGTAATAATGGTGTAAGGGAACCGATTGTCACGCGTTTTGGCGCTAACGAGCGGTGTAAAATTGTCACATCAGGCTATTGTTAGTGCAAAATGGGTCGCTAATGAGAACATTAGAAACGAAAAAGCGTGAACGCATTGTACTTATGTAACTATTATGTCTTTAAGCGTTTTTCAAGCATGGTTGGCTCATTTTTTTATTATTTATTTGAAGGCTTTTTTATTGGACTTTGAATGACCAATTTAGAGATTGCACTTTCTTGAAGGCAGAAGAGAAAACTTTGTTGAGAACACCTTGATGTAATTCAAATTGACTACAGATGATACGCAAGTTTAGTACAGAAGGTACACAAATACAAACGGTGTAAATCAAATCTGTTGCGGAGAAATACAAAAATAATTTACAACTTTCCGTAAAAAATAGAAATTAACATGTATAGTTTGCGTTGTCGTTTTTGACACTCTTGTAGTTGAAACTACGTTATATTTGAAATATATATTTTTAAATCTAATGTAAAATTTTCTTCTTTTTTTTATATTATTTATATTATTCTTCTCATTATTATTATTATCTTATATATCACTTTATTATTCCTTTTCTCTATATTACTTTTTATTCATTCATATTTTTCAGTTTTGTGTTCTGCAATGCTTTAGGCATGATCCGGTCAAAAAGTTTTTTTCTTTTTGTTCGGGAAGTGAAAAAGGTAGTAGTACAGAAAACAGAAATGTTTTTGAATATTTTCAATTATAACATTGTAATTAAAAATATAATTTCAAAAAAACGTGACCAGTTATTTACAAGAAAACAAGCTGAACAAGAAAAAGTTTATGAAGTTAATAAATAACCATTTTAATTGTAATTATAATAATTTTAAAAAGTTCTATTTTTTTTTTCCAAATGATTATGTTTTAGTCTTTTACTTTTTTAAAAATAAATTGTAAAGATGTTTTAAAGCTTTTTATTATCTATCAAATTTGACGTTTAAAGTCTTTTATCATTAGTCAAACTTGATGTTTTAAAATTTCGTTAAATATTTAAAAAGTCATTAAATATAATTCGTATTAAGACCTTTTATGTATTAAAGTGACTTTTGTATCATATACTTTCCTCCATTAATTATCACTTTTCATCACTTTCATAGATTCATTGTTAACTTTATATCAAATGACTTTCCAGGTCATGGAGAGAAATATTATTATTTTACTTCCTATAAAGAACTTCTTGATTTTATACATAGGGCGAGGTTTTTCTATCATATTGCACAGCGTATTGGTAACTTCCCTAAGAAATGGAGTTTTTTATTTGAAAGTATGTTAATATATTCATCGGGGTTCATAATTGGTTCAACTAGTTCAAGGTTATCGATTACTCCCAAACAATACCAGACTCATGTCCAATTATCTTTTGTATTAGATTTAATTTAAGCAACAGCCTGCCGATAAAATCGGAAAAAGTATTTTATATTCTTAGTACTATTATCCTTTGCTCATGTTTCACCAAATTAACTTTAACCCTTTATCTACCGCGTTATGATTTACTGCAGTTTATTTTTCATTCAATATTCTTTTTTGAATCCCTATATTGAAAATTAAGGGATATATATAAACAAAATACTCAACTTTGGGAAATTTAATTAGTTAATTAAAGATATTCAACTGTAAAATTAATTATATACGCTGTTTACTTAAAATAAATAGTCAAATCGTTTTCCAAGGTCTTCATTAATATACAAAAAAAGACATTTACCTTTTGACATTAACTATTGTTTCGGAACAAAAACGATAATCTTCGCAATCCACTGAAAACGCCGTCAGATGAAAACGAAATTTCTGCTATAAAACTATTCACCTTCCCCACTAAAATACTCAACATAGAACCCGTGCTGCCATATATCTTGGAAGAGTAGATTTCAAAGAATATTCCTGCTAAGTATCGTCAGAGTATTCTTAAAATTGGTTATTCTATGTAATTTTAAAGAGAGTGGTACTTTTAAGTACCGTCGGTAGATAAAGGATTAAACCGTAACCCAGTGTTTCTGAAACTGTGGGGCGCCCCCCCCCCCTTGGGTGGCGTGATATCTCTACGAAGGGGGTGCGAGCATATTGAAAAGTTGAAAGTAAAAGATTATTTAAAAAATCATAAATTTGCTGAAAGTAAACAAACAAAATACTTTCTGCTATAATAAAATATAAAATACACATTTACACGGATATAATACACTTATAAATGTATCAGTACTCTGTACAATGTATTCTATCATTAATTTAACAATACTAAGTTAAGAACAAGTTTGATAATTTCCAATGACTCCGTGGGCTGATATCTTGATATGTTGTACGGTTTATAAATATTTTCTTAAATACCGATTAAAAGTCACGCGACTCGCTCCCCAATGCCGCCGTTTTCCATGTAGACTCGCGTATTCCGATGGTTTTTTTGGGGGGAGAGGAGAGAGGGGAAGAGTAAAGGAATAAATAAACAAAAAAAAAAAAAGCCTCTGAAATAAGTAAATCGTTCACAAACACTGTCTTTTATTGCATTCCAAAGCCTTCGAAATAATTTTAAACATAACAGTGCAATGAAATATCGTAATTCGGAAAGACGTATATACACATTTAGAAAATTAATATGTTGGCTGAGCGAGACGTTTATATACGTCGGTGGTACATAAGAGGTTAAAGTCGCTTTAGTGTTAAAGTATAGTATAATTGAATTCAATACATTGTTATTGAATGGAGGGGGAGGGGCGATGAAAATGATTGAATATTGGGTGGCTAATATTGAAAGTTTGAGAAGCACTGCCGTAGCCAATGATGAATATAAACAAAGTTTCCAACAAATCGGAGATTTTTCACTCATAAAGCGCATTTACTTGAATCTAAGCCGTTCTATTTTTCCAGAGTTAATGGTTATTGAATGGAGGGGGACGCGATGAAAATGATGATTGAATATTGGGTCGCGAATATTGAAAGTTTGAGAAGCACTGCCGTAACCACAATGATGAATATAAACTAAGTTTCCAACAAATCGGAGATTTTTCTCTCATAAACCATATTTACTTGAATCTAAGCCGCTCTATTTTTCCGGAGTCAATAGAAATGAAAATTGGGTGTAGCTTAGAATCGTAGGTAAAACATTTGTTGGAGGTGACGGGGAATGGAATTTCCACCTTTTCAAAGGGAGACATGTAACCACCCTTTCTGGCCACTTGCATCGATAACTTATCCCATTCCGTAGTTTATCTCCAGTATTCAGTCTATCCTAAACATCGTTGTCTGCTGGTATTTAGGGAATTTTTTTTGTATACGTTTTCTTTTAATCATCTAAAGATCAAAAATATCGGTAATAGTATCAAGACGAGTTCACTGTGACGCAAGTATAAAAAGGGAGGCAACTTCTTTAGCAGAAAAAACGGAAACAGAGCAATGGCCAGTGAAAATTTGACACGGGTGAAACAAATATACTTCGATGGAGTAAACAAATTCATATAATTTTTGTTTGTAAGTGTTCAACAGTCTTCTATAATTCTCTTACATTCTTCAAAAAACATTCTTTTAAAAAAATGTCGCATATAGCAAATACATTGGACGGCAAGGAAGACCGTGTGGGAAAATGGCGACGCCGGCAACAATTTCGAAGTCTGCTGTGACAATGGGAGTGACGAATCATTTTTGAAACATTAAAAGGAACTTTAAGAGTAATTATTGGTTTATGTATGCATTTGAATTTTTTTTTAATACTGGTAAAATAAATTATTAACTTCTAATTATTTCTCATTACATTTTTTTCCCTTAAATTTCTGAAGTATCGGATTTTGATGAACCTTTTACACAATTTTTTTATTTTTTTTAAAAAATGTGTAGAAAATTTGGGGTGTGGCTGAGATTCGATTAAATACGGTACGTTAATCGAACAGAAAAGTATATGGTATAAATTTCACTAAGTTTAATTTTAAATTGTTGAAATTTTATTTAAGACATTATTTTCACTTTATTATTTGGTGTATTATGGTTTGCACAGTTTTGCTTTTAATTTCCTTAGCTTTAAGATAAGTCTTTAAAAAGGAATGATAAAATTATTTTGAAAATTTCTACATGTGACTCAGTTAAGGTTTTAGTTTCTAAAGACTTCTAATGTAATTTTGTTATTTACGCACAGAATGAATTTCTTTTAAATACCATATTTAAAAATTAAAAAGAAAGATTTTTAAAAAAGCATATAGTCTTAAAAATTGATACAATAATTAAAGAAAATTTAATGAAATTTGAAGAATTTCTACCTTTTTTATTATAGGGATAAAGATATTTTAAAGATATATAAAAATATAAAGATATTTTTCGATAATTAAAAATAAAAAATAGAGTGAAAGAGAGAGAGAAGGGGGAGGGGAATAAATTAAAACATGTGATTGGCAATGGAAGATATATTTGTGATTGAAATGCTTTTCAAAAGAAAAAAAATTCAGATGCTTCCCCCAAATATACGAAAAAAATTAATTTTTCCTCTGAAACTCTTCCACATTCAATCTTTAAGGTATCCGACTACGTTGGGAACCGTGATTTTGCAAAAGTGCATAAATGGATAATTTTCATGATATTCAGTGTCACTTAGATTAGAATACATGTATAAAATTGTTTTAAGGACATTTTGACAAAAAAATTATTTAAATACAATATTTTGGCAGAAAATTAACTTAGAATAATCTTTTTTCAAAATGTTCTCCTTTTGTTAAAAATGCTTCTATTATAATAATATTTTGCCTGTATATAGCTCAGACCTCTCTAATGAGGCTAATAGAAGCATTTTTCACAAAAGGGGAACATTTTGAAAAAAGATTTTTCTAAGTTAATTTTTTGCCAAAATATTGTATTTAGATAAATTTTTTTGTCAAAATGTCCTTAAAACAATTTTATACACGTATTCTAATCTAAGTGACACTAAATATCATGAAAATTATTCATTTACACGCTTTTGCAAAATCACGGTTCCGAACGTAGTCGGATACCTTAACATATATACAAAAATAAATCACGTTAATTTGTAAGTTTTGTTAAGCGAAAGAACATTTTCAAATTCAAAGTATATGATTTATCAATCATTCATAAGACATGTGAAGCAGGCTTATTATTAATGTTTTAAGATTAAGAATTGCTGAAACTGATAAACCGGATTCATCAAATTTATCATCAAAAACCCTATTTTATTTACCAAAAATATGTGAAATAAATCATTAATTTTAAATTGAAAGTCTTTGAAACTTTTTTACTTGATACATTTGTTTAAAGAAGTACTACTGAGAAAAGTCCATTTATTTGTACATCGGATAGCTTTTGTACAATTAAAGCTTATGTTAAATCATAAGTAAATTATTGAAATAACTTACTTCGTTAAAATCTGTTGTTCCATAGATAAAACAGGAACTGAGTATAGTCACATTTTGCTGAGATGCATCAGCTATAGATATTTATTGTATATTTTATTATTTTCCTGATTTCGTAAAATAAATCAGCAATAATATACTTTTATTAACATTGACAGACCATTTGTCTCAAAAAATTGGTACAACAACCAATAGAAAAAGAAACATTTTTTTTTTTTAAAAAAAGTTTTTTTTAAAAAGAATTCTTAATGTCTATCCTTTTATAAAACAGTTGAATGAGTTTTCAAGTATAAATTTTTTAAATTCATGAGATAATGGAGAATTACTGGTCACGCATCAGTGTTTTATTCAATACAGACAAAATAAACGTTACGATTTGCGTTACATACAAATTGTACGCTACATTGAAATTACTGACTTTTTGTTTGGTAGGATTTATTTATTGTTCTGAAACTTGTTTAGACTTTTAAAATTGAATTATTCCAGTTCTTTACCATTTTCTTTGGAGCATTATTAGGTTTAAACATTATTCAGAAAATTTTATGCTAATAAATGAAATAAATATATATTTATTTACATACTTAAGATGTTTTTGAACCATTTCTCAGCCAATTCAAGGTTATATTACATTATTATTCAAATATTTGATTTTAGAAGCTGTTAAACTTAATTTGAACAAGAAGTTATAATGTAAACAATTGTTTTTTTTTAAATACATAAAAAATAATCATGAAGGATATTAGTAATTCTGTTCTCGTTTATGATTACCTTTTCACATATGTCACTCGTTTTTGTTAGCGATTAATTATCTCTCTAGCTGTAGAAGACATTTTTAGAGTAATAAATGGAAAAGTAAAACTATTTTGATTCTGTGCTTAGCACTGTTTTATAAAATGTAACCATGAACAAGATTGATTTATAATTATGTGTGTTTTCTTGTTCATAATAGCCGTTGTTTATGAAACCTTTCTACGTGACTTCCCAGATGTTTTGCGGAGTTAAACTTAGTTGTAAGTGTGTTTCCAATGGATACCGTCGTATGTGGGTGTGCCTGGAAATGAGGCAGCTGATGAGCTGGCTGGTAGGGGTTGTCATCTCCCTAACCCCAGTTCCGCTGTCTTGAGCCATTCTGAAATTCATTCTCTCTACAGAGCTAAAATGAATCTGACGGCGAAACCTTCCTGCTCACCACTGGTACGCAGCTAAAAGTCCTGGCCTATGTCTACAGTGCAGGAGATCTAGGGCCCTTCAGACAACCTTCGCGCGCTTTAGAAGCGGTCACGTGCGTGGTATGATCTTTGTGCAGGGGGTAAAGTCTTTCTTTACCTGTCCCTGCTTCTCCTGCTGATCTTCTGAACTGCTGGGGCATTTACTTGGAACAGTTGTTTGGAGATCAAGACCTGGTTTGTGACATTCTTATGCGGAATGGTCTAATGGACTTGGTGTAGGCTTTCTTGCTCCAAGGGGATTTGAAACAACAACAAAAACAAATTTAGTTGTTATCTTTTAAAGGTCGCTGTGAGTCTAACTCCGCCTTATCCAAGCGCTGTAAAATGGCGGAAGAAACCACGGGTAGTATGGAGGAAGACACTGTAGCCCATTGAACAGAAGGCAATGATTTTATTGAAGCAATTTCGTGCCTTTTGCACATTCTCCGATTTTGTCATGGGTTTGTGTACCTTGATCTGTCAACCCTTATTTCTGCCGATAAGCTGCAATAAAAATAACTACCAGCATTTTTACACAGCCGTGTTCGTACAGTATGGGTAGCAGTTTATCTTTCGGTACAAACAGCTAGCTTCATGTAATTCTACTATGCGACTACTTTCGTTCAATAAGTTATAAGGTCCTCGATAAGGTCGTGATGGCATTGTTGTCTGTATCTCCAGTGAACTGCTACAGCGACAACGAGAAAAGATAAATCATCCGCAGTTGTTACCTGTTCAGTGCAATTCTTATTGCGCAGTGGAACCAGATATTGCAAATGAAATTAACGTTCATTAGCCTTGAAAATCTAGTAATTTGCATACTTGGTATAAAGGGATTTGCATGCAAGACTGGATTATTCTTAGGGGTGCTTCGTTGTTTTTTAGAATGTATATTACCTTTTATCCTTCCTTTTCTCCGGTTGCAATTTCTTGATTACTTTTCCCTCTTTTTGTGGAAGCCTTATAACAAGGGAAAAAATACGCTCATTTCATACCTTGGTTTAGCTCCATGTTTTTTCCTAAGGTAACTAAAGACCTGCTGTGTAGAGCAGTGCTTCCCAACCTTTTTATCATCGTGGACCGGTCAATGGTTAATACTTTTAAAGTGGCCTGATTGGGGAAGGGGAGGACGTTAATTGCTTAGATCTTGATTTAACTATTTAATTGTATTTAAATATGCCTTCAGAATAAAGAACAGTTAAAAAAAAGGAATATAAAATGGTTTCCATGGAAATTCGTACATAATCGAGAGAAATATACCACAGTAAATAAAATAGAAATAATGTTCCTTGGAAAGCCCGGGACTTGGGGACCATTGGTGTAGAGCAAGGGTAATTAACCTTTTTTTCTGCTGGGCCGCATACATATGTCAGCCATTTCACGCGGGCCGCAACATGAGAATAAATGAGGGATGGAGGGGGGAGAAATGCTTTAAGATTAAGGTATCCGAATACGTTCGGAACCAGGATTTTAAAAAGGTGCATAAATGGATAAATTTCATAATATTTAGTGTCACTTAGATTAGAATACATGTATAAAGTTGTTTTATATAAGGACATTTTGGCTAAAAAAATTATTTAAATACAATATTTTGGCAAAAAATTAGAATAACTTTTTTTCAAAATGTTCTCCTTTTGTGAAAAATGCTTCTATTATAATAATATTTTGCCTGTATATAGCTCAGACCTCTGCACAGAGGCTCTACTATGATTTTTGAAAAATTCACATTATTTTCAGAGTTACAACCCATTGAAATAATTATCGGTGTCTTTTTCTTAAAATTTCTCCCCTTTGTTGTCGTAAAATATAGATAAACCCACTTCTAAGTTATTTATTTCAAAAATTCTAGTTGAGCCTCTGTACAGAGGTCTGAGCTATATACAGGCAAAATATGATTATAATAGAAGCATTTTTCACAAAAGGAGAATATTTTGAAAATGGGTCATTCTATGTTCATTTTTTGTCAAAATATTAAACTTAAATAATCTTTTATTGTCATAATGTCCTTAAAACAATTCTATACATGTATTCTAATCTAAGTGACACTAAATATCTTAAATATTATCCATTTACACGCTTTTGCAAAATCACGGTTCCGAACATAGTCGGATACCTTAACATAACATTAGAAATTTAAAATGTGAAAAATTGATCATACTATTATAATTCCGGTTTTGCTTTTTTTAATATTATTTTTTAATATTTTTTATTTTTGTTACACATTAAACATTAAATCAGAAACATTTAAGAAACACTCCTTCCCAATTTATGCATCAGTAAATGGGTTTCATATGATTACCAATAATATAACGAACTTCATGGGATGTCTTTGTTACCGCTGTGATATTACCACTGAAAAAACAGTGTTGCAAGGATTATTCAAGAAAAAGCCTATTTATCACCTCTTTTAAGAGATCTTCGAGGAAAAGTGTCATTGAATGATTCTTGTTTACTGATATTTTTTAAATACAGCACTTTCCCGACAAATCAAACAATTAATGATCCATGTTTGTTTTTCACTACTAAATAGTCAACTTCCCAATCGTCTTGAAACGATATATTTTCTTCGAATACTTTTCGCTTGCAGGATATGAAAGGTAGTTAAAAACTAGTTCCACCCACTATTCATTTCACTGTTGTCTGTTATCACTAACCGTAACTGTTCCGAATAGAAAAAAGAATATCAATTCGTACCCGTATGATACCGACAAGAAAAAGCAAAATTGATATATTATATTTCTTGACAAAAAATTTCCCACCAATTTTTTTATACGATGCTCTTAAATAAGTGAATTTTTCAGAGCAATTGGCCCTGACCGGGCCACTTAAAAAGGCTCGGTGGGCCACATGTGGCCCGCGGGTCGCAGGTTGAGTATCGCTGGTGCAGCGGGTATGATGCACGTTAAGTATGTCGAGTTTCGAAGTCCTCACACTGACATGATGTGAAAATTTGGAGAATTAGATACCAGCTCAAGCAGGAGATCTTGACTTAGGTTCAAAATTAAGAGGTCCGTAACCAATAGCATTTGTATAACTTCAAAGCGTGACGCTAATAATAATCAATCAATTAGTCTCCATTAGGTGAAGATGACCATATCATTAACTAAGTAATAATTATGATAATTACAACATATGCATTTTATTTCTTTTTCAAGATTTTAATTGAATTTACTAATCTTTTTCATGCTTTTTTGTTTCATTTTCCTTTCTAACTCAAAACAATGTATCAGAATTGAAGTAAAAATAAATTTCCGGCAGCATATTTAGTAATCTTCAAAAGAAGCCTTTAAGGTCATCTCTATCGACATAATAAATATTAATGAGATTTATTTCTCTTTCAAAAACAATAATAAATGCATTGCAGTTTCCTGTTGATAGCTAAAAATTCGAATTATGAATTTGAAATTAATTAAATCAATACTTTAGTTAATTTTGTCTGTGTGAAAAAAAAAAATTATAATCTTAAAAAAGTTATTTTTTTTTTTTTTAGCGCAGTGTTATAAAATATCACAGTCTTTTTTTTTTAATTTAGTGAAATTTTTTAAATTTGTTTTATTTAAAAGATGCAAACGTAATTTTTTTAGGCCTGAAAATTTACTATGTGATCAATGAAATGAAACAAGAAGACTAAATTAAAAAAAAAAAATTCCTTTAATTTAATCCTAATTATGGATAGAAATAAAACAAATACACACATTTTGTGCCGAAAATGTGAAGAAAAATTAAATTGTAATAACGTTTTATATTCAATTGCTAGTATAGTTATTTTAATTCATAATAAAGGAAATCCAAAACTAGGAACATTGCATTTTTTCAATATTTCCTTAATGTAGATGAAAAGTTCCTAAATGATCTCAAGTTAAAAACACTTGTATTATAACTATCTTTATAAGAATCCTAGAAATACAATAGAACCTCTATTTAACGAGCCTCTATTTTCCTAACTTTTTCCAGGAACCAAGAATAGTTAACGATTTTCTTCGTAAAATAACCATTGAAAATTGCGAAGTGTATTTTCTATTTAACGAACTTTTTCTCCTTGTGATTGAACTTTTTTCCCCCCTTTCTATTTTAAAAATATTTTTGGACCTTCGTGTGATAAATGATAAAACCATTTGAAACAATTCTATGTGGATTAAAGGGTAAAGAAAAAAGACCTGAAAGAGTTGTTAGTGCATTGCGAAGATGTGAGGTGTATTATGAGCGAAAACAATTTTTTAAATAAAAAAAACAAAATTAATCCTTTAATTGCTAACCAAAAGTTACGTGATTTGTTCCCCAGTCCAACCGTTTCTCACATAGGCGTATGTATGCAATGTATT
>BMAV01012984.1:67004-159657 GCA_019973955.1 Trichonephila inaurata madagascariensis | reverse complement strand
AAGGCACAAATAAGCAAATTTTCTCAGAAATAAGTAAATCCTTCGCAAACACTATCAGCAACATTTTGTTGCATTCTATAGCCTTCGGAGTAGTTGTAATGATAGCAGTGAAAAGTAAAATCATTTTTCGGAAAGACGTATATATGCGTACGGGGCATTTAAAGTAGCGGTTGACCGTGACGGATATATACGCTGGCGGCAGTTAAGGGGTTAACAGACTTTACCAATAACTAAATTTAAGGACACATGACATAATGTATGCTTAAAATTAATGATTATAAAAAAAATGTATGTTTGAAATTAAAAAAATGTCATTAAAATTCATTATTTTAATACAAAGTTATTTTTTTTAAAGTTAAAAATACAGTGCATTCCAGGACAATGTTTTTTTCCTTATTATCCTTGCAGGTTTCTGTTCGACGGGTAAAATATGTAAAATAAAAAGTTTTTTTTTAAACAAAAAAAATGAGTGCACTATTACTTTTTTAATAATGTGTAGTGTTTATGAATTTAAAACTTGTTTTTTATGTAGTTTATAAAATATACTGAAAGATGAATCTTTATTCAACGAATTTTCCATATAGCGACCTTTTTTTTTCGGCACTTAGCGACTTCCTTACTTTTACTTAATACTTTTAGATTTGTATATAAGACTAAGTTTGTGATATGGTCGATCTTTGGCGACCATATCTTGGGTTGTCAGCGTGAACTAGAGGTGTGGGGTTCTCGAAATGAATCGACATTTTAGAATTCTTAATATGACTTTATTAAGAGTTTAACTTAAATTTCTAATATATTGGACAAACTTATATTAAGTGAGAATAAACCAAAATACGTAGCTGTAGCTAAAACGGATAGCGCAACTTGGATCCCTTATCTAAATAATTATATTATCCACCTACTTTCAATTCTAATAATATTACGAATTCAGATATTAAATAATCTGTCCTACCGTGAATTACGCAACGGTTCAATCACTTTCAGAGAGACAAATCGGCTCGCGTGCAATGGTATGCACCTTGTAGTAATGGCTAGGAATCCGTGATTCTTTGGTAGGCCGTCAAATTACACTTCTATCTTTTCCAAACAGAACTTTCTCTAAATTGCCATCCCGCTTACTAAAACTTCTGTTCTTTTAAAGACTATCTTATTTGCATCTACACTGCATTTCACTTCTTGGATTTGGGTTGGAAAAGATTTGCCATTAATCTTGGCCGTCAAAGAACCCAGAGGTTATGTTACAGAAAAGACGCGTGAGCCCGTCACAAGTTTATGAACCATTAACATAAACAGACTAGATAACTGACTAGAAAAAAACACACTTTTTATGATAAAATGTTGAAATTTACGAGTTTATTACACAAACAAATGGATTAATCTGTGTTCCATTCAAATGAAATTCCTTCATTGAAAAACAATGATGCAAAAAAGTATTTTCTTTTATATTAATAATTCTTATAATGTTATGTTTGTTGAAATAAACAATATTAAACTTAATAAAATTTAGGGTAATACAAAAAACAATAGTACTAATGTTATAAAATAATGCATTCTATCTTTCTCAAACTAATTACATTGATGTTTTATTTATCAAAACTATGAATTTATACTTGATAACTGAAAAAGTTAGAACTCTGAATTTGGCATAATAAGATTTAATGATGTAAAAAAACCGCCAAAAATCGCCGGGTTAATGTACTTGTCTTTAACAGGTACATTAACCCGTTGACTGAAATTTACGAAGAATATATTTGTCGACAGTTTAATACGTTTTTCAAAGAATAGAGTTTGTGAATATTATGAAACATATGTCAAGAGAGTAATTGTAATCTTTGTCGTTGCACCAAACATTAGACACATATAGAGTTACAACTTGTAATCTCTTAAAATAATAAGATGCAACACACTCTACCTCTAGCCATCGTATTAAGTTTTGAATATAAAACGGAGACTTTTCAATGTTACTGTCTCAGTATAGGTTTCATAACCCAACAGATAAAAATGCAATAAAACTCAAGGTAATATACAAACAGTTTTCCGGAACTGAAGATTACTGTTTTTTTCCGGCATTTTTTTCTCTCTCGTATTAAAAAATCATCTATTTTGGATCGGACGAGTGCCCAGAAAAATTGTGTTCCGCATGAAAGCTAATTTACCGGACTTTTCGTCGAAAGATGGATTAGCTTGTCCGTCAACAAGTCGAAAACTTCTAGATTTCTTGAAAACGGATGACATTTCAACTCGGAGTCAAAGGAAGGTCTTGTTTTTAATGCAGTAAATGACAGCATTCAAAACAAATTTGCTAAGTGTTGTCAGTTTTTGACACTGTCGTTGGCAATTTCTGGGAAACGGAAAATTCGTAAATAAAAGAGGAAGGAACTCATTCAAAAATACTTACTGTTGTACTTGGAAGAAAATGCCAATATTTTGTAATTGAAGAGTGGTAATGTCATTCATTGTTTTTAACCCTTTCGTGGGTCATTTATTTCTCTTTTGAATTTCTCGCAGTTTTTTTATGTTTTATTATCAAATAAACAATAGCATTTAAGGTATCTGACTACGTTCGGAACCGTGATTTTGCAAAAGCGCATAAATGGATAATTTTCATGATATTTAGTGTCACTTAGATTAGAATACATGTATAAAATTGTTTTAAGGACATTTTGAGAAAAAAAAATTATTTAAAAACAATATTTTGGCAAAAAGTTAATTTAGAATAATCTTTTTTCCAAATGCCCTCTTTTTGTGAAAAATGCTTCTATTATAATAATATTTTGCCTGTATATAGGTCAAACCTCTCTACAGAGGCTCAACTAGAATTTTTGAAATATATAACTTAGAAGTGGTTTATCCATATTTTACGACAACAGAGGGGAGCAACTTTAAGAAAAACACGCCAATAATTATTGCAATTGGTGGTAACTCTGAAAATAATGTGAATTTTTCAAAAATTCTAGTTGAGCCTCTGTAGAAAGGTCTGAGCTATATACAGGCAAAATATTATTATAATAGAAGCATTTTTCAAAAAAGGAAAACGTTTTGAAAAAAGATTATTCTAAGCTAATTTTTTGCCAAAATGTTGTATTTAAATAATTTTTTTTTCTCAAAATGTCCTTAAAACAATTTTATGCATGTATTATAATCTGAGTGACACTAAATATCATGAAAATTATCCATTGATGCGCTTTTTAAAATCACGGTTCCGAACGTAGTCGGATACCTTTTAGTTTGCCAAATTTTATGTTTACATTTAAATTTTAGGGGTGAGAAGAATACTTCCCAAGAAACCATTCACCGTCACAAGGAAAATTAAATTTAATGTTGATTATTTGCCATGAAAAGATGAAGAGCACTTTGCAATACACAAGAGGACATCACATTCTGCTTACATGTATCGGGTCCTCTTTTTTTTGTCCCTTTCTGCTACATTTCCTACATCGTCTATAGTTGGAAACCATCTTTGTGGCATATGATTTCCCCCACTGGTTAAGTGCACATGATTCGGAATTACACACTTCTTTGCTTGGAAGCTAGCAGGACGTTTTTTCCTTTTTCTTGAGGAACATCGGATTTTAGCTGACAAACTATCTTAAGATAGTTTCAGAAGTCATATAATGTCAAACATTTATACAATATAAATAGTAAATAAAAAATATATTTTCTTTTAAAAATTTAATTTTAAAATACAAAAGTGATCTATGTACCGAGACGTAATTTTTTAAGAGTGATTCGTATTTTAAATTTTTGATTTAATATATTAAACTTAATGTAAAAGTAATAAATTTCAAATAATATATTCCTATTGGTATCTTCTGGATTTATAACATAAAAGAAAATTGAGTTAGATTTCAAGAGCTTCTGCGAAACAGCTTCCTTCACGTATTTTCTAAGTAATTTTTAACAAGGTTAGTGTGATTAATTTATCAAAAAATGTTCATTACATTGTTATGAGTAGTTTTTTTTGACATTGAATTCCGAACATTAAATGTATAGTCTAAAATAGTTTGGGAATTTCCCACTATTAAGAGAAGCAACATTAGATCATTATCGTTAATTTTAACATCGCTTTTAGAATCGAATGTTTACCTTGAAAATGTTTGAAGAAAACGATTTTACATGTAGACAACCATTCTAGATACTGTATGACTATATACAGTCAAACCTCCATATAACGAACCTCTATTTGCAAATTTGTCTATTTTGTAAGCTTTTTCCTCGAATGAAGAGCAGTTTACTATTTTCTTCGTAAAATAACCCCCAAATAGCGAAGCGGATTTTCTATTTAACGAACTTTTTCCCTTGTGATTCGAATTTTTCTCCCTATTTTTAAAATTTTTCAAATTATTCCCTCCTTTAGCACATTTTATGGTGATCAATGGCCTTGAAGTGATTTTACTAGGTGCCTAATACACCTAGAGCAGTAAAATTGCTGTAATTTTTCAAACAAAAAACTCAAGTAAAATTAAAAGATTTTATCGGTAATTAAATTTAAGTACACACATGTGATAGTGTATGCTTAAAATTATTGGTTGTAAAATAATGTAAGTTTAAAATTACTTGTAGGCTTGAAACTAGAAAATATCGTTGAAAAATTACATAATTTTTTTGATATAATTTTTTAAAAAAAATACAGTGGACAATGTTTTCTTTTCCTTGTTCTCCTTGCATATTTCTTTTTGATGTATAAAATATATAAAATGAATAGATATTAATTTTCAAAAGAAAAAGTGTGAATAATTATTTATTTTAAATAATGTATAATGTTTGTGAATTTAAAATTTGTTTTATGGGATCTCTAAAGTATATTAAAAGATTAATCTCTGTTTAACGAATTTTCCTTATAATGAACTTTTTTTCGGGATTTAGCGACTTCGTTAAACAGAGATCCAACAGAATTATTTTCACGTCATTAATATCTCAGCCTCGTTCTTAAGCTTTCACTTGTATTGAAAAACATTGTTATAGCTTTCACCTCTTAATTTAAATAGTTTAAAGACGAATGCATATTTATCTTTTACGCTCTCGTAACACCCTTTAACGGAGTCTACCTCCACTAAACCCAGTTTTAGTTGATTTCTACTCAATAAAAAAATACATACCAGCCAAATTGCATGCATGTAAGTCTAACAGTTCAAAAACTGGAATTTCTTTTTAAATCTACAACACACACGCTCTTGTAACCCCCTGCTATCCTCCCTTAAAAAGTTGTCTTTAGCAAAACCCATTCTTAATTAATCTCTACTCAATAATAATAAAAAAAAAACATTTTTGCCAAAATTTCATGTTTGAAGATCTTACAGTTCTAAAATGAGAATTTTTGTCTACATCACCTAGGCAGCCCCCTTGGGAGTCAATACTCACAACTTCCGCTCTTAATGGATTTCTTCTTAGTTAGAAAAACATGTTTGTCAAATTTTAAGTCAATATGGAGTAATTGTTTAAACGGCGAATTTTTGTTTATAACATCCCGTTAAATCCCATTTTGGAATGGATTTTCGCACAGCCCGTTAACGCTGCACGATCCATGTCTGATCACATGCAGCGGCCTGCCTATTACCAGGATTTAAAATCATCTATACAGCACTATATCCATCATACATGGCAAGAGACTTGGGATCAACAGGTTATCAACAAACTGCATAGCATTCATCCTTCCACTGCTCAATGGGCAGCGGTACCAGTAGGAAGACAAGATGTCCTCTTGACTCGTCTTCGTATTGGACACACTCGTCTAACGCATAGACATTTGCTGCTGGGAGAGAGTCTCCCAGTCTGTGACTTTTGTCAATGTGACCTCTCCATTTTACACATTTTAATAGAATGTCCAAAATATTCATCTAAAAGAAACACCTTTTTTAAAACCAATATTTTAATTTTGACTGATTTGGTTGGGGAAACTCCCCATCCAAATCTTTTTGCATTTTTACGTTCAATTGACATTTTACATAAAATATAATTTTCTTAAGGATTTTATTATACCATTGGACTTGATCTGTGCTTTTAATTAGATTTTTAGTAGTATATATGTATGCATGTACTTTTATGCATTTAAAAAAATGCTTTTTCTTTTTTAAAGAGTGTTTGGCTCAGCTTGGCCGAAGTTGGCCCTTGCGCTATTAAAATTCAAACTCAAACTCAGACGCAAAACCCTTTCTTAGAGTATCTTTACTTAACAAAAGAAACATGTCCACCAAGTTTCATATTAGTAGGCCTAATAGTTCTTGTGATAAGTGACTGAATAAGTGAGTTGCCCTTTTCTCTTGAGAACAGACTTATCAAGAGAGATTTAGGTGGGGAATATATCGTTTCTCTCTTTTTCTTTGTTTACTTCATATAATACTCTGTTACCCTCCTCATCTTATTCCATTACCTTCTTTACATAAGATATACACTTTACATCAAAATTAGGAAATGAAAATATATCGAAATGCATATTAGATAAGTTTATGTACCTTCCTGTCAAGGAACGACCTTTCGAAATATATCTAAAACACGGAACAGTCAAAAGAAGAAGTTGAAATACAAGTAGAAGTTGCACATTCTACGAAAGAAGAATGTACAAAACTTTTTCAAAACAACTACATGAGAATCTCTCTTTCTTAAAAATGATACAAGTTGGAAAATATATTCTGAAAACCCAGAAAATTTATAAATATGCAAAATCAAACCAAACTTATCAAAAATGCGTCATATTATAATTTACAGAAAAAAAAATCAAGGGTAGAATGTGTAAATTTCTCCAGGCCTTTTAATATGAATTAGGAATTTTCCAGATAATTACAAGATGAATAACTTATAAATAGATACAAATTCAATAAAATATAACCAAGAGCACTTCCTGTAAACAGATTTCAAGGAAGCAGAGTTAAAAATAGCCGATACCAGAGGTCGAATTCCCAACTAAATTAATGAAAATGCAACAGTGTTTAAGTCTAGCTACGATTTATTAAGATTAGATGATAATATTTCAAGATCATTAGATCCCGTTATTCAATGAGTTTTTTTATTCATACTGGCACTATTATTCACAAGATATAATAAAGGGTTTTTCTAAATCGCTTTCACACCCAATCTAAATATTCTCGCCGTGTAGCTACAATTATTTTTTCTACTACAACATGTATTTTTGATTGTATTTTATTAATACAAATTAATTACGTAATTTGGCATGATTCCTATACAAATTAATGCAGTGCCATTATGTAAAACTTTTCTTTCTAACAGTGTGTGTGAAATAATTAATTAAGTGCTTAAATAATTAAACAAGTTTAGCTAAGATGTTTTGTATTAAATTAAATCCCTTAGTTATCAATTCCCTTTTCATATTTAAAATAATGTTTATAAATTTCTGAGAAGATAATATTTTTGACAATAAAGGATAAAAACCTTAAATACTTAAGAGTTTACTCAGCAATATATTTTAAATATAAAATTAACTTGATTTTGTTCAAAAAACTATTTAACAAATTCGAATTTTTTATTAGTTAATCATTGTGCACTTCTTAATTTTTAATATTTATAAAACTTAATAATAAAAAATAAGTACTCATTAAGGTATCCAACTACGTTCGGAAACATTATTTTAAAAACACGTTTAGATGAATAATTTTTTTCACATTTAGTGTATCTTGAATTATAATATACATATAAAATTGCTTTATGATTATTACTAGAAAAAAATGATTAAAATCCAACTTTTTTTGGCAAAAAAATAAAGAAAGGAGTGACATATTTTCAAAACATTCTCTTTTTATGAAAAAATGCTTATATAATAATATTTTGCATCTATATATATCTAAGACGTATACAAAGCCTTAACCAGAGTTTTTGAAATGCATAATTTAGAAGTGAATTTATTCATATTTTAATATGTCAGAGTATAGAAATTTTAACAACTAATGCCAGTTATTGTTTTAATAGATAGTAACTCTAGAAATAATGTGAATTTTTCCAAAACTTCCCCTTTCTAATAAATTTGTAGGAGTTTTCAAATTTTATGTTCTTAATATATATGTTAAATACTCAATAATCTTAATATACATGCTACGTATAATTATTTTTTATAGAATGTTTCAATTCATATTCGTTTGACTCTTTCTTATATTTTTTAGCTTAACTAAAGGAAATTTATTAGCGAATATTGTATTGGAATTTCATTGTTCTTAATGTTTTTTTTAATTGAGATTATAAGGACTACATAAACATTGATTGATATTTTCCTACGCTAATATTTTTTAAGTTTGAGACATTATTTTGTAAAAAAAATAAAATAATGCATTCGCATACACACAAACATAATTTATAGTTTCTATTACAAACAGAAGCATAATTAAAAAAACTAAACTAAATTAAATTTATTTAAATAATGTAAAAAAATCAAGCAATTTTTTTTAAAAAAAATGGTAGTTTAATTGTATTATCTAGTTCACCTCTAAAAATGAATATATTATAAGTTAGTCAGGTATATTGAAGAATAATACGTTACATACTTATAATTTTTTAACTTTTTCTTTTGATATATTTTGGAATTCTTACTTTAGAAATAATTGTAATAAAAATTATTTTCATAATCTAAAACATTTTTTTGATGTATTTATGCTTTATATTAAGAAACAACGAAATAGTCAATTTTATTAAATTTTTTCATTGTACTTAATTAATTATCATTGCAATTTATCTTTATTTGGAAATTGTAATAGTAATAATAAAGGAATTAATTGATTGACTTCTGTTAATAAACTAAAGAATCGTAATTAAAAGAAAATTAACTTGTAATTATATAATATAATTTTGTGTACAATGTAATAAATTTACATAACCAATAAAAAAAAGCTAAGCAAAATTTTAATTTCATCGTAAACACGCTTGCTGATTCATGTAATTTATGCGTGCTTTTGTTTACGTTAAAAATTATCCAATAAATTAATGTAAAACTTAAATATCAAAATTAGGTACTTTTGTTAAAAACGCGGAGGCAGTCAAAAGTAAATGCAAGCTCGCCAAAGAAAGTTGCCAACCTAATACCCTAAGATGTGATTTTGAAAATATGGTGAATCTTGATTTTAATCGTTTAATTATTATTATTATTATTATTTTTTGTTGCGAATAATCTCTTACTGGCGTAACGGATTAGAAGTAAAAATAGCACAGTATGTTTTTCTTCCTTATTGTTTCTCGGAAGTTTATATCACGAAACCCCAAAAAATGTTTTCTGGTTGCCATTCCCAAACGCTGTGTTATCACCTTGATTCAGGAAAATTTAGCATATGGTAACATTATTCACTCTGATTTTTATAGTGTTTTTTTATTATTTACGTGGAGTCTCGATTAAATTATTTTAATAACAAATATTGTTTGATTTCTCATTTTTTTTTTAGATTTTGCCTTCCAAATTCATTTTATTCCATAATATTTTCGGTGGTGAAAATCGCCGCGTTATTGTTATTAGCATGTTACCGAAAAAACACCCTGAATTAAAAAGAAATTTATTTTAATTTTTCACAAATGAATTAAAGCACCCATCTGTTATTATTACCTAAAATATTAACCTTTACTAAAGCCGTGTCTATGGTAAGAAGCTATTTTGCCACTTTTAATTTGTATTGCCTTCTATTAATATCTTCAGAAGATTATAAAGACACTATAAACTCTTACACACCCTGCTTCCAACCTCCCTCATATGGACGCATTGGATCTTTTACGTTTTCATTGATCTGGCAATTGTCAATTCCTTTATTTTGTGAAAATGATATCGAAGAGATATGGGCTTTTAGACCAACTAGATTTTTATCTCTGGCTAACACGCCAATTGATTGAAATTATATACAAATATTAACACTTTTCTTGACAATTTGTACAGTTTGTAATTAATCCCTTAACTGCCTATTAAAAGTTACGTGATTCGCTCCCGAATTTCACCGTTTTCCTCGTAGGCGCGCGTATGTGATGTTTTGGGAGAAAAGGAATAAATAAGGAAATCTCTCCTCTGATATAAGTAAATCCATTGCAAACTCTGTAAAAGTCATTTTATTGTATTTCAAAGCCTTTGGAATAATTTTATGGATAGTAGTGCACAGGAAAGATCATACTTTGTAAAGACGTATATTTACGTCCGGGCATTTAACGTACAGGTTGAGCGAGACGTATATATATTCGTCGGTGGCACTTAAGAGGTTAAAGTCGTATTGTAGCTTTAGCATCAAAGTATAGTATTATTGAATTCAATACGTTGTTATTGTATGTAAGGGAGGGGGCGATTAAAATTATGATTGAATATTGGGTCTCAAATATTGGAAGTTTGAGAAGCCCTGAGCTAAATGATTTCCTTTTCTTAAAATATTCTCAATTCCGAAAATATTTTAATGTACCTTTACTAGAAATAGATGGCCCGTTAAAGGATTAAAAAAGATTTAGTGCGAAGACTCCAGAATCTTTGACTGAATTCATGACAATGTTCGCTAACCTTTTTAACGCCATGGACCACTGTGGGGAGAGGTTGATCGTTTACATCCATAGAAAGTAGCAGAAAACCGAGAGAAATACACTGCAGCAGTAGTGCTACTCAAACTCTGAATATTAACGACCCAATATTCAGTCATAATTTTAATCGCACCTCCCTCCATACAATAAGAATGTATTGAATTCAATAATACTATACTTTGACGCTAAAGCTACAACACGACTTCAACCTCTTATGTGCCACCGAATTGCCCCGGACGTATATATATACGTCTTTTCGAAGTACGATCCTTTCTGCGCACTGTTAACCATAAAATTATTCCGAAGGCTTTAGAATGCAATAAAAGGACTTTGACAGTGTTTGCGAAGGATATATTTATTTCATAGGATTTGCCTATTTATTCCTTTTCTCTTCCCTTTTCCCCCATACACCACATACGCGCGCCTACTTGGAGAACGGTGGGATTTGGGAGCGATATGCGTAACTTTTAACCGGTTGTTAAGGGATTAATTATAAACCGTACAAGTTATCAATATAAATATTAATTTTTGGATATCATTTTTATATGAAAAGCTCATGGGGGGCACTGGTGATTTTTAAACTTGTTCTTAACTTAGCATTGTTAAATTAATTATAAAATATATTGTGCAGGACTGATACATTTATAAGTGTATTATATCAGTGTAAATGTGTATTTTATTTTTTATTACGTCAGAATGAATTTTGTTTGCTTACTTTTCATAAATAAATGATATTTTATTTTCTAATTATCAATATACTCGCACCCCCCTCGTAGAGTTATCACGCCTCCTTAGAGGGGTGCGCCCCACAGTTTGAGAAACGCTGCACTACAGTAAATAAAATAGAAATAATTTAGTGCTTCTTGGCGGCCCAGAAAAAATTTGATCCATGGACCGGTACCAGTCCACGGTGGTCAGGGTGTGGGGACCACTGATTCGTGATACAGCTTGCAATTGCTTACTGAATTTAAATGGTAAACTATTAGAATAAACATTTATGTACTAATATTTTTGCAATAGGTATGACAGTTTCAAAGTTATATAATAAACTGAATACATTATTTTATAACAAGAATCTCTTATTTTAACAATAACCGCGACTAAAAATGAAAATTACTGCTCTGGCAATGATGCGTGTATCATAATCAGATTGATTGATGTTATCTTCTTGCGGGGACATAGTTGCGCAACTGATCTCCAACACTTGACACTTTCGAACGTTACATTTGCATGATTTTAGAACAATACTACACAACTGTGGATTAATTCTTTAAAGGGAGGTTTTGCGGATGAAGGAGTGCAATCTCCGTACAAATCCTTCTGTCCTCTTTTAGGCTTAACTTGTATCAATTACATTTTGCTGCTTCGTTGCAATTGTTAAGTACTTTCCTTTGAAAAAAAAAAGTATAGAAAAACGTGGTGATTCAGGCAAGGAGTTTTCTGTTATTGGCTAACTCTTTTTCACGCTCATTCTTGAGAATTTTTTTTTAATTGTTCAGTGATGAACGACCAAGGCTGCTAAGAGAATGGGAAAAATGCTGTGTTCGTTGCTTCATACTAAACTGCTTTTGTTACGACACCCGTTTTGTTATCCCTCGCAGCATTTGCATGCTTCGAGGTCTTAATAGACGATAAGGATCTCTCAGTAAAAAAATTCGGTTAATAGACTGAAAATATCTGCTATAGACATCTCTATGCCTTAAAAACTTTATCGTAAGACTGATTGCAGACACGTGTGTGAACTTTCATAAAAATATTCAGACAATTATCATTATCAGTAAAAAGTGATCATATCTTCGCTAAGCCGTCTTTCCTAATCAATTCGTAAAAACACTAAATAATTTATAAAGTACTCGAAGTACTATTTAAAAATTGTCAGAAACAGAAGGGCGAACAGAAGTATTATGATAACTTGCTTATCAAGTATGAATGTAATTCCGACTCGTATCTAATTTTTGTTTTAAAAATTTCATCAGGATTAGGGATTGCAATATTGGACTAAAAGTTCAATTGTCTTTGTTCAAATCTTTGTTTTATTTGTCAGTTTTATCATAGAGTGTAAATATCACAAAAAATAATTTGTAACTTATAAATTATAACAGTATATAAAGAATCACAAAAAAGTAAATTAGCATCTTATTTATTTAAATTACAAAAAAAGTGTAAATATCACAATTCAGTCTGGGGTACTATTCAGTGGCGTAACGTACACTCCCCGCATCGCGGGGGGGGGCAAGATTCTAGGGGGCCCAAAATCTGACTGTCTTCAAGTACTACCCTTTGTAAAATCCAACTTGGGGGGAAAAACCTGACTTTTCAGGGGGACTCAAGTGTTCTCGGTTACACCACTGGTACTATTACAAATTTCTGAAATGTGATCTTTAAAAAACATAATGCATCCATTGTACTGTATGATATGCAAATACAATATGAATAACAAATTTAAAAAATATTGAAATATTGTGCTCTTTCTTCACAACTACAACTTTGTTTTTACAGATACGAATTGTTGGGAGTGATAATAGAATAGTCTTAGCCCGCCTCTTTGGATGATTCACATATTTTATCACTTCTCTTGATTGTGCGATTCATCCATTTTATCCGTTAGGGAGACTTAAAAACAAAAATGTATACTGTTTTGCATGCAGGTAATCCCTGAACATACAGTAAAGACAATTTTAAAAATTTCTAGTAAATACCCCCCCCAAAAATGGCATTTAAACTTGTGAAGACCGGTATTACAAGATTGTCCAAATGGCTCAAAATATCAGTATTCGGCATCTCGGTATACCGGTATTGCAATCCCTAATCGGGATATTTGAAAAACGTTTAGGAATTATTCTTCATACTCTAAGTAGTATGAAAAATAATTCCTAATTATTCTTCATACTAATTAGAGTATTATTAGTTATTAGTTATTTTAAAATAAAAGTTTTATTAAGTTATTAGTTATAGTTTTATTTAGTTATTTTTTAAAATAAAAAAGTATTAATTTTAAAGTTTTCTTAGTATTATATTACTTAGTATCTAAGTGTGCAAGTATTATATTCACATTACGCAAATGAGCGCATAAATTTTGCTTCCTAATTGTCTTTATTTTAAAATTGATGCGTATTCAAATGTTTCCTTTAGCATTAATTCCGGTTCATGACACTCCAACGTGTAATGATCCTCGAATAATTTGATACCTCTCGGCCTGTATAAAAGATTTCCAAGAAGTCAAAATCTACTAAGATACTCTATAAGAAAAAAAAACGCGCATTTAGATCTCAACAGTGCTTACCAATCTTTCGGATGCAAAATACAAATGATTAAATTCTAGAGAACCAATAAATAAAGGAATAGTTGGTTGCTGTAATGAAACTTAACTGATCATCAGGATTCTATGAAAATAAATTTCAATTTTTTTTTTAAATGTAACTTTCCCCAAACTTGATCCTACTTTCTAACTTTGATCAAACAGATGCCTGGCATACAGTAACAATCACAAAATAGCCATCTTTTGAAAGAAGGCATGCAACTGGGCTAAAAGGATGTTTGGCGGTCAAATCGAATGATCATACGACACATAAGTGACATTGTTTCAATCTTTGGATTAGAGCGATACCACCATTCGCCGATAACGGTAGAAATAGTTGAATCATGGTAAATTTATCAAAGAAGGTAGGTTTAGACCCTTAGAAAGATAATAGAGTCTGAATATTACAAAAATCGAAGGAGCTTTCTAAGCTCCTTATTCGTCAATATCGGCAATCAAATGTATAACCACTACATCAGTAATCACAAGAACCATTGATGGGTGGTTCGCAGAAGGACGATTTGAGATCATAGCTTCCATTGCTTTAACTATTCCTGATTTGTCCACTAATAAAGTGTGTTAGCAGATATGTGTTTTCTCGATTTGAACTGAAGTACAAACGTTTAGATGATGAACCACCCTTCTTTGAAATGTGTTACAATGACAAGAAAGTTTTTCTTAGAGATGTCCACTTCAGAGGTCGGATAATAACTTGTTATAACGTAAGATGTTATGTTGACGTAAGTTGTTTTATTTTCCTATATATATCTTTCACATTTATTTATTTTCTTTCAAGCCCACCGGTTATCTCTTTCAGCCAGACTCAAAGGTCCAATAACTGCAACCAATACGCCTTGTAGCTCTAGATCATGCTCAGATGACGAGATGGAGATAACTTGCTCTTCCCATCCATGCCACTCTAACATGAGGACTTAAAAGCTTTAAAAGATAATTTTCATAAATCCCTCTATGCGAAGGCCATTAAGAGAATAAGGATCTGAAGTATCTATACATATCCTAGCAATATTATCCCCTTGATATTTATGAGTTTTAAAGTATATTTTAGTCAATAATTCAGCTGATTTTATTAAAAAAATTTTGGTACTTCTGAGGTAAAAGTTAGATTATTATTCCTATTTATTTTTCCCAGCCTTTAAAAACGATAATAAATAGAAATAAAGCCTTCTTCCTGACCTTCTGTAGAAACTTCATGCAATAACAGTTAGATAGTTTATTAAAAATTCTTACATACACATCTCCTCTTTCTTTTCATAACATAACTTTTAAGTTATAATTAATTATTATGTGACAGTTTGATATGAAAAAATGACTGTAATTTGTTAAGATCTATACATTCATAAAGAAAAATCTTGGCTTACTTTAATTTAAATAGGAAACAAAAAAATATTGATTAACAAATACTGTTTGATATCTCAGAAAATTTCCCTTAGACATTTCAGTTTAGTAATTTAATGCACAGAATATAATGTATTTAAGGGTTTTATTAAGAGTTTTAAAAAAATTTATGTGTAAAAACTTATTATACACTGCTGGCCACCGTAAAATGCAACACCAAGAAAGACAAGAGATATCACAACAAAATTTATTTTGTAGATAACATGTTGACTAAGTATCCAATGATTACATTTATAGACTTCTGTGAAGTGTGGTTCCTGCCAGAATCAGTAGCCAGAGTAGCCGCCATTGTTGGAGATCACCACTGCCACACGCCTCGGCATTAATTCAAAGAGACCTTGGATGTGTTCTGGGGTACATCAGACCAAGCAGCTTCCACACGTTTCCAAAGTTGATCTGGTGTGGCAGCTGGGGTTTAATCTGGGTCAATCGTTGAGCAACCATGGACCACATATTTTCTATCGGCGAAAGACATGGAGAGCGAGCCGGCCAGGAAATAATTCAATCTGAGGATTGACGAAGAATCTTTGGACAATGCGTGCTACGTGTGGTCACGCATTATCCTGTTGAAATATAGCTGTGGCCAAACCCTGAAGGTAAGGAAGGACAAGTGGCTCCAACACCTCGGAGATGTAGCGCTGGCAGTTTAAAGTACCGGCAATGCGTCCTAGAGGAGTGCGAGAGTGATATCCAATACCGCCCCATATCATAATACCCGGTGCAGGACCAGTGTGGCGGTGCATAACTCAGCTGTTCAGCATCCTCTCTCCACGGTGTCTCCAGACTCGAATCCGACCATCGGGGTGTTGCAGACAGATGCGTGACTCGTCAGTAAAGACAACTTCATTCCATTCTGCCGCTCACATCTTTCTTTTATCGCACCATTGGCGGCGGAGACGTCTGTGGTTCTGCGTCTAGGGTAGACCAAGCAATGGACGTCTTGCGGACTGACCACTCTGCTGCAAACGGCGTCGAATGGTACGCGCAGACACTGAATGATGCGTTAGAGACTCAATGTGATGTGCTATGGTTCGTGATGTGACTGAGCGATCCGTCACTGCCATGCGCACAATTTGCCTGTCCTCACGTGAAGTGGTGCACTGAGTTGGATGCGATCGATCACGTCGGTCCATCGTACCCTCCTGCATCCAACGGTCACATATTTGCATTACAGTTGTTTGGTTTCGTCCAACACGACTACCGATTTTCCTGAAAGATAATCCACAATCTCGGTAGGCCACTATCCTTCTTCTGTCGAACTCGGATACTTGATCAAAAGCTGATAGCTGTTTTCTACGAGACATAACTGATCGGTTTTTGAAAAAGCCACAAGAAAAACACAATCGCCGAACTTGAAATCGTCGAAATCTCCGAAGCCTTAAATAGCGCTTTGAGATGGTGCCACAGGCGCGCGTGATGTGTTTCTGCGCTGAAATTCTAATCATTTGCATATCTCACCTCCGCTAATGCATGTTGTAAATTTTATGTTATTTGCATGCTTCCTTCAGGGTGTTGCATTTACGGTGGCCAGCAGTGTAAATAAAGTTGCAATTTTCAAACATTTGATTTCTTTTTTTGTCTCTAATGATCGAATTTTACGACGGGTTCGTTATGCCTGACCTGATTTTAGAAGAGAACATTCATTTTATGTTTCAAAATTCCATACCAGAGCTAGTTATATCTGTTCAGTGATAAATCTTTGAATTGCCCGAAGCTACTTTTATTCTCTATAAGATATTTTAATTTCATGGAACTAATGGAAGTATTTGACCCTATTTTAGAAAAGAGCTTTAATTAAAAAACATATCATTGTATACTCGATATTTAAGACAGTAGAGAGTGATAAATATTTGTTTTTTTCTTCTTATAAACTGTTAAATGAAAAAGTTCCACGGAATTCTTCGAGTATTTTTGATCCGATTATAGAAAAAAATGTTTATTTTAAGTTGTTTAAATTTTTAATTTGGTATTTCAGTAATAAATTTCGAAGCTTTTAATACTTTCATTTTCAATTTTAGATGAAAAGCTATAGAAATTGTGGAAATCAATCCTTTGTTTGAATAATATTCCGTTTTAGTTTTATTTTGTAAAGTTCATAGCAAGCGTAAGGAATATTTCTAGAAGAGAAAATTGTTTTAAATGAACTTCTGGATTTTATTTCAAGGCGAAACTCAGTATTGAATTAGTTCAACCCGTACTTCCTTCAGAAATCCGTTACACACTTTTGAAAGGCTCATTAGAATTCTGTGACATGCTTTAAAAGTGGAATGAATATTTACTACAATACTTTGTTGTACTGGATACATATATTAGCAACCAGTTAAAAACGTCAAGTTTATCGAATTTTAAATAGAAATCTTTATCTTAAGAATTGAAAGAAAATTCGAAACACCCTGATTACCGTAGAAACCGGCGCATAACGCACACCGTCATATAACGAGCACTTATACTTTCAAGCTGCATTTTTATAACTTTTAGGTATATTCGCCGTATAACACGCACCTTCTTTTTTACGAAGAAACCTGAAATGTAATCATCCAATTCTCTTATGTTTTGATGTCATTTATTAGAGGTATCATATTAGGCTTTTGAAAAAATAGCACACTTCTAGAATTACAACTCTTTAGTTCATAAGATATGTCATTTCTTTTAAATAAACAGTATTTCGATCTATGTAGAAGTCTAATTTTTTATGCTCATCTCTTTTTTTTAAAGCTCTCATTTTTATACCCGACGCATAACGCGCACCCTCAAATTTCGATCGTATTTTTGGTGTGTGTTAAAGGTGAGCGTTATATTCCAGATTTTACGGTAACTGAAATTTATAACATCTTAACTTATAAAATTTTTTTTTTAAGTATTAAGGTCTTAATACTTAATTTCTTTTTGCGTGTTAGTTAAAAAATTTAATTGAACTGTTTGAAGTGGAAAACTTAATGTATATAAATATAAATTTTGAATGAAAATAATTTTTTTCATTTTTAAATTGAATTTTCAACTCACAAATTGAGGACTATGTATCATATCATATATTTCCGTGTATAAGCTGAGAATTTTTGGAATTTTTAAAACTAATCGAGTCGGCTTGTATACGGATCCATTTATCTGAGAAAAAATGTAGTTTAGGAAAAACCATTTTTTAAACAATTTCTTTTAGCCATGTTCTAACGGTTTTAATCTTTTAAACTTTTTGAGTGTTTTGAATGGTAATTTTATTCTAAAAGAAAAACTCACAAAATTCCTTTGAAATTGTGACGGGGCTTTCATCGCAATTTCTATCAATGTCCTCTTGGGGTTTCTTTGCGGCCGAAATGGCAATTCCTTCCAACCAACTCAAGATGAAGAACGTGGTTATGTAAATTAAAAATCATATATATATATATATATATATATATTGGAAGTTAGCAGTTAAGCAAAGTCCATGTCCAGGTCTATATCTATGCGCAGAAGTGATTGCTGAGAGGGAAGTGGTCGCTAAGTAGAGAGTTAGCTGTAAAGTGATTTGAGATAAAGTTAGAAGAATCCTAACTCCGTGAAATAGCCTAGCCGTGCCGGTACTGACGAACCAAAGGTGGATTCGAGGTCATTAGGAGCACTGTCTGATTAAAGCCACGTCAGAACAGATAAAGAACGTAGATGATTACCTAGAATATAGCCAATTTTTTATAAGCTGTAAGGAAAAGGCGTTTATTAGTTATAGAGGAATTAATCTATAAAGTTAGATTCAGTGGTCAAGTACGTGGCTATTTGGTAATACGTGTTGCGTCTTCTCATTCTAGATCAACGTACTTAATTATTATTGTTGTGTATTGTGTTTAAGCTAAGACCTTAATAAACAGGTTTTAAAATGAATAATTTGAGTGGTTCTTCGTTCTTCCCCACAGAAACAGGTCACTTAGATACTGTGGAACTGAGGTCCCCAAGGGTGGGGGCTTCACAAAATCACTGTCTGAATCCGAGTTTTCAAATAGTTCGTAAAATTCATATTCCCTTATTGAGACATCTGAATATATATGATCATCATACAGCGAGCGTTTCCTCCATGGCTTGAAACTTAGGTCGACAATCAAATGTTGTGTACAAAATTCCAAACACATTTTGTTCCAAAATTGGCACAGAAAGTTTCACAAGTACAGACAGTGTACAAGATAACAAATAAATGGAAAAAATATGTTAACATCAGAGAGGGATACCAGAAATAAAACCATCGTCATTGGCGTATGGAGTTTTACTTTATAGCAGTTGTCTTCAAACTTCGTCGACTCACGGAACATTCAGAACTATATGGAGTTTACAGGAAACCCTACATCATTTTCTCTCTCTCTCTGTAGAATATATCTTGTTGTTGTTTCAAATCCCCTTGGAGCAGGAAACCCTACACCAAGTCCATTTGACCTATCCGCATAATAATGTCACACACCAGGTCTTGATCTTCAAACAACTGTCTCAGGGAAATGCCCCAGCAGTCCAGAAGATGAGCAGGAGAAGCAGGGACAGATAAAGAGACTTAACCCTCTGCACAAAGGTCATACCACACAGGTGACCGCTTCTAAAGCGTGCCAAAGTCGTCTGAAGAGCCCTGGAACTCCTGCACTGTAGAGATAGGCCGAGACTCTTAGCTGCGTTCCAGTGGTGAGCAGGAGAGTTTTGCCAAGTTAAATTCATTTTGAGCTCTGTGGAGGGAATGAATTTCCGAATGGCAGAATATATCTTAAAGTAATATTTGTTGTTGTTACTTTTGCAAATGTAACATCAGATCAAAGACCACGAAATTCATAGTGGCAAAGGGGTAGTTGTCCGCCTGTCATTAGCCGTAGATGATAGTATGATTTTGCTCACTTCCACCCAGTTTTGAGAGAGGACATCAGTGGTCAGTGGCCTCCCACCTCTCTTCTTCTTCCACAGCCTCATAAGAAGACTTGCGGCTATTTAGAGCATCCCATGCCGCAAAGACACTATACACATTCACAAACATCAATGCCTTCTCCGGGATTTAAGCCCAAGCCCCACAGTGCCGCAGTCAGCGTCACTAACCACTGTACTGAATGAGCGGCTAAAATTATATTTAAAGTAAATCTGTGACGGGCTCACGCGTCTTCTTTAACATGTCCTTTGGGTACTTTTGGGGCCAAGATTAATGGCAACTCTTTTCCAACCAAAACCCAAGAAGTGAAACGTGAAGATAAAATGCAAATTAGATAGCTTTTAAATAACAGAAGTTTCAGTAAGTGGTGTGGCAATTTGGAGAATGTTATGTGAGAGATAGATACAATCGTGAAAGGACGTCCAAAAGAGGTTATTCCGAAGATAAAGCCATTAGGTCAAGGTGCATACCATTGCACTCGCGTAAAGAAGCCACTTCTTGGTATCGGAGCTACGATTGGATTAAGGTAGGATTGACTATTTAATATTAGGACTTGCGTTATTATTGGAATTGAGATTAGGCGGGTTAGATATTGATAGTGGTCCGAGTTACTTCTTTCGGTATTACTTGTATTGTGTGTTTGTTCATCGTAGATTTTCACATATATATTTATTATCTAATCTGTTAAAAGTTTAAGTTCTAGTTCTTAATAAAGTCATATTAAGAACATGGACACGTCTGATCCTTTTGTTAATCCTACATCTCTAGCTCACGCAGATAATCTAAGAGAAGGGCACCCTAGGGGGGCACTTCACAAATCAACACGTTATATAAGTATGATATGTAAAAAGAATTGAAGAAAAGTATTGAATTTGGTATTAATTTTTCTAATATTTTATAAAAGGCTGGAAATTAATTTAAATATTCTTTGTAAATTGTAGTGTCTTTTCTATTGCTTTCTGAATATGCTTCTCCACTCTGTGCTTCGCGTTAACAGCCAACAGAATTATCTCGCTTCTCAATACAATCAACCAAATACAGTCCGTCGTGCTAAAAAAACTACCAAGAAACTATTTCTTCATGGTACAGCAGACTCCGAGCTGTGTGTCGGTTTTAAACCAAAGGGGAACCCGCTTTCCTTAACACAAAATTCAGTCCAACACTTCGCGCTTCTAAAACAAGAAACTCTCCTGACCCCTCACCGTCTTGCTCGAAGGTCAACCCCTTCTCTTAAAAATCAGTAACCCACACTCGAAGATGTGGAGAATAGAGGCAAAAATTCCATAATCTACAGCTAACAGTAGCCAGACACTACATAAATTATTGAGACTTAAAATCGTTGCTATTTTTAACACGCTTTTATTTTGCTAAGGTTCTTAATTTTACTTTGATTTGACATAACTGCATATTCAAATAATTATTATCTATTTAATAGTCCTTCGAAATATTTCGTTGGTGTCAGAAAACATTTTGTGTGTGTGTGTGCATTGAGTTAAAAATACCTATAATTTTCTAAGACGAACTAAAATATTTATATTCTTTGGATTAAAAATAATATTTTTTAGTTTCTTAAACATTTTCTTTAATTCCTTAAACACTTTTGTGACTTTTACGAGATTTATAAGGTTTTGTTTTACGTATAAAATATTTATTTATATTTATTTTCTAAAAAGTCTTTAAGAATTGAATCTTTTATAAAATTAAAATTTTACAAAAATTTTCACTCTTCATTAAAGCAAATAAGTATCACTTGTGGTACCCCTGTCAAAGTTCTAGAGAACCCTTAGGATCCACGGAACACGGATTGAAGATCTTTGTTTTAAAGTAATCCGACTGGAAAATATTTCACTCTTCGACAACATTTTTCTTCTTATTGGAAAATGTTTAAAAATTACAATGATTGAATTTTTTTAAAGTTTGGCTTAAAAATGGGTTTTGATTTTTATTTAAATTTTAAATCAAAAACACAAGGCTTATATTTAGAAATATACAGTATATTAACATCATTACATCAGGAAAGTAACAGGGTAGATAATTTCTCTCATTTCAACATTCAGAATTTCTATTCATTACTCTTTTTCTCGTTGACCTCATTAATTCGCAGTGAAAACATTTAAAAGGGGAATCCAGATGAGATTTCCATACAAAAACGCCTCTGTGTGCACAAATAGACAAGGACGGAAATTACCATATCCTGAAGCAGTGAATAGAATATTTGAAATGTGAAAAATCCCGATTAATTTCAAATATGTCGTACGCGGATATTTAATTTTTTTTTCTGGTATTACCTCCTCACTTAGTCATTAGGATAGGGCTGCCAGAAAAGAAGGTGGTCATTTCTTATGGGCGATTAATTTTTTCACCTTGAAAAAAAAAAAGGACGTTATTTCCAAATTTCCGAGACGATCACTATCTTCTTCCTCTTCCCTAAATAGGGATGAATTTCTTCTTTTTATTGAAACGTGACATTTTTAATAACAGAAACATTAGATTGTATGTAAATACCCAAATATCATGTTATCATCTGAAATAAAATTAAAGAAATGTTGCGCGTACCTTTCTTCATGGGTAATTTCTGTGACTTTCTGAACATGCTGTAAGAATACTTTTCGTCTGTAATACTAATTAAGCAGCAAAATCTAATAGTGCAGATGTCACGAAAGAATTTAAATTTGTGAGCTTACTTTACTAAGCAACTTAAATAAAAATGATTCATTTTATTTTATTTTATTTTATTTTAGATTTATAAATTTTAGACAGAGAGACAATACTAGTTTTTTAATACCTCAGTATACTTTATATTTGAAAACAAAACAAAGAGAAGACTATTTTCGAAAAAAAAATTTACTTTTATAGTCCATACTATAATCTTTACTGTGATATATAACTATAACTGTACTGTAATAAATATTGTTTAGATTAAAATTTTTATAATGATTTGTGATACAGATCTATTCTGTTGACAGATAAAAGGTAATTATTTTCTTTAAAAAAGTATCACTTTATATTAAAATTTTATACAATTATTTATCTGTTTTTAAAACCAACCATACTATCAAAAATAGTCTATTTCTTCTTCATATAAAGCAAAAAATTAAAATGTTTTCAATAAATTAACAATTTTATTTAAGATGTATATAAGATTTTATCTCCACGTATTTGTCATGTATAGAGGTATAACAGAAACAGTAAGAAACCAATTTGAACAAGTAAACGTCTATGAAATTAAAGGATTTAAAATATAATTTTTGAAAAAGAAGGAAAAAAAAACACCTTTTACAAATATTCTACAACCAGATGAATATTATTTGTTTAATCGAATTGAAAGTAAAATTATTTCTTTAAAATGTTTCAAGTGCATAAATAATTTTTCCATCTATTGTAAATCGTCTAATTTTTCTTGTAAATATTTTAATTGACATTGGATACTCATTTGAAAAATAAAATTTGCAATTATTGTTTAATAAAATAATATATTGTAAGTTGTAAATACAATTCAGTCATTTTTGTTATCTATAGGAGCGTAAATAGTTTAAAGTAAAAGAACTCTGTTTGCTTATAGAACATTTAACGTTGATCAATAATATATGTTTCAAAATCACAGATTCATTTTCTGAAAAAAAGCAATTATATACTTAGATTGGTAAATGATTTCAGTATTAGTTTTGAGATAAATTGTAAGTAGGTCATCAATTAGTCAATAATGGTCATGAGTAAGTGAAAATTAACGTCGCACACTGTTCAGCTACATGAGGGCTTTTGGTGACAGACCTCGTAATTTTGAACCATGGTCAAGTGACGTGGATGACACCTGAGCTGGCACCTCCCTCTTCTAACTACCACACCATACCAACGGGAAGACGTTTGAGCCCTCTACAGAGCTAACGTGCATCACTCCCCTACATGGGGCTTAGTGGTACTGGACTCGAACTCGTGACAAGGCAGGATCCGACACCTTGACCACTCGGCTACCGCGGCCCAATAATGGCCATACTTTTAATCATACTTTTTTACCTCTAAGTTGAATTAAATGAGCTATATATTTGAATCTAACTAATTTTTCGAGGTTTAAAAATATATATCAACGCTTTCACTACGATTAAATTGTTGAACGGTAGCTAAGCTAAATTATGTGAGCTCACTGTTTCTACAAAGAAAAATTAAATATTGAAATCCTAAAGATGAGATTTAATGGCCCAAAAATTAGCATTAGAAGCAATGTTCTTCTCAAAAATGTTTTTGAGTGAGTGAGTGGATATTAAGGTCACACTGTTCAGCTACACGAGGGCTTTTGGCGACGAACCTCGTAATTTTGAACTATGGTTAAGTGACGAGGACGATACCGGAGCTGGCACCTTCCTTTCCTGACTATCACACCACACCAACGGGTGGACGTTTGAGCTCTCGACAGATTTAACGTGCATCGCTCCTCTACACGGTGAGTCTTTAGTGGTATTGGACTCGAACTCGTAACATGCCTGCCACAAGTCCGATACCTTGACCACTAGGCTACCGTGGCCGCAAAAATGTTTTTAAAGAGGCTTCTTTACATCAATACCGGTCATCAAGATGATATCCCTTTTTCGGATGTTAGGAAACTGAATTTCATTTTGGTGGTTGCGCAATCAATTTCCACGATCTGACGATGTGGTAAAAAATAAGAGACTTTGTTTTGACTTTTTTACTTACTATTATTCCTGATCCCCCCTATTACTTAAATACGGCTTTCCAATTATCAACATTTCTCGATATATTCCGCTTCCCCGTCAATTTTTAATTTAAGGCAATTCTACCGTATTCAATTTAAATGGCAAGTATTAAACTCATCTTTTGGCAGAATTTTCATAATATTTTTAATTCCTATACGGTTGCTAAATATTTGTTATTCTTATTTAATCTTTTGCAATTTTGCACTGCTTCAAGAATTAACTCATTTAACATATAATTTACCTTCACGAACGTCTAAAACACTCTTAAAATCTTGCCATTGTCTTAATAAGCCATGAATCAATTCCTTAAATTTACTATGTGTGTAACGGGTTCTTATTCAGACCTTCTACTAATCTTCTTGGGGAAAATATCCCTTAATTATAATTTTAGTTTAAAAACCGCCTTCTGTAGTACTTGGTTTTATGCAAATATAACTACTATACAAGTGCCAGTCGTTGAGTATGCGAGATAATGGTTAATCGTTGATCATTAAGCTGAATTCCATGAGTTAGTAGACAGCGACTGGTGGTCGCGCATCTTAAGGTTAATATTTGACGGATAAATCGTCAGGAAGTGATTAAGTAACCAAACTTGGAGCTGACCGTGCTATCGGGCTTCAAGAAGGAGTATACAAAGAACTGCTAGATAAGTACTATCATAATTTAGTTATCTGATTTCGGGATAAGATTTCTTATTGCTCCCAAAGTTAAGTTATAAAAAGTACATTTTGTAAAGTGGTAATGATCGTTTTATGTTTCTGATCGTTTATATATATATTCACAATACTTGGTACCTTGTCTTCAATTTCTGTTCATAGATACTAATTCGTGGTTTCTTTAGCATTTGCCCCCAAACTACTTTTATAATCTGTAGATCTATGAGCGGCGTTTTTTAGGGATTGTGACGTCTTCAATTGATGTGAACCCCACCCTGTCAATTCATCTGAAATCACCCTATCCATCCATCACCAAACAGATGTTGGATGACAGGTGCAGGTGGCCATGGGGTCATTGTTTGTTAACCGGCCTCGGACCAGCGCAGACATCTGGTCTAGAATATACAATGGCTAAGGAATGCAGATGTCGATAGGCATTCCTTTATGAAAGTTTTGAATAGAAGTTGAGGCATTGAGAGTGGGGTTGTGAAGCGCAGGTGTGAGATGAATAGATGTGAGTTATGGCGCCCTTGGATTCGAGACGGATGGTGAATGTGTTCGTGTTTTCCGCGAAATTGAGGGACGCAGGTGGCCGGGGGCTAGGGCAGACCTATTCTTTGACCTGCCAATGAGGAAGACGAGGGCCGACCCTTTTCTTTTGACCTGCCAATGAGGAGAACGAGGGGCGCGTGGTGGACCCGCCCCTGGTGTTTAAAAGGGGTGAATTTGGACGGAGAAGGGAGACGATCGGACGAGAAGAAAAAGAGGATCGGACGAGAAGAGAAAACCTGAAGCGACTTGGACGGAGCGGGGGACTTGGAGAGATAGAGCCATGGAGTAAACTGGAGCCCGGAAAAGCTATGGACTGTTCCTGCTGGTGATAAAGACTGTCCGCCCGGCTTTGGCCTATTTAATGAATATTCTTTGAAGTTATTAAATTCTATTTAATTTATTTTTAAATATGGCTGTGACAAATTTTTTTTGTGTACGAATGACTGACGACGTTACAGGATCTATAACTTTTCATTTTCTCTATGGCAGGCTTCTTTTATCCGTCCGTTTCTTCTTTTTCCGCTTCCGTTTCCCCCTTTCCTTCCGGAAGTGGTGTTTGTAATCTCTGCAATCTATCCTAAGCGCATAGTTTTTTTAATAACAATCTCATTTTTAATTCTCTAAAGCTTGTTTCTATTCAAGTTAGAGTCTTGAAAATTTTTTTGGACTCTTTCATAAATGCATGTGCTATAAAATTAATTTGGATGAGAGCTTCAGTAATTTAAAAAGTAAATAAATCAAAGCTATTATTTATAAAACTTTTTTTGTGACTTTAGCTACAAAATTAGTTTTTAAAATTTAACCGAGTCAGAATTTTAGTTGCATATCATTTTTTGTACCTAAATCATAGAGACATGAGTAACTTGATATAACTAAAAACATAAAAACCTAAATATTGTATACAAAATTTTTAATTTTAGATTTTTTATAAAAATAATGGTTTCTTCAAATTTATTATTTTTTTCATAATCAAACTATATAATATAATTCAGTGTTCCAAAATCCCCGGTCCGCACAAGAAACATTAAATCATTTCTCTTTTATTTACTGTGGTATATTTTTCTTAGGTTTGGGCTACTTTTTATGAAAATAACTTTATATTCCTTTAAATCCCTTTATATATCATTTTTTGGTGAAGCTATATTTTATTCAGAAGTCACGATTAAATACAATTAAATTAAAATTATTAAATCAAAACAGTCTAAAATATAAACAATCAGCATCCTCCCCTCAGCGGGCAGCTGTAAAATTAACAAGTGTTGACCGGTCCGCGGAGATAAAAAAGTTGCAAAGCACTGATCTAATTTAATCATTATTTACTTTTAATATTACAGTCCCCCCCCCTTTTTTTTTGGAAAAAGGTACTGTATAGCCTTAATTTCCTCATTAAATTTTTCGTATAAACAGTAAACGATTTTTTTGTGGCTTTCTTCGTGCATTCAATTAAACCATTTTAAAATCAAAATATAAGTTGACTGAGTAATTTATGCCAACACATGGATGCCAATTTCTAAAGTGTCTCACTAGACTAGCTCAAAATTTATATTGTGACGTAGATTGGAGTTAGAGGATCGTATGCAAACCAGTCGCAAAGAACAAGACAGTTTTTCAGGAGCGATGGAAATTTATTGTCGAAAAACAACCTTTGAAGTGTAGAATACACAGCGAATTTTGCAGAATAAATCTCAGAAGGTCTTCACATCTTCAACAGCGCTCAGACACAACTATCTGTGTTTAAAAATAAAAAATATTTTGCACTAGCCTCACTCGGTCTACTCAACAGCCGGAGTAATCACTAATCGCTGGTCGTCTCTTCAACAGTCAAGGCTAAACCACTGTCGCCAAAAAGGATGCCAACTTGGCTCTATCGCCAAGATTTCGCCAAGTTTCCATTGAATCGCCATTATAAACTAAGGAACGGCGTTGCTTGCGAATATTACAGTTTTAACAAAAAATAAATACAACATAGAGTAATATAAACGTATTACGCATTCAGATATATATTATTTACACTATTTTATGAATTCTTTACACAAAATTTGTTACAATATCAATTCCTATCAACACCTATTCAATGTCTATTGTAGAAACCTAAGCGAAATTGTAAAAATTGACATTTTTTAATACTCGCTATGAAGCAAGAGGCTTCTAATAAATAAATATAAAATAAAATAAAAATTTTAATATATGAAAATAAGTAAGAGACATTCAATTTTTTTGGAACGAAAATACAAAATTTGACGATAATGTAGCGTACATTAATCGATTTAATGAAAGTAAGTCGAAATAAAAATTATGTTGCCACCGTCCTATTTAAAATCATTGATAACTGTTTAATTAACTTGATGAGAGAGTGATTGAGAGAGAATGATATGTGCCATTTTTTAACCAGCAGAAATTATTTCAGGCACATTTTTCCGTAAATTTTTAAAATTGTTTTTTGTTTCTTGACTATATTATGCTTTTATTCTTGTAAGTTTTTGAAAGATATGTAAAAACATTGGAATAAAATCCTTTGCTACAAAACTTAAAATGAAATTATTTAAATTATTAAATATTCTTAGATAGTGAAATTCTTCAAAGGGATTTTTCTGGATACTATATAGATTAGTACTTTAAATATTATACAACTTACTTACTTTTAAAACTCTAAAGAAGTAAATTTTAAATTAAATTCTTTTTTTATATGCGTTGCACACATGTTTCTGTTGTCGGATTTGATAATTTTTTCTGGATTCACAAGTAATTATGTGTACAACAAGCCATTTTGAGTCAGAAAATGTTAGCCCTTTATAGGGTTTTCTTTTCTGGTGATAATATATTAAACCGCTTTTGGGACTGAGATTGATTTAATAAAAGAAATTCATTAAGCTTATCAGATAAATAAATTTTATTTTCAAGATTCCCTTTTTTGGCGAAAAGTATATTTACCATCAGCCATTGCCTGCTATTGAAAAAAACATTTTATTTTTACTATTTTTTTTTAAAGTTTTAACAACATGACATTTATTAAATGCATTTTGTAAGTACTATAACTTGCAAAGAAACTGTATATCAGATACATTTTATGTTCACAGGAGATGATGAAACTAAGAATTTGTGTATATATACTTGCACAAATAATTTTCCATGACATTTAGGAAAATAGGGATATCAACACATTATAAAAACAACAAATTTATAAATTATGCTTTGTAAATACTATAGCATGCAAAAGGAAATGCTGATTAGCAAAATTAATACGATTGATAAATAGATTGGATAAGATATGGTCGATTGTAAATATATTTCATACGACCTCATAAAGGATTAATTTGGAGTTGTCTACAACTGACATGAACATATATCTACTCTCTTCCAACCTATAAAACTGAAGCACTCCAATTTATTTGCTGTTATTTTGCTAAGTACATATGAATACAAAACAAATCAACATGACACATTAGATTAAAAATGAAAGACATAATCTCATAATCTGGATTGATTCGAAAAAATTCAAATAATATTTTATTAGAAAATCGACATATGTAAATGTTGTATAAATCATTTGTTTAATCATAATCGACAATTTCAGGAATATTACAGAAATGTTGGAGGCAATCTGGATTTACAATGTTCATTGTTACTGGTATACAATTCGTATTCACGATTTTTTTCACAACACTTTCCATTCTTTTGCGGTTGATGTTGTACTGAAAAAGAATCAAGAAACAATTACATAAAGTAGATTTTATTGATTATATTTTAAATGGATTAGTAAAATTTTTTTTATAAATTCGCTCTCATTAATTATTTCTTATTTCCAATAATTTTTCATGGCTATTAACTCTTTCTAGTTGCCATTGGAATCAAACGGCAAATGAGAAGTAAGCAACTGAGTAATAATGTACCATTCACATGCAGTACTCATTTTAAAGGGGACACCAACGTTTGCATATTGGTGTGGCGGGGATTCTCCACTAATGCCATGACTTCATTATTTGACATGGTTCAAAATTATGAGGTATACTGGTTGTGTATGGATCTTTAAGACTGGAAGAAAGCCCGAAAGTGCTCAACACAAACATGCTTTTACTTTGCTGTATATCTGTCATTTGACTGATTGAAGCATTTGGTAAATTATAGAGATAGACAAGTCATAAACTTTATACGAATTATTTCTTCTGCTAACATGCTAAATTCATGAGGTTCACATAATAAATGCAATTACGTATTCAAAAGTAAAAAAAAAAATCTTATATTGTATACTTGTATTTTTCAATTCCTCTGCTGTTAGTTTATTCTCTTCTTATATATATCGTGTTCCAATTTTCAATCGTTAATAAAATGCTTTCTATTCGTCCCTTCAAGTTCAAATAAATTTTTTTAAACTTGTAGTGGAGGACACTTGATGTTAATACAGTTTTTCAGATATATTAATTCATTCATTAAATTTTTTTTTAATGTTAAACTTATTCTGCATTATTTCTGTCATAGTTACAATTAGCTGCACACAGATGGTGCCAGTGCGTTTTTCTAACGAAGAAGGAATTGACGTTGAATTTTTTTTTTATATTACTTGTTAAATCAAGTTTTGTTTACCTGTATGCATTATTATTGTTTGACAAATAGCGCTTTTTAAAAGAAAGTTTCTGCGTAAACCAGTAGTTGGCAACATCGAAGCGCATAAATGGATTGGCTGGAAACACGTGATTGTATTTATCATGTGACTATGACGCCACATGAATTTAGCCCATTAGCTTAAAGACATCACGATTGAGACATATTAAAAGGAGATTCTACATAAAGTTTTTATATTCTTGATACATTTTGAGAATGAAATTTTTCATCAACTCATAATTTTTATTTTCAGTTACTATTATATAACCTTATTTTATTTTGTCTTTAAATTAGTTTTTGTTTGTCGATTCTAGGACATCTTTTCAACTAACACTTTTTGCGTTCAGAAATATATTTTAAAATATGTGAAGTACATTTTTTTTTAATTATTAGATTTAGACTATTAAAAATAAAATTTCATTGATAATGTTTTTTTTCTGATAGTTAGGATTTATTTTTTAAGTTATATCATTCATATATTTATAAAAACTTTATAAAATATATAATTATTTAATGTAGAGATTTCTGTTTCCTGGAGCTCAAGCTATTTATTCATTGTGTTCAGACATTTAAACGTAAAAAATGAGATATAGTATAAATTATATAAATTTTTCCCAAGGTCAAGCTCAAATTAAAAAGTTACACACCAATCACACGTAACCACTCGTAATAAATAATGAAAATTGGAATTCATGTTTAATTCCAGCTTCAGCCATTTCTTTTGAAAAGACATTTCAATGAAGTTTGATATGACATACATAATTATAACTTAAATATGATATCACACACATCAAACCAACTAAATTGGTATTTCAAAATCATAGAGTACATCCCCCGAAACAAAATATAAGCATTTTTTGTGTACAAATGAATGAGTATTCAATTATTTCACTTTTTTTTTTTCAAGTGTCTTCTTATTTCTTATGATTATTCATATTTTTTAATGTATTAAATAATTCTTCTTAGATTTAATTACTTTGTATGATTTATCGGTGATTGCTTTAATTTCAATTATGTCAAGTTTTCGGGCTTCTTTCTTATTAACAATTATTGTAAATATTTTGAAGTTACCTCTAGAAATTTCTTTTCTAACCTGAAAATTTCTTTTTCTGCTATTTCTTCTTCCGTTATTGCATTCCGTTTGTAAAGAGAATTCGATTTTTCTTGACCGTCTTCATAATCTATCAAATCATTGATAATGTCACTGTCATTGAAAAGAAGGTGGGAAAGAATCAGCCTTTTTTCGCCCATTATAGTCATGAGAATTCAAAGTGTTTATTGGAGCTATATTATTATATTTATGTGAATACTTTAGGTTTTGATCTTTACTTGTATTCTAAAAATAGTAAGAAAAATATAACAAGTCACATAAAAAAGTCATCAAACTTGGCAAACTCGTCGAGTTTTGATATTCTAAGCGCTTTTTCTAACTTTCCTTTAAAAAAACTGTTAAGCGTTTTAAGCACCACTATATATATAGTTTCTCAAATATACAATAATAAGCTTTTAAATTGACATTCATTTGTTTTGGTGCATTGAGCGGGTTGATGTGATACGAAACAAAACAGCTTGTCTGCGAATCGGTCAGACTCATACGTCACGTGCGTGTTCAAACGTGTCTTTACCTCGCGTATGTCATATTGTAGTACAAATATTTCTTTTGCATTGCGGCCATTACTTTACGTAGTATTGCATGCGTTTTGAGAATTTTATTTAAAAATTAATGCACTCACGAACACCTTAATCAATCGGGGCTCTATTCTCTTTACGTAAATCGAGAAGATTCCTCAGTTGTTCGATTCCAGTAGAGATCACGACACGCAAGTTCAAAAGTATTTAACATATGGATAAGAGCCACTATAGGTCATAATCCAAACATTGAAAGGTATTGTCAGAGCAAAGTTGGTGGTAGACTTTGGCTGCTGTGCACATGTTGTATCTGTACTTTGGTACTTGGGATACTGGCGCCATAATCACACTCAGACAAAAAACATGAAGTCATGGATATGCTGGTACACTTCAAGACGCTGCTACTAGATGGTCCAGTGACGATTCAGCCAGTGAAAGTGAAAAGAAAATGTAATCGAAGACATTTGTTACAAATAGTTTAACATTGTTATTTTTCTCTGTTTTCTCTATTTAATAAAATATTTTTTGAAAAAAACCTTACATTTTCTCATTTTGACTGAGTATCAGTCTTAAAAAAAAAAATACATAATATGAATTAGCCGATGGGCGAAAAAACGCCGATCTTTACTCACCTCCTTTCATCTTCAATCAAGCGCGTGCTGCTAGCGCGTTGAGAGAAAGTATTTAAAAGTGCATTGTCGAAAGACTGTTTATATCAAATGAATTGAGCATCTTAAAGTGTATAAATGAACATTTTTAGTAAATATCACAGAGGCGCTAAAGCTAATCATATACCGCATAAAAAAAGATCGCACAAAAATAAAATCACATAAAAAAGGACCGCACAAAAACAGGCTCTACTTAACAGTTGGGAAGTTCTAGAATGTTTACCAAAGGTGTTACACATAAGAGAGAAATGGAATATCGATGGATTTTTTTCTGTTTATGAATGATGTTTCTATGACACTTCTTACTTTTAAGTTATGTATTACCTGATTTTTATACTTACTGGAATGTCAGGCACTTGCAAAATCACTTCAGGCACACTAACAGAAGAAAATTCTTTCTGGATATTTTTCTCGATTTCCTCCTTTAATTCAGAAGTAAACAAGCATCCTTCCTTCAACTGCACAAAAAGTATATTTCTTGGTAATCCGTTTCGATTGTCTTGACAAACGCAGATGAAGTCTTGAAGTTCTTCAATGTGATCAACTGTCAATTGTTAATAAATAAATCAATAAGTTAGCTTATCCCTTAAATAATTATATCTTTAAAATTTTTATACGGTTATTGTTACTTGATAACTTTTATATTGATTATTATACTGAAAGGCAATGAAAATTTCTATACAAAATTTAATATATTTATATTTAAAATAATACTACATTTAACTAATAGATCTGTTTGATGCATTGATTAAACTGACCGAACTGATGCCAAGTACGTATTCAACCAATTTATAAAATATTAAAGGTAAAACCTGACTTTGCAGGGGGCTAATTTTGGTTATTTGTTTATCAGAGGCATAGCTAGGATTTTCTTCCCTGGGGAATTCGGTTTTCTCACTCTCTTTGCCAAGGTGTTAGTCATAAGGGGATCCATCACATTTCCCAGGAAATTTCTGAGTTTTGGAACATTAAAACATGAATTTCTTGGCGGCAAATCATCAAGTATGAAAATAATGGAAAAAAAAGTTACGATAATTAAGGAAACATAATAAGATATTCTTAAATGACATGGAGATAAGTGTGAAAAAGGAACAAAATTGTATATAAAAATTAATACAGAATTATTGTTTTAAAGACTGTGATAATTGAAGCAAGTATTTCATTTTGAAACTACTTCGTCTTTATTCCGAAGATGCTAAGCCTGAGAATAATTTTCCCTTAATAACAATATATAACAATTCTATAACAATCTTAAAGATTAAATACGCATAATATTTCTCATTTTAACTAATTATATGCAGATTCTTTAGTTTATTTTAAAAATAAATAGCCAGAAATTTAGTGCATAATTTTTATTATTCGTAATTCAGAATACAATTCTGAGCAAATTTTTTTGTTTGCAACACTGGTATTTTTCTAAAACAAATTCATTTATCAAAATATTTCTTTATCATAAAATTTAAAACAAAAAGAGAAAGAGATAAGCAATTCCTATTATTTTAATTATGCCGTGCTGCCGTCTTACGGCGTATCAATAAAATGTATTTAAACAAGTATTTGAAAGCAAAAGGAATCATTGGTGGTGCCATCTATTGCGTAAATATTTAAATCAGCGTTGTTAAAAAATTCATTTTGTGAAGCAATTAATCATTATTAGTAAAATATAAGCCTGGAACTTTTTTTTGAAAGAAATTTAAGTAAGATTTTAGTATTAAAACACAAAAATTTCTTCTTCAGAATAACTTACTTGCTAGATAAATGTCATCCGGGCTCAAACGTTCCCGAATTGTTTCAAAACGTTGTCACTGTAAAAAGTTTTAAAAAACCCTAATGAATTTGTAAAAACAAATATATGTATATATTTATAGTAATAATTACTTTGCTTGTAAAAAATATTCGAGGAAAGTTCATGCTGTATAATTAGTACCTTCTTCCAAACACTGAAAAACCTTTTGTTTCTGGATTAAAACAGCCTTCATCATTTTGACACCACACTCCTGAAAAAGAATGAAATTTAAGCATCAAAAGTACTAAATTGAATACTTTAAAGGTTTTTAAGTACCTATAAAATTGTATTTTAATTGAAAAACTTTTGAAAATAATTCTTTTTTTAGGTTCTTGAAATTACGCAGACAGGTAGCATTAGCAACAGCAACAACAATAGATTCTTGAAATTTAATGTAATATTAAAAATATTAGAGAATCAAAATTAAACTGTGGTTGAAAAACTTATCCATCATAAAAAAATTCTTTAGATTTATTACTTATTATGAAACCATGTATTCATTATTTAAATCACTTTAAATTCAGAATGAAAATTTTAAAGAAGTTTTTGTTTATTGGTAACATCAAAAATTCAAATAATTTTCATTAAATTACAATTTCATTAATTTAAAAAAAATGAAATGACAGTCTTATTAAAACACTCTTGAAAGATTTTTCCATTAAGTATTACTTTACCTATCCCATATTTGCTGAAGTAGGCTTCATTCAATCTTTCATTGTTTGTATCTCCCCAGATAAAAAGCGGAAGGGTTACTGTTGGAGTTGTGATCACCATTTCGCCTCTCGGCCCAATAATGGAATTACCTATGATTAGAAGATATTATTTAATTAAATTTGATAACACATTAAATTAGTTTTTAATCTCTTTTCCTAATGTAAGGTATCGCAAACCATATCATAAAATTATTTCTTTTTCGTTACAGTACTGCAGTGTTGCACCCTAAAATTATTTTTTTCCTTTCTAATATGTATAGCAGCTGCATGTTGAAAAGTTTTGATATACAATATTATCTTATTTTGAGCAGGATTGTGTTCAGGATTTGAGAATCTGAAATTAACTAAAGAAATGATAATTAAAAGTTATTTTGATTATTAAAGAATGTAGAGAATTTTTTAAAAAATAAAAGAAATTTAATTTGTTTTCGATGTGAAGTACATATAATCCCAATATAATCCATGAAATCTTTACAGATAGTAGGGTTTCAACGTAAACTTATATTCGACAACCTTCATTATATAAAAACAACTTCAAGAAAAATGCATTAGATCAGACAAATATGACTTACAAATTCCAAAACGAAATATAAATTGTTGAATTATTATTTTTCCCAAATTACCATGTTACTGGCTCTGTTACGGAAACAATTGTCAATTAACCAGGAATCGCGTTTCTTTTGTTCCATTTTTATAATAATAATAAAGTAAAATTATTTTACTTTAATTACGTAGTTTTTTTTTCTGAATTACATGTATATATTTTTATATATATTATATATATATATATATATATATATATATATATTTTTTTAAAATAAAAAAAAATTTATTTATTAAAAAATTAATAATATATATATATATATATATATATTATATATATATATTATTTATATTATTTTAAAATAATTATTATATATATAAATAATATATATATATTATATATATATATATATATTATATATATATATTATATTATATATATATATATATATTATATATATATATATATATTTTATATTTTATATATATATTATATTATATTATATATATATATATTTTTATATATATATATATATTATATATATATATAAAAATATATATATATATATATATTTTAAATTTATATATATATATATATCTAAACTTTAAGCAATATTCCTGTCTATTGGAAAAACGTTGGGGAATATTTGAACTTTTTTGTACAAACTTCTGTACCTTCGGGACCCCAAAATTTAAAAAGATTGTTTCCCCTAAGGGGGGGAAATTTGGGACTCACAAGCATAAAGGCATGTTCAAGTTGTATGGGGAAAAAAGTGCCCCCTTTCCCGGGCTCCAAAAAAGAAAAAAACAATTGAATCCATTATGGAAATCAATGCTATAATAAATCATGTACATACATCAATTATGCAGGGAATTTGATTGGATTGATTTATCTTTTAACAAGTAGTTTTCTAAATTTATCATTTGAATCTTATTGGTGTATTTTTACTATCACAGTAATTTGAAATGAAGCAATATAGATAATTAATTCTTTAATACTTGTGCTGCGCTGGTAGTTGAAATATTCAGCATAGTAATCGTTTTCAAGCTATACTGACTGAACAGAACGGTGTAATTAAATCATTTCTCATCGAAAACATACGGTTGTATTTGAATGAACGAAAAAAATTTTAAATCAAAAATTTTTTTTTTCTATTTCTCCCAAAGGTTGGTTCGGGGGGCTGATGTACGTTAATTCTCTCGAGGTTCAAAGCCTTCCCTTTGGCTTGGTGTGGAAATTTAGAGATTTGACCACCTGACCGTGGTGAAAAATTACGAGGTTCATCGCCAATAGCCATGGCTTTTTCTTCAAAAGGGAACGAAAACAAAAAATCAATCTATCGATCTCTCTGTATAAAATTTTTTAAATAAAAAAAATTTTAAACTTTTTAAAAATTGATGGAAACTTAACTACTATTGCAATATGATTTTTTCTTAGACTCTCTCTCTGTGATTTATTACTTCTTTATTTCAAATAGTGCACGAGTTCATATTAAAGTATAAATACAACTTAAACTTGATGTTAACGTTTTATTTCTTTTGTGACGTCTCTCGCGTCCTTCTGCTAACATAACTCCTATGTTCTTTGACGGCCACGATTAATGGCAAAATTTTTTCCCCAATACCAAGAGATAAACGAAGATAATATGTAAATGAGATATACTATAAAAGGATAAACTTTGTGTAAGATATGGGCGTCAAGCTTAGGATATAGTGTGTAATCATTCTGACAATAACACGGGTTTAAAGAATTAGGGGTGGAATTTTGTAGATAAAGGTTTAAAAGGTCCATTTTTTTGGGAAAAAAAGGGCCCAATATAAAGAAGTTGGAACTTCATAAAAAAATGAATTATAAATATCTCTATAGGTGAATATTGTTTCATTTTTATGATCTTCCAACAAGTGGTCGGAAGATATCAAAAAAGGGAAGCCGGGGCGGTGTTTAAAAAGTTATAAGCCGTAAAACCAAAATGAGTGTTTTTTTAAATTTTTGGAATTTTTATTGTTAAAATTTTTTCTGGAGAAAATTTGACCCCACATTTGTTTGCTTCAATGAAACTTCGTGAGATGCGAAAAATTCCCTTTTGGTTATTTGTTATAATAGTTTATTGAAAATTTTGTAATTGTATAATATTTTATATATATGTTTTTGGTTTTTTCGTTTAGGGGATCGGTTCGGGGAAAAGCGGCAGTCGGGCACTAACAATAAAAATAAAAGGTCGCGGTCATTGGGGTTTTGGAACCAGATGTGGGGGTGGAATGAAAATTTTTTTTTATATATAAATAAAATATAATAATTGTGAAATTGATTAATTTTGGAAAAAAGACTCAAAAATTTTCATTTCAGGGAGACGCCCGAAAATCCAAAATTAAGTTCAACAAGAAGGGGCGGAAGTTCCATCCATTGGGGAGTGTTAGTTGCAAAGTTTGGGGCTGCGCCCCCGAATATTTTTTTAAGGGGAAAAATTTTTTAAAAATTAAAAAAGATGGGCTAAAAAAAGGAATTATTAATGTTGGCCTGTTTTGGAGTAAAAATTTTTGTCCCAGTTTAAATTTAAAATTGAATATTAAAATTTAATTCTAAGATGAGTAATGAAAATTAAAGTCAAGATAAATATTGGAAATTATAAAAGTTAAAATGAGGATTTAAGATTAAAATTGTAATGAAAATTAAAGTCAAGATAAATATTGGAAATTATAAAAGTTAAAATGAGGATTTAAGATTAAAATTTAAATAAAACTCAGAAAGCGAAGAAATTTAGAAATAGAGATTTAGACACGTAATTTATTAAGGGCATTGAGAACCCTTAAGTAAATCACGTTTTCTTCTTGAGGGGGTTGTGACGTCTCCGCGTCCTTCTGCTAACATAACTCCTATGTTCTTTTGACGGCCACGATTAATGGCAAAAGTTTTCCAACCCAATACCAGAAGATAAACGAAGATAATATGTAAATGAGATATACTATAAAAGGATAGAAGCTTTGATGATAAGATATAGCGCGTCAAGCTTAGAGATAGTAGTGTGGAATCATTCTGATCAATAACACGGCAAGTTTAAAGATAGCTTAGTGTGGAATCTTGTAGATCAAGAGTTAGCAGTCCGATAGTTTTGGAAAGAATAGAAGCCCAATATAAAGAAGTTGGAATCTTCATATATAAAGTGAATTATAAATATCTCTATAGGTGAAGGAAGGAGATCTGCAAAAGGTAATATTTGATATAAGTAATTAGATGAATAGGATTATTAATTATAATTGAGATAAAGGATCTAGTGGCGTGATCTGACTTGAATACAAGGTTTAATTGGGTGTTGACTCTCACTTTAAATATAGTTGTCAAATTAGAATTAAGTAATATAAGTTATTCTTAATAAAAGTTGTATTAAGAACTACTATGTCTCATCATTTTGATAATCCCACACCTCTAGCTTACGCGGAACCGGAACGACATAGTCATCACAGGATGGCTATGTCGCACTTTAAACATGATTTTTTTTCAAAATTATTTCATTCAAAGATATATTCAATGTTTTAGTATACATTAATTGAAAAAACCAAATTTTTCAGATTCAAGATACAAATTTTCAGAAACAAGATGAAATTTACTTTATTATGGTGAGTATGATTTTAATATAATTCATTAATCTTCTCTCTCTCTCTCGTGCTTTAAATTATATCTGTCACACAAAGTCATTATATAAGATCGTGGTCTCCAACCTGTTGCCCGCGGGCCACGATTGGCCCGTTGAAGGCATTTGAGAGGCCCCTCATTTAAATTTGAGGTAATTTTTAAAAAAATTGCCTAGTTTGTTTTTTGTCGTAAAAAATGCCTTTTCTGTTATTCTTGATATTTAAACATTTCACTGATGTGTTCAATATCCATTTTAGATAAAAATTTTCTGAAAAATTTCACTGCACCGTAAATAATTCTAAATATAAAAAATATGACTGTTCTTAAAATTTATATATATATATATATACAAATCTGTAAACATGATCTTTTTCCTTAGAATCACACACAGTTGTAGTCTTGTAAAACAAACCTCCCTTTTTTTACAAGCTTTTATTTAATTTGCAATGTAAATTGTTCGGGTGGAATCTTGCAACTCAATTTTGAAGCTGATGTCTTCAACCGATTGAGCTGAAATTTTGTATACACGTTTAGTTTGGATGACAATGCATGTTTTGACTCTTTATATTCCGATATAGCAATTAGTTAAAAAGATATTAGTTAAAAACCTCTGCCCTTGTTAGCTATTTATTCTCTCGTGCAGCTTATCGGATTGAGCTTAAAGAAGTTCCGACTGTTCGATCTTTTTTAAAAAAACCATCTCATTTTTTCTATCAAACTGAGGCAAAAAATAATTATATAATCGGAAAGATAATTTATTTCGCTACGATACTGAATAGTCTTTTTTAAAAAATAATGATGTTTTCTATTTTTTACGATTTTTTCTAAAATGAGTCAAAATTGATGCGTTTTCATGAAAATGATTTCTAAATCGTTCCGAATTAATTTTTTTTCGTTTTAATTTTCGTTTTTTTTCGATCTTCTGCACTAAGAAAGTTCAGGCTTTTCTCTTTTATAGAATCAGTCATTTAAAAAATAAAATGCCGAAAACCTTTTTTTTTACGATTTTTCAAAAAATACTCAAATGTTTAATAAAACATTTAAAAACTTCGTCATTTTTAAAGATAATCGCACAAAACTTTTTTTCCGTTTGTAGAATTGTACTATCCAAATTCTGTACAAAGATTGAAAAAATTAGTTTAAAATTACGGATTTTAAATTTTTTTTGTGTTTTTAGTCGTTAACACAGTATTAAAAGTAAAAGCAAAAAAAAAAAGTTTCTTATTATTTAGATTATTAAATTTACCTGTATAGATAAACAAACAAACTAAATAACTTTTGTCCGACTGATTTTAATTTTTAAAATTTTCAAATTAAGTAAATTCGAGTACTTAAATCTCGCGACAAGCTTCTATATTATAAATTGTGTAATGACGTTATAAGTTGATAGCAAAAAAAGTTTTGAAAGAAAAATTTATTTCATTCTTTTTAGAGCATTTAAATAAAAGCTTGTTTTCAAAAAAGTTTTTTTACTTTTAATTTTTATATAAATTTCCTGACTATAATATTTTTCGACAGTCGTGTGGCCCCCCGGATCACTGTGAATTTATTGATATAGCCCGCGGCTCATTGTAAATTTATTAATTTGGCTCTCGAGCATGAAAAGTTGAAGATCCTTAATATAAGATATTCAGAAAAACTTACCATACATGCAGCCGACGAATAAATCTTTTTTTACTCGGTTTAGTAAGAATTCGTAATTTCGAGGTTTTGGTGGACTCCCACTTAAGGAAATTATCTTCAAGTGTTCGAGATTAGCATTAGGACCTGAAATAAAATACACAAATTTTTTGCAAAGGAAGTGTAACCCAAAATATTATATAAAAATGTAGCAATACTCACGTATTTCATATGATGCTCATTGAAAAAAAAACCTTACTTTCATTGTCATTTTAAATTTTATATTGATTGTATTCTCTCTGAATTTTTTCTTATTCAAAATAATGATTAAAAGAGTAAGATATATTAGTAAATTTCCTTATCTGTATTTATTAAGTCTTTACATCCTGGTTTTCTGTTTCATAACTTTACTTATGTAAATACTTTAATTTACTTAACTTCGAATAATTTTAATTCATTATTATGCAAATATCATGGAATCTAGATGATGTCTTAAAATACATTTTAAGCAAAAATTAATGCATTGCTATAGAGTTTTAGTAATTTACAGCAATGTTTTCTGACAGTTACAGTCTGTTCTCAAGAAATTAAAAGTTATTGTTAAAATAAATAAGGAAATAGAGAAATCAATTTTCCTGTAGTTGTGTGCTTGTTCTCCAATCAATGATGGAAATACAATGCTGCAAGGCTAAATGTAAATGATATGGCAAAAGTATTTTTTCCAAAGAAATTGTTTACTTTAGTCAATAAAATTGGGGAAGACTAGCATTCCCCTATATGGCTCATTAATAGTTTTATATGATAATCCATAAATTAAATTTAGGATTGTGTCACATACTTTTGCTTTAATATAATGCATACAAATTATATAAATCGAGGGTAGACTAAAGTGAAATCTCAATGCACGAAATGCTAATATGAATAATTTATGATTCAAATTATTAGAGATTTCCTTGTAATATAACTATTAATATATATTACTATTGTACTATAAAGTAAATGATAAATTGTTGTATTGATACTATTCGACATAACAATTATAACTATTATTATACTATTGTAGCTATTATTACTACTACGAAAGGTTGTTTTGCTCCAAATTTATCTTATTCAAGATTTCAGCAGCCATTTATTAAATACAGGTTGTCCAGGTTCTAAGTGTCCTAAAATTATGACTTATTATTACGGAACAATCCATCAGAATGCATTAAACTGTTCATCCATGGATTGTAAACCTCTCCAAGAATTTTTGGGTCTAGTCCGATCGGCCGCACGTGTTCGCATTATTTGGCAATCACAGATGATAAACTTGTTACACTGACTTCATTAGTAAAGATGTGGAAGCTGCAGTAAAAGGTGCTATGAGTACTTTGGTTAACGAAATTTAAATCAGTCAGGCGTATGCAGCGAAGTGTTTGAACAGAATGAAATGGCGATTCTCCGACATCAAAATCTATCCACCAATGGGAAAGAACTTTAAAGGAGACAAGAACTTCAATCTCTCAAACTGGTAAGTATCATTAAGTTTTTGTGATAGAAGACACTGTGTTGATAGTATGCGTGATTCATTTTGTAGAAGTCCTGATACGTGTATTAGGCAAGCCAGTAACGGCATTCCATTCTGTTCGAACACGTCGCTGTACACGCGTGACTGATTTAAATTCCGTTAACCAAAGTACGCACTGCACCTTTTGCTGTGGCGGCCACATCTTTACTAATGAAGTCAGTGTAACAAGTTATCGTCTACGATGGCCGAAAAATGCACGCATGTGTGACCGATCAGACTAGATCCAAAAAATGTCGGAGGGGTTTCCAATCCCCGAATGAACAGTTTATTACATTCTGAGGGGTAGTACCGTAACAATAAGCCATAACTTTTGGATACTTTAAGCCCGGACACCCTGTATATAGTCTCACTTTTCTAATATCAAATTTGCTAAATAATCTGTAATAACAGATGAGGAATAATCCAAAAGTTACCTGGAAAAACATCTTCATCTTCCATATCATCCACGTCACCCGCTGCCATGAAGATATAAGTGACTTTGTATTTATCTATGAGATCCCATAGATTGCGACCTCCTGCCTTAAAGATGGGGCTACCATTGAACAAAAATTGTTTTACTCCTAATGACAAACTCGGAATTGTATACACCCAAACAGCCCAGCCTGCCTTAAAAGCAAGTTAACGAAAAAAAAAATTAGAATTAACTAAAAAGAAAATTAATTTTTTGCTTTTTTTTTTCCCAGAAAAATTAAAAAATTTTTCATGTAAATTAAACATAATTTTTTGTCAAAATGAAGCAAGTTTTTTTTTTATTTATTTAAAAAAAAGTTTAAATGATTCTTAATTTTGAGGACATTTTAAGTATCAAATATTAAGCTGGAATTTTAATCAAGTCGTCAAGTATTCATTTACAACAAAATGCTCAATCTGAGAGATCATGATGAGAAAATGTTAAATGAGGTGTCTCAATAATATTCTTAGTTGAGGTTAAAATTTCAAGTTCTATAATCTTTTTTATAATGCTGTGACAAGTGAAAAAATTGCGTTTGTTATTCTTTAAGCAATATTTAACTTTCAATAAATCATAATATTGTATCTAATAGCTACTGAATATATACTTACTGGACTATAATTACCCGCAACATCACCACTCTTCAGGTTTAAATGAAAAACAAAATCTCTCCAGAATCCAAGGAATGCCTGAAATAAAAGTTCCTTTTTTTAGTAGGTAAAGCTAAAAATTTAGCTGGCACTTTTTAACCGACCGACAAGGGACTAAATCCTTAGTTGGAGAATGGAATAGTTTATTAATTGAAACTGAACAAAGCACACTGCATGCCAATAAAAAGCAAAATCACGAACACATGAGCAGAAAGCGAGGAAATACGTAAATGGACAAATATAACCTAGAAAAATAAACGTTGTTTATTTTACATTACAACATATACACTGGATGGCAATACTAGGAGATCGATAAGTTGTAAATTCAAAGCCAATGACAATGCAGGCAGCAATGCAACAGGAAATACACAGAGAGATAGATGACCATTCGTTCTCGACCACTTGCCACAATGAATCGTCCGAGAGTCTTGGGGCACGCAAAGGATGATCAACCCCCTAGCAGATGTTCTTGATGGGTAATTAGATCAGAACACATCGGGGATGACGGAAGTACACAGGTCTCCTTACAAATACACCCCAAGTGTAGTAAGGTGTTTTTTCCCCCAGTATATTTGCATTGAGTCCAAAAAAAGGGAAATTGGTGCTATTTAGTTAGTGCTCAATGGCAGTGTTTCCCCCCGAACCCGGTCCACGGACTGGTACCGGTCCGTGGATCAAATGGTGCCGGGCCCCCCAGAGAACATTAAACTATTGCCATTTTTTTTTTAAAATTGGCGCTTTTTCTCCCCGGATTTTGCCCTTTTTCCCGGAAATCACTTTTATATTCCACGTTAAATCCCCTTTTATTCTTTTTGGGGTGTAACCCCAGTGTTTCCCAAATTTTCAATACTGGCCCCCCCCTTTTCAACCCAAATTTTTTTATCGCGCCCCCTTATACATTAATAAATTACTGAATGCAAAAATTTGCACTTTGACCAAAAGTCCAATCCCGATCTTAATTATAAATCGTACAAATTAATAACATAAGTATTAAATTTTGTAACGTTACTTTTTTAAAAAAAAATTTGAATTAGGAAAATTTTTAATGTTATTTTTCCTTTTCTCAAATTTTTTAAATTTGGGAATATTTTTTGCAAAATGTAGGGGCTTGAAGAAAAAAAATATAGATACCCAGCTAAATATAAAAATTAAAGAAAAAAAATTTTTTAAAAACAAGCTTTTTTATTTAAAAAGTTAAAAAAAAACCCTTTTTTTTTTAAAATATTTTTTGTTATCAACTTATTGTTTTTTAAATTTTGGGATTTTGGCGGGTTCCGGAGTTTTAAAAGTACTCGTTTTCACTTAGATTGAAAATTTAAAACAATCAGTTTCGTTATTTAATTTGCTTGTTTATCAACAAAAAGGTAAATCTCGCGAAAAATTTTTTATATCATAAATTGTGTAACGATTTTATAAGTTGATGGAAAAAAAAAAAAAGAAAATTTTAATTTATTTTTTTAAACTTTTTAAAAAAAAACTTTTTTAAAAAATTTTTTTTTACAATTTTACTAACATCATCCCTTTTGTGAACCCGGATTTTTTTGCGAAGGCTATTTTGAAAGACAAAATATAGATCTTTTTTTAAATATAAAAAAATAACCCCTGAGTGTCAATTTCTAATTTTTAGCCTTCCTTTAAAAAATTTTGCTCTAAAAGCCCAGGGAAAAGTGATTTGTTAATTATTAAACTTGTTATTATAATGGCTGAAGTACCCCCCTTTTAAACACAAGTTTTTTTTTTTAAAAAATGATAATATATTATTTTTGATATAATAACAATTGAAAGGGAGAGTAAAACAAAGGGTGCATGAAAATTTGAATAAAAAAATGAAAAAATGATTTATTGAAATGAATACTCTATTATAAACGTTTTTGAATGAACTGAAATTTTTTAAGCCTCGAAAGAATTAGCATTTAAAAAAAAATTTTAAAGAAATAAAAAATAATATAAAATTTAATGAATAACAGTTGTGTTTTTTTTTTAATTTTTAAAAGCGAGAAAACTTCAAAATGTTTTTAGCCGGACGGTGTGCCTGATACAAACGTTAATGATCGGGGGGGAGTGATGCACCAAAATTTCCCTTTTTTATAATTATTTTCAAAAATACAAGAAAAAAAAATACAATTTCAGTGAATAATTTAACTAAGAGAAAATATACTTACCTATTTAAAGGGATTTTTCTGTTTGTCTTTCATAAATTGAGAAAATATCCAAAAAAACTAAAACTAAATTTTTCCCAAATGTACGTGACCTTAAAAAAAGGAAAACAAAATCACAGACATTTTTTGCTAACATTACAAAAGTCTTTTGAAAAGCAAAACTGTCACATTTTGTTCACGTTATTGTAATTTTAATGTCCGTTGATGATCGTCAAATATCCTGTTGAACTTTTTTTTTCGTTTTTTGACGGGGTTAAAAATTCATTTTGCGGTACCCCTTATGGCTTCGTTTTTTTGAAAAAAGTTCTTAATTAGCTATTAAAAATTTTTTCCCCTTTCGTTTCATATTTATTGCTTTTCTAAAATTTACTTTCGCTAACATGATTAAAAATAAATTTATTTCAGCAAGTTTTTTCCCCTTTTGTTTGATCAGTTTAATTTTCCCTTTTCAGAGAGATCCAAAATGTCAATTTTTTCATATTCTGCTCATTTACTTTTTATAAACCATAATCAGTCGTACAAAAAATCACAATTAAAACCACTAAGTTATTCATAGGGGAAAATGAAGCATGCTCAAAAAAAATTTTTTTTTTAAAAAAAGGATCGTGCCGGAAACTTGGTCTAAAAAAATTATCCTGAGTTTTCCAAAAAAACGTTTCCACCCCCAAAAAAGGGAGATATGTGATAAAATTCCCCATTTTAGCCCCATTAAGACTGTCATATTAGGTATTCTTTTGTAAAAGGGTCATTGGTAACAAAAAAACCCATTTTTTCCCAAAAATTTAAACGATTTTTGTATTATATGTTTCAGTAGACTCTTTAAAAATAAATTTTGGCCAATTAATCCTTCAAAGTGCTCAATATGTTTAAATCCATGTATCTTTAAATTTTTTCACATTGTAAAAAAAGTAACAGAATTATATAATTTTACAATTTTCCCAAAAAAAAGGGATGCAGATAACATACCACTAAGTTCGAAAGTCAGAAAAATTTAATATTTTAGTTTAAAAAAGAAACACATAATAAAAAATTTCCCCATCGTAGGATTACAGAAAAACAAACAAAATTTTTTTCTTTTTTTTTGTGATGACCTTTTTTCACCGGATGATATATATAAATCCCCAAACAATTAAGATCTGTATTTTTTTTATATCAAGTATTTTTTTTATTCCTTTAAAATTTAATTTTTTTTTTAAATTTTTTTTTTTCGATAAAGCTCCCCCCCTTTAAGGGGTATCGCGCCCCCTTTGGGGGCACCCCAGTTTGAGAAAAACTGGGAAAATATATTTTTTTTCTGGGAAAGGGATATTTAAATGTAACTAAATTAAAATTGTTAAACCCAAACAATCTAAAATATAAACAATCAACGTGTCCCACCCTTAGCGGGCCGCAGTAAAATTATTAAACGTTGACCTGTCCGCAGCGATAAAAAGGTTGCGGAGCACTGCTCTATGGTGTCACCAATATTAAACAGGGGGATCGACTTTAGCTGCCGATGGCACATCAATTTATGAAAAGACGCGTTATCACGCAGAATGGCTGTGCAAAGTTGCGTTAGGATCGACTTATTACAACTTTGAAATCAGACTTGTATGCGTTGACTGCAATTGCTGAGATAGGAGCGGGGCTTGTCGGAAAACATAATTTTGTGCCATTTCTTTGTAGTTATAAGTATAATGCGACAGCACAAATGGAATTTTCTGCGCTGTTGGGTCAATGACAGTGATCTCAATGGGCACCCTGAGTGAAAACTGCTCGATCCTAACCGACGGATAATGGTTCTTTTCAATATGGACGTATTCAGGATGTTCAACACTTGTTGTAACTACTCGACGGAAGTGAATTGGTGGTATATGTGTCAGAGCACACGTAAATCCCGTTTGGCCACACTGGGGATCATCAAAAGTGTCGCATTCTCTTCCTTCAAGAATCAAATGAATAGAGAATAAATATGATTATTGCAATGCCTTACTACTTGTGAGATTACTGTGCCAGCTTAGCGGCAGGATGAACTTAAAACTGAATAAGAACGCATTCAACTTGTTAAATATAATTGTTCGCTAAAAGCAACATTATGCATTTTAAAAATTTCCTAAATTGTGTTAAAATTTTTCACAACTGAACTTAAGTACCTTTTTTCCATTTATGTCTAGGTTAGCAGAGATGAGAAAGGGAAGAAAGAACCCACATTTTCTAGGGTCTGAATATCTTAAAGGGCGTGTTTCCCACTATTGTAATGAAATAAAACAACCTTTTTCAAATAGAATTTCATTCTTTTTTTATAATGTAATGTTTCTCATTGCACTCTAATACAAATAATATACTGTAATATATTTCTTTGGGGTTTTCAAAAAAACCGGCTGTTCGAGAAATAAAAAAATTGATTTTGTATGTATAATTCTAGAATGCATAAATTTTCTTTTTCTGGATTTATTGGTAACAAAAACAAACAAAAACACTTAATAAGGTTTAACAACGGCACATAGTTACCCCAAGCCAAAATCAAGGGGGGAAAATTGCCTCTTTTCATATGGGTTTCTTTGAGATTTTACCACGTGGGGGTTTTGGGGCGTGGTGACAGCTACGCCCACCCCCTCAGACCACCCCGGGCCCCGGTTCCCCCAAAAAAGAGACCAATGAAATACTTCAATTTGAAGTAAAATATCTTGTAAATAGCTAAGTATTATTGTAAAATGTTCTGCATTTGGAAAAATTTTATTGTCCAATGTTAAAAGGGATTCCAAATTTTCTTTGGGTTGTACTTAAAACCGGGAAATTTTGGAAATTTTTTTGGAGATGAAAAAGAAAGAAGGAAATTTTTTTTTCAATTTTACTACACGGGAGAAATTTTCGTGTATAAAAGAACAGTGACTCGCTTTTGCTTATCTCTTATTTCGAAAATTTTTATCAATATTAGCTGTAATTATGTTAATAAATATTCCTAATCAAAAATTTTCTTATGGAATTTTACGCTATCATGATAATTATTTTTCAACAAGGTACAATACCATTCTTTAGATCCTTTATGCAATTACTACCAGGTGTTTATGCAATTACTAACTGTTATACAATAACTGTTAGGGCTCTAAGATTATCTTCTTACTGACCCATTTAAAATATTATTGTAATAATTACCCCAATACTAAAATTACTCACCACGGCAGAGTGTACAACACCTTTGGGATTACCAGTTGTTCCAGATGTGAAGTTAAGCATTATAGGATGATTGGATTGCAGTTGCTCAAATTCCAAGTCCGGTACTGTTCCCTCCGATGTTCTTCCTTTTTTCAAAAAATCATCTAAAAAAATACTGTGAAAACATAAATGTATTGAACATGTTTGTACGCAAAGATACCTTAAATCTGTACATGAGGTAATGACATAAAATCTTGCTGATTACATTTTCCATTTTAAGTAGCAATATGAGAAAAAAAAACCACTTTTAATCTATGCATTTTAAAGTTCTGAAAACTTATTACAATAACAAATTACAATTTCATAACAAATAATGATTTACTTAAATATTTAGTTTTTTAAATTGCGAGATTATTCTATAATTAAGGTTATTACAATAAATTAATTAATCGTTATTAAATAAAATGGTTCATAATGAATGAATATTTTAAAGAACAAATTATAATTTTCACAAAAAGACTTACCTTTTTGGAATATTTGAAATATCACGAGATGTTGTTTCTTTTAATACAGGGACTATAATCACGTTTTCTAAATTTGAAATACCTGAAATATCAACAAATGTTGTATGTTGTACGTGGTTTTCATTTTGAAATTAAACATGAAAAATATTCTGTTTTTTATATTATTTCAATAAGGATACATAATATGGTATTAAGTAAAATATTATTAAAAACAAATTGTCTTCTAATAAAAAAAATTGCAACCATTTTTAATTAATTATAAGCTGGTGTGCAATTTAATTTCGTTATTTAAGTAGAATTTCTTGAAAAACCGGGGGGTTTTAATTTAAAATTACCTATTCAAAGGGAATTTTTAGCCCCTTCTGTTTTTCGGATTTTTGATGAAACTTGGAATACATGCTATATGGACCATGGGTAAAAGGTTTCTGCAATAATAATAATAATAATAAAAATAGTTCAAATTTTGACCACTAGGACGAAATGTGGTGCCCAAAGAAGGACAAAAACTTTGTTAGAATCGTTAAAATTTATTCAATTGCAGAATATGCTCAATACGTGCTTCATTGATACCAATAACGTGTTGAAAGAGCATTATAGCGTGGAATTTAAAAAAAAAACGAATATATTAAAATAATCAACAAAAATATGTAGCTGCATTTAAATTTTAAAAGAACCACTATTGTGAATACTGTTAATAAGGAATGTTATAACCATCTGTGCTAAAACACACAATATTATCTATTTATTAAAAGCATTTAAATATTTGCTATCTTTACCTTCAGCGACAATGGGTAAGTTCTCAATTGGAAAATATTCTTCATCATCAAAATGAAAATAATCCACTGAAATTATAATCTTTGGATTCATTACTTTCATCATTTTGGAAACTGCCTATTAAGAAAACGTGACATTAAAAGTATGCTTAATCAAAATTCATCACTGGCCATCCGAAATACAACCTTAAAGAAACGATCCAATAAGCGGTTAATTTGTACCATTTATAGACCACGACACGACAAATAATTTATCAGTATTGCAGAGCACATGCAAATTTTGTACGCCTGCAAGTCATCTATAAGCTTTATATAAAAGGAAAACAAAATGCTGCTTTTAAGTATTGGAATTTTCTATAATTGCTAATTAATTTTTATTTTGCTTTGCATGAGAAACATGGATATGCCTCATCTATTCGACGTTGTCTTCAGTAAAGAAAATTTGTAACAAAACATCCTTGGCTGATTACCTTTGACTGTAGATGATAGGCGCATATAGCTGCAATGGTATGTTCAACATTGGGCGTTGTAAAATACCGAGGGAAATGTTGATTGGCGTGAGATTGAAAAAGGAGTTAATTTGATTAAGATATTTATTTAGACGTTAAATTCCAGGTATTTGGGAGGAAAAGGCACGAAGCCTTCTTCTGCTTTTCCTTGACGTATCAATCGTGTCCTTAATAACTGGTTTTTCTTTGTATATTTTCAAAAATCTACTTGAGAATCGGAAAAGGCTTGAGGCTAATGGTTATGGGGCTGTTAGAATAACATCAGATGGAAAGGTTTTGGGATGGCACAGTTATTTATGATTTTTTTAACGTCAAGTGAAGTGTTTCTGCGATTTTTTTTACGAGATCATTTGATCATATAGAAGGTAATTTTACCTGCACAATGAAATCATTTTATAATGCGGAAGGGGAATGAAAAACATTACAACTTTGACAGACGAAGACACGACATTGCCTTTTTCGACGCAAAAGTACTTTTATTTATAACACTTCTATGGCCCTATCCGAATCCTGTAGCAGCCGCGGGAGATTACAAGAATCTCATTATGAATATTTAAGCCAATTCTCTCTCTCTCTCTTAAGTCACTTGGTGTGTTAATATTTTATATATTTTACTCTCGGACCCTTCTATTAAGCATTGTTAATCTTTAAATATCCTCCGCTACAGTTCTGAAATTTTGATGTCCATTATCTTCAAAACTTGTCTGCAGCCAAGTTTCAACACTACATTACGATATCGTACTTGGCATATAACGTTCAGAAGTTTTTCATTGCTCGTTGGTTGTATCGCTCTTGATCTTTCTTGATCTGTCATCCATCGTACACATGTTAACGACTGATTTAAAACGTGCTCAACTGATTTTCATATTTTTGATCCTTGATAAAAATACATTTAAGCGGGGAAAAAAATTAAAGTTATACATGGTCGGGTCAAAAAGTTCCCGGAATAGGCCATTTACAAATTATTAAAAAATAGAACTATTATTTGATCTTATTGGTCTTTAAGTACTGTCCTCATTTACACACTTGTTGTAGAGTTCGTATAACTGTTCAAAATACTCCTGAAGTCTATTTTTTGAGAGGTCTTTCGGTTGCTTCGTCGCATTTTGGATCACCTCATCTGAATCCTAAAAATGGCTCTTATTTCATTTCAACCTGGAAACAGGTAAAATCCTCTGGTGCTTAAATCGCCCCTAGCTTTTCAGCAATCTTGAGATCTCAAAATGGATTTCATAGAAAACACAGAATTTGATGTTTTCATTCTGTTCCAAATGACACTTCAAAATCCGACGAAGGAAACATTTGCTTTGTCAGAAATGAACTGCAGCTAACGCCAACAATACAAGAAGTGAATTCCAGATGGCTGTTGTGTTTTACCTATTAGGGCTGCCAACCTCTGAAACAGATATTTCCTCACCAACGAACACCTACGTGAATGTAGGAGGCCATTCCGGGAACTTTTTGACTCTAGTTGTATGGTAAACGCTGCAGGTCCATATAATTTGCATGTGTTCTATTATACTGATAATTAGCAGGGCTTATCACCTATACAAGGAGGAATTTTGTGGATATCTTCTTTATGGTGGCTATTTCGGATATATATAAACAGTGGTGTGCATTCAATTATTAAATTATTATAAGAATATAGAATTATACTAGTAGCTATAATTTTCAAAATATCCTTGTTTTAGTTACATCCAACAGGAGTTTAGAATTATTTAATAAAAGTATTTGTTAAGTTTTTTGGGGGAAAATTGCGGGGTTTTAAAAGCTCATTTGGGGTTTCCCGGGCCCCCAAAACTAAAAACCTTCTTGGCCGGAGGATCGAAATTTATAACCAGAAAATCTGGTTAAGTTCAGTTTATCCGGGCTATTGGGCTTCAGCTTATCCGGGTCCCTGGGCGCCCACCCCAAGTGCCCAATGGATAAATCGGCACTGTTTCTAGATAAAAATAATGTATACACTGAAGGAAAAATAAAAATAAACAAACAGAAGCTCCAAAATAACATGTAATAAAATGGTTAAAAAATGCAGAAACCACTGATTATTGATGAAATTTTTCAATGGAAATGAGTTATATTCAACAGTTGGAAATAGTCAGTTCAACAGTCATTTGAACACTTAAAAGATTATAATGCTTTTCTCTTACACGTTGATTTGATTTTTAGTTTTCAAATTGTATTGCGATTTTATTCTGTTCTATTTATTGTTTTTTTATCCAGCAAAGAGCTCATGTTCTTACTCCAAGTTATTTACGTAATTAAACAAAAAGTAATTTTTTTTCTACTTCATTGCTTGATTCTGTCTTGGAGGTAGTAAAAATGGAGGGATCGATGTTTTGATTTGCCTTACTTCTTTTGATGTCTCACCATTAAAGTTTCGCTTTGAATGTGGAGAATTTAGAATTGAGAATAATTTAAATTTTTGAGAATATACATAGTGCTACATGTATAAAATCTTACTGCTAATATATCTTTTGACGGTTTAATTTTGTTTCATTATAAATCTCTTGGTAATTATATAAATGAATAATTATATTATTAGAATTTTATGCAGACATAAATATTTTTCTATAGTCTTTGACTCGTAACTCTTTTGAAATTGATTAAAAAAATAGAATTTGAAAAATGGGATAGTTATATTGTTTGAAAGTTTTGTCTTGGCGTTCATAATATGTGATTGTGTAACTGAATCACATAAATTTGTAAAATACAAAATATTGATAATACTCCTTTATATAAAGTTATTTAATCATTGTATTAATCTTAAACTGATTATTGTGATTTGGCCTCTTAAATTAAGATATTAAAGTTATATAAATAAATAAATAAACAAATAATAAATAAAAAAAGAATCTGCAAGAAGTCTTGAAACCAGATACAAAGCTTCTATATATTACCTTATTTGTGTAGCAAAATGAAAATGGTATATACTTCCAACTAAATCAAATATATCTTATGTAATAACAAATACTAACCCCGGGTCCCAAATAAGGCATGGCTGCACCCCAAATCGCACCTATGCTCACTGCTGCCAAAAATGCGAACAAAGCTTCTTTAATATTTGAAATATAACCTGTGGAATAGATTGATTGTTGATGCCTTAAGAACTTCATCAAAGCAATCCAATAATACAGTAAAATTAACAAATATTGTTTTTTTTTACTCAAAATTTTTTTACTAGTATTCTTTTAAATACATTTATCAAAGGTCTTATAATATTAAATCAAATTTCACTAATACATACAAGTACACTGAATAGAGGTTTAATTAAAACTTAAACATGGATTTTAAGATATACAGGTAAAAAAACATTATATTAAAAAGTACATCTGAAATTATTTAACTTTAAAATTAGTTTTGAGAAATGATTTATTCTAATAATACTACTGTAATATTGTACGAGAGTTTTTGATAGTAAAACATATTTATTTAAATGACAAAGTTAGAATTGAATTGTATTTTAGCCAAATAAAATTTTTTATACTTGATTGCTTTTTAATTTTGATTGTAAATGTTAATGTAGGAAAATTAATAATTGCTATTTTCTCTATTATATGAGTGCATGTTCAAAATATTTGTAGTTCACAAAATAATGTAATATAAAAAGAAATTGTAATAAATAGGTGTATTTCATATTTTCCCTGACAAAATTATTTAATATTGAATAGTCTAATGATTATTTTTCAAATTATTATGTACTTTTATCTAAAATATGAATATATTAATTTATATTTTATAGCTAAATGAAGATGTTTTTCACCTCCTATTCTGTCTCCAATTCCTAAGCCCATCTTTCGAAATGCTGCGGCGTACAGTTTCACATTTTCGAATATTTCTGCGAATGTCATTTCTCCTTTGTTACCCATTTCGTCTAAAAAAACACACGATGCACAATAATAAAACAGAATCAATTTTCAATTGCAAGTCCCAGTAAGAAATTAATGTAAAAATTTAAAAAACGCTTGAAAATGAATGATTGGAAAATAATAGATTCATCAATAATTTCGATACATGAAAATTTATTGTTCAAATAAGAAACTGTTTTAAAAGTTAACACTGGACAAAAGATAATGAAAATTAATATGCTCCTTCTCTGATGAACATATAATTTATTTTAATACAGAGTAATGTTGATGCAAAATATGTAAAGTAAACGATACAAATAAAGTTCCCTTTAAAATATTTTATAAAACTGTGTCACACAGGAAAGTTAGTTCCTGTGTCTTTTTAACCCTCCACTAGGTGCGCTTCCGCTTCAAAAAGTTTCATCCATAGGCGCACGGCATCTCTCGGATGCATCACCTTATACTTACGTTTGAAGATGATTTAAACATTATATTGGTGAGATCTGACATGAAAATATATTTGTCATAAAATAATATTTAAAATATAATCAGAAATTGAAAAATTTAAACGAAAAAATATCAAAAAGATAATGGGTAGCTATCACTGTGTCATTGCTTACATTTTAAGATACCGTGTTGCAGTCTTCAAATATCACCTTACAATGTTCAAGGTACATGGAGTTTTAGTATAATACATTGCAAATTTTTAATAATCTTTTCTTGGATGTCCTGAAAAGAGGGAACAATACTTTTCTTCGAGGTTTCTGGTGATGTTTATAGTGTCTTTTTTTTGTTGTCTTGAATAGGATGTTGTATATCAGATAATTTCTTCAATCCTGAATGAAAAGGAATGAGGCTTGTGAATGTTACACTCAGACCCTCTTTGCAGATGCTCTTTCAAAAGTTCGTGACCTAGTTTTTCCTTGATATGAGAGTGAGGATCTGAGTGATTCTGTGATTCCCATATAGATATTGTATAAATTGCTACATTGAGGATTGAAAAAAAATAGTCACTGGCTTGGCACGCGGCATCTCTCAGATGCATTTCAACTCTCGGCGAAGAAAAAAAAACACCCTTCATACAGAAGTTACAAAATACTAGTTTTGAACTTATTATTGATTAATAATATTATTTTTTAAAGAAGTTTTCTGAAAATTTTTTAATGTTTGTAGATAGAACTTCAGTGTAAATGTGGAAGCATGTGTAGGGTCAGTATTAGTTGAGGTTTCCCTCACTAGATGGCTGCACAAGTCAGTAAAACTTAATAGCCTGTGAGAGGATCACAGTCAGGAATACTAATAAATTAATTATAATTTAAAAATAGCAAAATAAAAATATTATTAATACACCATATAATTCAAAACAATGGATTTTTTAAAATTTTATTTATCAATTCATATTTTAGTATTTTTATACATTAAAAACTTGATAATTGTAATGTGTTAACTGTAACAAAAAAACAGAGTAAGGTGTAAAAAACGTGGGTAACTACAGATGTTGTTTGGGGGAGTTCCAGAGATAAAATTGGAAGAAATGATGGAATTGGCACTCGTTTAATAATTATTATTGCTTTTAAATTCAACGCAACCTGCAATTAAATTATATTCATCTATCGGGATCACTAAAATGAGTGAATCGATAGGCAAGAATACATACATTTATTCAAAAATGAATATTTAAATGATTCCTTTTTGTTTCAAATATTATTTGTCAATATTCAAATATTATTTGTGATAATTTTATAAATTCCTCTAATTAGTAGCTATAAATGGCTTTATAAAAAGTCACTTCATAGCTACTGATGGTGTCCGAACAAAATATTAGCAATATTGAGAATTACGACGTGTTTACTTTTACAGTTTCTTAAAAATCTATCGAAATATAAGTAATCTGCTTTTGAAATACCTTCATAAAAGAGTCCAATTGTATTTTCTCTAACCCTGAGAATATTTTCAGCAAGATTTAAAGTAGCTCCTGTAAACCATAGGCAGTCTAAAATACCGTTTCCCGTTTTCATGTACACCTGAAATTGAACTATTCTGTCATTAATTATTGTTTAAAACATTTAATACAATATCGGTATTCTTAAAATATTAAAAAAAATTCGTTTGCAAGGAATCTGATTTTATTTTCATTTATTATTACATATATTATTGTTTTTCTGTTTTCAACACTAAACATTTTACTAAAGTAATTGAAATTTTTGGACGATTTATAAAACTTAATTAGTTTAATTACATAGTTTCTAAAGTTAACCTAATTATTTCTTTTCAATTATTGTCCCGCATATATATATATATATTACCTTTATTTAATATATATGACTTATTTTCAGTTAAGTCGTAGCATTCTATAATTATTTTTTCCATAGTTGAATCTTTAGTTGATATCACTTTTGTATTTTTTTCTGAATTAAATGAAAAAAAAAAAAAGAAGGAAGGTCTTTCTTCAAATTGAGTTTCCATAGCATTATTTAAAGCTAAAAGACCAACTAATTATATTTATCTTTATCATCATTTAAATTTCGCATGAAGAAAGATTATTGAGTAATATGATATTATTTGTTCGCTACTATACGAAAATTTATTTCTAAGACTGATTTTTAATCGGTTTTATATAAATTATTTTAAATAAATGATATTTTTTTCTAAGATAAGTATTACTATAGTTGCTTTATTCTTTATGATTGTCAGAGAAAGATTATAAAAATCTTATTTCCTATACTTTTTTCTTTTATATTTATTGCATTTTGAAACCGACAGTGCTGACAATTTTCGACAATTTAATTCGATTTAATATTCAATCATAAAAACTGGCGAACAATCAAATTTCATATGATGTTTCAGCTACAGCATTAGTTGAATTATATGTTTTATGTATACCTCTTTGCTGAAAAACATGGAAAAAAAAATTCAGAAATTTGATTGAGTTTTTTCTCATTGTTTCTCATTTAAAATCATCATATGAAATTTTTTTTAAATTCTTTCAAGGGCAGTGGTTTTCGAGAAAAATCTCCTTTTATTACTTTTTGAAATAAAACTAAATTAATTCTGGTCATGTGTCTTGGTGCTGTCATCTATTGATACCGGAGAGAATTAAAAATCAATCTTTTGCAAAAAATATTGTTAAAAATCTCATAGTTTTATTCAAAAAAATTTGAAAAGTTGGTAAATTTTTCAGCCACCACCCTTAAACAATATGTTACCTGGTTGTAAGGTCTGGATGAAATAATATCGAAAAATTTCCACATTTCTTCCCAAAAAGTTCTGAAATTATCTATGGACCATTTGTGAAAATCCCAGGTAGATTCTGGAAAACTAAAATTTTTTTTCTTAATTTTATAGCAACGTATTGTACTTATTACTTAAAACAAAATAACTTATACTATAAACTTCAAGAATTTTATTTCAAAATGCATTATTATAGTTGCTTTTGTAAATTAACACAAATATGTAGGATATAGCAGCGGTTCTTAAACTGTGGTCCGGAAAGTTTTCTCATCTAATGTTAAGATTTCCCTCTTTAACAGATTCTCAAAGACCATGCGGAAAAATTAAAATATGTGCCATCCTAAACTAGATCACTTAATGGTGCCAATGAAAAAACTTTATATATACTTAAACATATATTTAGATCAAAAATATTAATTTAATTCTTTGTATTGATTATAACCGAACTACGACAATTATTGTTACTCTACATAGTTTTTACTACAATAAGTCTCAAAACTTTTGGCCTCACTTACGGGAAAAGTTTTCTGAGTTGTCCATGAAAGCTTTGAAAGTTCTGATGCATTTTCAAACTACTTGTTTACAGTATTTACTCGAATCTAAGCCACATTATTTTTCCAGTGTTAATGCTGCCAAAAATTGGAGGCGTCTTAGAATCGAATGCAGAACATTTGTTGAATGGGGAAAGTTGAGTTCCACCCCTTTCAAAAGGAAAAAGTTAGCCGTCCATTCTGGCCACTTGCTTCGATGACTTATCTCACTCCGTGGATTATGTCCAGTGTTCAGTCTATTCTAAACATTGTTATCTGCTCGTATTTAGGAAATCTTTTTGTAAATGCTTTCTTTTAATCACCTAAACATCAAAGTTATCGGTAGTAACATCAAAACGAGTTCACTATGACGCAAGTATGACAAGGGAGACAATTTTATGTGCAGAAAAAAATCGGAAACACAGCAGCGTCCACTGAAAATTTGACAGGGATAAAACAAATATACATACATGGCGTAAGTAAAATGATATAGTTTTTGCTTATAAATGCTCAGCAGTCATTAATAGTTCTTTTAGAGTCTTCTATAATACATTTTTTTAAAAAAACATTGCGTAACAAATGCAATGGATGGCACGGAAGACGACACCGTGTGGAAAAATGACAATGCTGGCACCAATACCGAAGAGTCAGCTGTGATAAGGGGGAGACTAATCATTTTCAAAACATGATATTGACGGTTAGAGTAATTATAAGTTCATGCATGTGTTTGAAAGGTTTTAATGCTGGTAAAATGAATTTTAATTATTAACTTCTTATTATTTTTCATAAAAATTTTTTTAAAAACATTCTTAAGGTATCCGACTACGTTCGGAACCGAGATTCTAAAAAAGCGCATAATTAGATAATTTTCATGATATTTAGGGTCACTTAGATTAAAATACATGTATAAAATTGTTTTAAGGACATTATGACAAAAAAACATTTTATTTAAATACAATATTTTGGCCAAAAATTAGCTTAGAATAACCTTTTTTCAAAACGTACTCCTTTTATAAAAAATGATTCTATAATAATAATATTTTGCTTATATAAGGTAAACACTTCTCCCAAGAGTCTTAACTAGGATTTTTATATAAAAAATTCACATTTTGAGAGTTACCAAGAATTGAAATAATTATCGGCGTTTTTTCTTAAAATTGCTCTCCTCTGTTGTAGTAAAATATGGATAAATCTACTTCTAAGTTATATATTTCAAAAATTCTAGTTCAGCCTTTGTACAGAGATCTAGAGTTATATACAGGCAAAATATTATTATAATAGATGCATTTTCCATAAAAGGAGATTCTTTTAAAAATCGGTCATTCTATGTTCATTTTTTGTCAAAATTTTGTACTTAAATAAATTTTTTTGTAATAACATTCTTAAAACAATTTTATATACGTTTTCTAGTTTAAGTGACGCTAAATATCATAAATATTATCCATTTATACGCTTTTGTAAAATAATGGTTCCGAACGTAGTCGGATACCTTAAGTATTGAGTATAGGCGAACCTCTTTTACACACCTTTTAATTTTTCTCAAAAACGTGTAGAAAGTTAAGGGTGCGGCTCAGAATCGATAACAACATTTTTTAACACAAACGTTTTGAGAATTTGGGTGTGGTTTAGAATCGATGGTGGCTTAAATTCGACTAAATACGTTACGTGAAAGAATATTTTCAGCTCATCTTTATCTTAAAAATAATTTCAGAAACCGTTTGGAAAACATAAAAAGGGAATTGAGACTGTGTATTTCAAATATTACTTCTCATACAACAGCTCTTGTAGAAGAAAAGTGGCATCATCCTTCTCATTAAAATTTTAATTAATACAGTTAAGTACATTATTTGTTTGAGATTAGTGTTTTGATATATTTATATATATAATTAAATGTGTTTACTGTTTTCTTAAAGGAATAAAAATAAGTGTTAAAAAGTCTATAAGTAGCAGTGTAAGACAGGATTATTGACGAACCCTTAAATCCCTCAGTTATGTGTTGGGAGTCAGTGAGGGGTATTCACAAAATCTTGGGGGGAGTCCATGATTTCAGGCTGATACATAAAAGTGGGCCGTGGAGATCGAAAGTTTTAGAGCAGCTGGGATGTAGGATATTTTAGTATTGGCTTACTCTGAAAAAATTAAAATTTTATGGAAGAGTGATAAAAAGCAAACCCGGAATGAAATGGAAAGTAACGTATGTTTTTACCGAGATTACATTAGAGTAAAGTTTTATTTTTGTCCCCTTAATATGAATAGCACAAAATTTTATTTAAAAAAAAATGAAAATTTATTGTTTTATTTAAGAAAATGGTTAGTTTGAAATTGTAATAAATATTGGTGTAAAAGAAACACAAATTTGGAACACATTAAAAAAAAAGGAAAGAATGTTTGGGATGTTTCTATTGTTTTAAATTTTAATATAATACGAATGCGTAATACTAAACAATTTAATATAATACAAAAAATAATTTGAAATAAGTCATTAAAAAATGCACAATTTTTAAATGCAATAAATTTTTTTAATTATTGACTGTAATTTTATTATATAACAATAAAAGGGTAAAAGTAATGAATTTTAATTAATTATAAAAGGTATAAAGAGCAAAAATGAAGTATTTTTTGAAATGAACTCTTTAGTTAATTTTTAAAATAACGCTTAATTCTAATCCACAGCAAAGTCTTAAAATTATTACAAAATTTTTATGGCGTTTTATCAATTCTTTAATTATTATAAATATTATTTTCAAAGTATTTGTTTTGAATACAAAATTATGCTATTACTTAGGTTTATTTTCCCTTAAATTTCAGCTTGTAGAATTTTAATAATTCTACTAGTCTGACAAACGATTGAAACGTGTTTGAAGAAAAAGAACATACTTGACCGTAATCGAATCTATTCTTGAAGTTAAATAATTTTAATAAAGACTAGTTTTTCTGCCTTTAATCTTACAATGTATATACAGTTCTTAGAAACAAGTTATATTAATGTAAATTATAAAAGAATGTATTAAATCCATATAAAAGTATAATTGGAAGTTGTTAAGGCACTGGCTCAGAATTTTTAAAGTTACTCGAAGAATTGAGGTAAGATACTTGTGTGTGTGTGTTTCTCTTTGTAGAACAGGAGTGTCCAACACGCGGCCCGCCAGTACTTAAGTTGCGGCCCACCGAGTCTTTTTAAAAAAATTTTAAATATCAGGTTTTTTAAAGTTTTCATTTTGAAATTTATTTGAGGGGAAATTTTTATATATATATATATAAATATACAATGTGTTTGCCTGCTACCTGTTCTTGTTTTAAAATAAATCCTTTTTGATAATAGAAATGTCCTTTAGATTAAAATAGATTTATATTTTATCAAACAGTTACATTTGATTTTTCTATAATAAATTACTTTTTTAATAAATTCCAAATTGCATGATGCATATCCTTTATTATGGATGGTACATGATTCTCTGTGTGTGAGACTTTCATTTCTCCTCCTCTTTTCCTGTTAGGAGTGCCCCAAAAACAAGAGCAGTCAGAGATGTTTTTTAAAGTTTAAAAAAATATTCAGGACGGTTAAGATAAAGGGCAAAGTATACTTAATCGTTTGAGAATGACAGCACTATCAAATTTCAACAATGAGTAACGAAAGATCAATTCAAAAGGAACACCATAATTTTCAAGAAAATGGAAACTAATATTTTAAACATTATTTGATCATTGCATTATTATATTATATAATAATGCAATGAAAAATAATGAAAACGTTAACAATAATTCATTCTGTTTCAAATTTTCACTCAATAAATGTTTTTTTTTTGTTTCCATATCTGATACAAAGGTACATATTTTTATGTGCGGCCCGTGAGATTATAATGTTTTTTCCGAAGTGGCCCGTAAGGTCATTTGGGTTGGATATCCCTGTCGTAGATCAAACAAACAAACCAAATAATAAACTTCTCCTTTACCCATAATACTTTTTTCATGGCATTAGTTCTTGAATGATAAATATAACGTTTTATTTTGAATAGAGGCACTATAAAAACAATCAGTGTTAAACACGGACTTCCTTTATGAGGAAGGGTCATAGATAACAAAACGGCAGACAAGTAATATGTTTTGTGCAAAAAATTTAAAAATTTACGGACTTAATTTTAGTTAATTGGTCTATGAAGAAGGCTTGTCCCTCTCTCCTCTCCGAGTAAACTCTAACTCTAACGAGGAAACGAGTAACTCTTCGAGTAAACTGTCTCACTAGTAAACTCTATTGAAAGTCAACTATTCAGATACGAAATTTTATTAAAAGACACAAATCAACTCGACTGTGTTTTTTTAAAAATAAGATTATAGTTCTTTGAGTGAATACAAATATAAATTAACTAACAGCAGAACATATTAGTTATTTTTGAGAATCACAGAAAGAAACATTACCGAATTGTGTGTTGTATTTCTTTTCTATTACTTTTTGAAATCTTTCAATCCAATGGGTTTCGGAGATTTTCTGTTCCAAAAGAGATCCCCTTTTCTAATGTGGAAGTCTTGATACCATTTTGATTCAGGTTTTTTTGATTTACTGAAAATGACGAAAATTCTCAGTATTAGTAAGAGAAATAAGTATACAAAAAGTTGATAAAATTTATGTTTCAAATTATGTAAGTTATTGTTTTTTGTATGGGAAAAAATAAATATCTCTCTTTGGTTCTATTTCAATGAAATTTCAAATAATAAGCAAATTGCGAAAAATAAAATCAGCAAAATAGTTAATCAACCAAAAATAGATTTTAACGCATTCACTATTTACAAAATTAAGTTTATAAATAAATAGTAGTTAATTAAATACATTATAATTTTTTTTAAAACAAAATATTTTTGAAATGTTAAGCTATGAGGTATTTTAGCAAAAAAATGTTCTGAATTTATACCTTGTCATCGACATCAATAATATTCCTTATAATAGAAGATAGAATGTCACATTAAATGTAATGCGAACAAAAAGAATAAATTCTTTCATCAGTTGATCTAATAAATGTCAGATAGAACGTTAGAAAAGAAAATTTGATGCATCAATCAGTATACGTTACTTAAATACTGTCTCTTTTTTTTATTTGAAATCTTGTTTTAAGGTACACACTTCTGGATATTGTAAAAGGTATGCACTTATATGAATCAAAGGAAATAATTTGCGATGATTCAGCTTTTTGATACCGATCTGCATAAATCCTATGCTATATTCAGGATGTGTATGGGACCTACGTAATTCTTAAGTTTGAATTATCAACATTCCCCAAAAAAAATCCATTGATATATCTGAATTAAAATTAAAAAATAACTATTAAATAATTGTATACTTAAAACATATTATATTACGTTAAAAAAACTTTAAAAGATATATATCATTTTAGTAGCGCACACAGGAATTTTTCAAAGGGGGGGTCCGGGGTCGAAAGTTCATCATTCTTGTATCACGCTCCTTTTGATTTTGTCGATTTTCGGAAACAAAACACAGTAAAAACCTAATTATTGAATAAATAATTAGCATTAATTAATAAAATTAATCATTAATAACAAATACTAATTAAATTTTACGTACTATATACTTAGCATTATAATCAATCGGAAAAAAGTCCCTTGTGTGCGCCACTGTATCATTTCCTTGCAGTATCATAAATCGCCCAATAGAAATAATTTATTACTTCGTGCTGCCATCTGTAGGCAATATATCAAAATAATCTTAAAAATGGAAAACTGCACATCTCTTCATATATAAAATATTTTTTCTTTCTTTTTTTTACAAAACCAAACGCTAATCAAAGCATTTGAAAAGTTTGTAGTGTTTTTGGAAGGGAATTTAATTAATAAAAAATTTATAAAAGTATCTTTAGACTGTAATGAAAGGGAAAAAGTAATTAGAAATTTAAGCCTTCTTTTTATCCTTCTTTCTTTTTCTTGCTTTTATTTATATTGGTGCATACAGATATACTGTACTGGAAAAAGTAGACGTGGAAATTTTTAGAGAAAATAATGGACACATAATATAAAAAGAATAAAATAATGATGTATTAAATTTTAATGTATCGCTATCGCGAAGGAGCTACACAGAATAATCGAAGAGAATACTAATGATAAATTTTGGGTAAAAAATATTAACTAGAAGCTTTTTATAAAACCATTTGATTAAAAATATAATTGAAGTTTGAATTTTTCAAATAAGGTAAAAGCAATATTCAACTGTTTATTATCAATTATTCGAAGCTGAATGCATACCAAAATTCATTCCGAATGCATAGTCAAAAATATATTCATCATCAAAATTGGCATTCAAAGCAATATAACTCATGAATGTTTGAAGCGTATTAAAATAACTTAAGGATGGATCAACCCTACAAATTTATTTAAGAAAATACATGTTGGCAAAATATTTAATAATTATTATCACAACAGTATTTTGTATTGTTAGTTGAAAAAAACATTTCGTATTGAGAAGAATGAAAGAAATATTTGAGAGAAAAATAAAATTTCCAGATAAGGAAAATTTATTCCTCACATTTATGTTAGTAATATTATATATCAATCGTTAATAAATAAGGAATTTTAAGTTCTAACTAGGTATGAGATAATTTTTAGAACTGTCTCCTCTCTGTGCACCTCAAGTATTTTCTTTCCTTTCGTTCGATTCATCAAATATTTTCTGTTGTGCAGCAAGCATTCTGAATCATATTAGAACACCGGTTTGGCACACCTCAACTTCAAGGTTGCCGACCTTTGTTTTAGAAGCAAATTTTAAACTTCTTTCTTATTATTTTGAATTAATTTTACATTCAGTGATGAAATATATCTGTAAGGCATCTTATTGAAATATGCAATATTTTTGACTTCTACACTTAGATATAAACAATTATGTAATATTTAAAAAATTTGCAACTTTTACTTTGGAAAAATCATTATGTAAAGAATAATGATATCAGTAAACAACAACTTTCATAAAAACTATTTAAATGTATAGTTATTCATACCATTACACTTCTCTTTCATAAAATTATAAAGATCTTTCATAAGAAAATTTGTGATTGGTTAAACAAATTATGAAAACTTCTTAGATATAGTTATTGCAAAATATAAGTATAATAATTTATTTCTTATATTATTATTTAAAAGTAAGAATTGTAATTTATTTTAAGTGGAAAATAAAATTTTTGATTATTTTTATTTCATTTCAAAGAATTAGACCAACAAAAAGCTTTATAACCGAATAAAATTTAGATTTATTATATTATTTTTATTTATCACACTTCTAGAACACATAGTAATTTATTTATTACTATATATAATACCAATAATATTTCAGAAATATTTTGAATTGCCAGATTCAATGAAATTGGATCCAGATATATGAAACTGAAGTAAAATATTATAAAATTTAATACGGTAATACAATATCCAGTGGTATTAATTTTGAAAAAATAATTATTTATATTATAAAATACATGGTGTTAATGAGGATAAAACTAAAAACAGAGAAGACATTAGTTTTTAATTAGGGAAAAATATCAAACAAATACAATGACTATATAAACTACTGAAACTCTTCTTATTCGCTGAAAATTACCGGTATCTCAGGAATTTCTATTATGTCTGGAGGCATATAATCTCTCGATAATTCTTTTTTGACAGTTTCTCGTATTTTTTCTTTCATGTCCTCAGTCAGTGCATATCCTTTTTTCATTCTTACAAATAATACAGCTCTAGTTTCTCCATTTTAATGATATATTTGAGCAAATGCATATATAGTCTTCTAATTCCTTCATTTGATCAACTATTAGGAATAAAAAAATGAAAATATAATGCTTAAAAATCAATTCAATTAACTAAAACACCATGGCATTAAAATACACATATTCATATTGTTACGAATTTTGTGTAAAATAATGTAAACAATATGTTTTTAGATGGGTAATACATTTATACTACTTTATGTTATATTTATATTATGTTAAAATTGTAATATTCGCAAGCAACGCCGTCCCTTACGTTATAATGGTGATTCAATGGGAACTTGGCAAAATCTTGGTGACTTCAGCAACCATTTTGGTGTGAGTTTGGTACCTATGGACTTTTTCTGGAAGTTAGGTGACTCTCCACTAATTTCAAAGACGAGGATTTAAGTGGGATCTTTCAGTTATCCGGTGAGGCCTATAAATACAGGTGCGCTCGCTTAAAACTGAGTTGTTTCACACAGAGATTGCCCCGCCTTGATCGTAAAGTTATCGATTAGAGATTAGCTCGACTGTTGAGTGGGATGAGAAAAGCTGCAAATAATTCATGATACTGTATTTAGACACTGATAGTTACGTCTGGAGCACTGTTGAAGGTGTGAAGACCTTCTGAGATTTATTCTCAGAATATTGCTGTTGAATCCTGAATCTCGGCGATTTGTTTTGGTGACAAATAAACTTTCATCAAGCTTGTTTCGCGTACAGATTTATATAAAATCTTAGAGCCCTGATCTACTTAATAATATTAAACATGATGTGTACTAAATTAAAATTTTACGCAGAAAACACATTGTAACCAAAGTGTTACAAGTATCAATTCTCCTGCCTGTTAAAGACCCCAACTAGAGAGAAAATCCCTAGTAAATTCATAAATTCATTAAAATGTTAAGAAACCCGTAGAATCTCTTAATTTGAATTCATCTTATATATACCGAAAGAAAGTATTAAGGTTTTTGATGTCTCTCTTTAGCTTTCAATTGTTAACAAAGCGTCATTCCGTTCCTATTTATTGCAACAAACCTTTGTTGCGTTACACACATTAATTATCTAAGAATAAATTAGAAAAATATGAATTAAAACATAAATGCCATTGAAATCTTGAATACTGAGGAATAACAACTGGATCTTCCTTTAAAGAGAGACGTGTAATACAGTTCAGTGATTATGAAATACTTTGAAAGGAACTCTTTTTATGAATGAAAAATAAAACAAAAATTTCCGATTTTCTATTCATCCTTCAGAAATTTCTTTGCCTTGCTTTTGACATCTCAAAAGACGTGTTAGAATTGAGAAGCTGTGCTATTTCTGGTATTCCTGATTGTCCTGAAGCACTTGCTTCTCATCTTAATTTTGTTGAAAGAGCATTGTAAAAACAGAAGTAAAAATAATAATTTGACCTTTTTAGGAACATTTATTGAACTGACAGAGAGTTCCTGAACTTCTTAAATTCAGACATTTGTTATTTCATGTTTTTTTTAAATAGTCAGTTTGATTTTAAAAGTAAAAATAAACTGACTCCACACTTGTAAAATGTAACTTATTTGTATTCATATTCATCTGGAATAATACAATGCTTTACAGTACCGTATCTCGTAATTCTGAACCACTGCCTTTTGAACAAACTTTAACATTATGGGAGATGACTTGTGAAGTATAATTTATTGTTTAAGTTCAAATATACCGCAAAGACATTAATGTAAATAGTGAAATGTATATTGCTGTAAACGTTATGTAACAAAAAAGTAATGATAATCTTATTTGCTTTCTTTCTCAGTATATGATGTTCATATATAATCTGAGTTTTCAATAAGTCACAATTATATAATTTATATATTTATAATTTATCAGTGATATACCTGTATAGTATTGGAAAACATCAAATATCTATTAAAAAATGTTTCTACTTTTTTTTTCTTTTAAATTTGTTTCCTATAAATTGCAAATCAAAAGCCAGCTTTAGAGCTATAATAACTGAGTTTTTTTTTTTTAAATAAAAAAATATTAAAATATCACTTACAACTATTTATAGTACACTTATTACTTAAATTACTGTTCTGATGTGCTACTGTTCTTGTTTCTTTAGAAGTTACACTCTCAGAGATATTTTTATTTCTTATTTCCTCGATAAAAATTTATATCCATTAAATTTGGGTTTACGAGAACTAATTGTGGTTAAAATTTTAGTAGGATAGAATTGTTTTCTATGTTCTTGAAAAAGGCTTATTAATAAGATATGTTTACTGTTAAGAGAGAACCATAAGATTTGTCTTATAATTACAAATTTATCTTACTATATCTTTTTTGAGGTTTCTTGAAGTTTGAGGTCCTTCTTGGTCATTCTTTGAATTATTTGAAGAAAGTTGGGACCAATGGAGATATTGAAGGCTTGCTCACATTTTTGATTGAGTACCTATTTAAACACCTCACAATAAAAACATCTTTTCTGTAGAAAAGCACAAACATTTTCAAAAGAGTTTTCAGTATTCACCACCCAAACCTGTTCGTATTCAGGTAAGATTCCATCTTAATAAGTTCTAGTTCCTTGAAAAAGATCCCTTTGTTTTCCCCATCACTATTCTATTGAAGTTTATTATGAGAGAAATATTTACAATTCTACCAAATAGTTCGGTAATTTGTCTATATTTTAGATTTATCACCAAAAGTTTTATTTAGTTGAGAAAAAAACTCTGTTGTGTTGTTGTTGTTATTAATGCCACCTGATCGGCAAAGCCCAGATCAAGACCCACGAAATTCATCATGGCAAAGGGCTAAGTGATGCCTGTCGTTAGTCGTAGCTTTGAGCACCATGCAGGTGACAATACGATTTGGCTCGGTTCCACCCCAATTTAGAGGGAGAACACTTTTGGGGTGGTCAGATGCCTCCCACCTCTCTAGGCACAACTCTAGGGCACAAGGGTGGCCAACCCAAATGACCTTGCTTGCCATTTCAAAAAGCATTACAATCCTCCTGGCCGCATATAAAAATATATATCTTTATATTGTATTTGAACCCATTACAAATATTTAATGGAGAGAAAATTTAAAACAGAATGAACTACTATTATTGTTTTCATTATTTCTCAAGTATACAGACATAGATAATATAATAATTATAATATAATAATCAAATAATGCTAAATTTATTTAAATAATGATTTATTTTTTTCACAATTCTTTCACTTAGTTTTTGTACTGTCGATCTCAACGCGTGTATTTGCACATCGAAATCTATGTTTCAAGTTATCGTCCGATAAGTTTGAGCGGGATTTATGCTTCATAAATTTCGTTTTCGAAAATAATGATTCGCAGGTGAAAGTTGAAAAAAAGTTACAAGAATCAAGCGTGATGCTGGGGTATCGCTAAAATGCGATACTGATAAATTCTAACTGTAGCAGTATCTACGTAAGCCAGTAACAGCTACCGGACAGAGGTGATCATTTTTATCTAGTGATCATGTGATAGGTCATGGGTTCTATCCACCACATATATATATATTCGTTTAAGAAATTGCATTGAATAAAGTTCCGATTCCACTTTTAGAGTTGCGATTTATTTTTTCAAGAAGTAGTTCTGCATAAAAGAAATTGGTACAAGAATAAATATACGCTTTCTCACACTGTTAAATGTTTCCTTCCGAATAAATTAATAATTTGAGAAATAAAAGTTTTTATTTTCAGTAAACTTTAATTCAGATTCGATCTGTCTGCGGTTCAGGTCATTAATCAATGCAGGTCGGTGGAAGGACGTAATCTTACGAATTTTATGAGATTGAAACAAAAATATTTTTAAAATTTGAATATATTTTGAGCAAGCTATTAACTTTAATTGTTGAGAGTTTAAATCCATCAAGTTATTTAGGAAAGTAGAGATTTATTAAAACATTGCTATTCATGTTTATTTTTCTTCATATATGTAACGGAAACATAAATGGGTATTTATTCACAGTCATTGCTCCCCCTGCGAGAAATAATTCATATACATGATTAATAATGCTATATTTTTCAATTATATATATATATATATATATATATAGTAATATAAAATAAGAGTGAAGAAGTACTAGAATATATATATATGACACATTTTAACGACCCAGGTAAATGACAGCTATGGACTTTAAAATCTTATTGAGTGCACGGGGTTTCTTCATAGGAAGAGCACTGAAGCCACGTGTTATAATACTTTTAGAAAGGCAAAAGAACCCTCACTTAGGGAACAAAGGTATTTATATGGGGAAATCGGAAGAGATAGCGAAGAGTGGAATTTCAAAAGATGAAGCTTCTATGGGGCTCTCTAGGAGTCTATTGTTCTGTCCCCTAGACAGAGTGGCAAGTACCAAGTCTATAGGGAAGGATTAGTGTTTGGAGGGAAAAAGCTGACGAAATATTACATGATCTTGCATCATCCAAGGTCTAGGTTAAAACTTATAAATAATATATCTATTTTTATATACATATATATATATATATATATAAATGTAATAATTCCAGTATAATTTAATCGGTAATAGCTCTTGAATTATTTAACTTCCAGTCCTTTAGGACAGCCATGTAATTACTTTAATTGGTTACCCGCCTACCGGGGACTTTTGAAACTATCTCCATCCACCTCCTAAAATCACGTGACGCCCCGCTGGCTATAAATACCGAGATATAGAAATCGCACCCTCTCCTCTTCTGCTCTCTGCTCTTCTCTGCAATCATGTAGCTAACTGGCTGCTGCGCTTTTGGTGTGTTTGTGTGTATTTCCTTTGTATATGTCATGCCGTCCAGTCCTTATTGTTTGTAAGATGCATATGTGTTTCCAGAAGTACAATAAATTGGATTAACTTTCAAGACTGCCTCATCAATTCCCTAAAATATGATCAACCTTGTCTTAATCAATCAGTCACTACCGGCCAAGCCCTACCTTTGGTTCGCCATGTTTAAATCAACCACTCGCTGTGACAAATTATGTCACACAATAAGTTTTATCATTACATATATATATTTTGTTCAAATTTTCAATCGTTAATAAAATGCTTTCTATTCATGCATTCGAGTCAAATACATTTTTTAAAACTAGTAGTGGATGACACTTAAAGTTACGTTTCTCTAACGAAATAGGAATTGACTTTAAAAAGAATTTATATTACTTGTTTACTTTCTGTTTGTTTCAGAATAAATGGTTTTTTTTAATGCGCGACATACACATGGTGACATGCATTTCAATGCAATATTATATACAGAAGTAGAAAGGTTAAATCGGGATAAATTTTTGAAAATAGCTTTGAATTTGAAATATAAAATTATATTGGTAATAGAATAGAAAATTATAGCAGAACCTGTTCAGAAAAACTAATTCCCAATTATGTCATTTTTATATATATGTATAGCAGACTTCATCACTCACATTAATGAGTTTAATAAAGAGTCGTCAAATGGAAAATGCATTCGACCAAGACAATTTTTCAAACTGTAACAGCGTTCGAAATGAAGCAGAAACTAATACAAAAATCTAAAGTTAAAGCAATTCTATTCATTTTCATTTGTGTGCAAAATACGATCTCTCAAATAACTACAAAAAATATACAGCTTTGTTGTTTCATTTAATACAGGATTATTCAGAACAGGTTGCAAAATCTTTGAACAAATAATTAATCACTTGGGATATTTGCGCTGCTTTCAATTGATTTAAGCCTATTTTTTGCGCACAAAATTAGAGTTAGACATAGAACTAAAATATCAGTTTGAATACGTTTCTGTTGGGATATACCTACTTTTAGGAAAATATTTTTTGCTTCACAGTTACATCAATTATTTTATCGTTTTTGGAAAAACGTACTTTAGTGAGCAGCTGTTTTGAAGGCCGAGGAGCATGAAAAGTAAAAATGGAATAGAAATATAATATTCACATAAGTTAAATGAAGTTTAAGTATATTAAATGTATTCGTTTTCAGTTTTGCTCTTCAGATATCGTGAGTGTATTTAATATGTGACCCAACCAATTCACCTTCCAATGAGTTCCAAATATTTTCGAAATATTCTCTGAGAGAAATATTTATATATATATATATATACTTACAATAGGTTTAATTTCAATAGATTTTTGCTCAGTATTATTAACATAAAGAGGAAGGGTTGGCGGCCAAAAAACATGTTCAAACCCACTTTTTATATTTTCAATCTCGGTTGCTCATGTGTCCTTCATTGTGTGATTTTCATACTGTCTATGTGTTTTTCGAATGAGATTGATGGATGTTTATCTCTCGTTTGTAGAGAATTAGACTCTACAAACGATTACTATATATATATATAGTAATCGTTTGTAGATTATTATTACTATATATATAGTAATATAAAATAAAAGTGAAGAAGTACTAAAACCTACAGTGCTAAAGCAGAAAGAAATTTGAATTAATTGAAGACACAACAAAATGTAGATACAAAAAAGACTTTTGGGCTAAACTGAGACTCATTATGATTTCTAAAGCTGTCGTTGAATTAGGCCAGCGAATCAGGGTTAGCAATGCTTAGATCCAACCTTCCCGTACAGCAGAAACTTCTTGACATAATAGGGGAAAAACCAAGTTGAAAAGTTAAGTCTAATACAACACGTGGAAGAAAACCTGATAATATATATTAAAATGAAGCAAGAAAAGAGAACAATAATGAATGCCCCAAGGAGAGGAATAATGATAATAAAATTAAAAACAACAACTTACGTATAAAAATAATTGCCGGAGATCGAAAATTCATCCTTCCAGTAAACACCCAACGCGAAATGACTTAAAAAAGAAATGAAACGACTATTCGAGAAGGAAAATCATGGCGCCACCTGATATTTATTTTGCAAGTAAAACAAACAACTAAGATTTTTTAAAAATAAACTAACAAAGGAAGTTTCAGAAAAACGATAGTGAACAAAGTTTAGGATATGGTCGATCTGTCGACCATATCGTGGGTTTAGCGTAAGGTTAGAGGTGTGGGATTCCCTTCGAAATGATGATATATTTTGGAATTCTTAATATGACTTTTATTGTATATTTAACTTAAATTACTTTTATCGAAATAAACTTATATTATGAGAATAAACCAAAACACGTGTAGCCGTAGTTACCACACAGATCGCGCAATTGATCACTTATCTATATAATTATATTATATCCGATCATACTCTCAATCCTAATAATATATTCGCATTCAGAATATAATCTTCTACCTTGAATCTGGTAAGCAACGGTCCAATCCACTTCAGATATTCATCTAGGCTCGAGTACAATGGTAAGTACCTTTGAATTCAATGGCGAGACCTGACATTCTTAGGCTTCGTCAATTTACGCTTCTATCTTTTCTTCTGAATTGAACTTTCTTAAATTTCTGCTATCAAGTGCCTACTAAAACTTCTGTCCTTTTAATGGTTTCCCTGATGGTATCTATATCCTTCTGTTTCACTTCTTGGATTTGGGTTGGAAAAAAGATTTGCCATTAATCGTGGCCGTCAAAGAACACAGAGGTTATGTTAGAGAAAGGACGCGTGAGCCGTCACAAGCGTAGCCAGATAAAAATCAAATAGGAAATATATTACAAAGTAAATAAACTTGGATGATTATATATTTAATCGATACATTGCATTTAAAATAAGGCTTTAATTTTTTTGTTTTTAAAATATTTTTTTAAAATAAACTAAATAAAAGGAATTTTAAATAAAATTATGAACTAAGATAAAATATATTTAATAGAAATAGAAATATATCTATAAATAAATTTACTTGGATAATTGTATTCTAAAACAATTATTGCAAAATTCAGCCAAAATTTCCATTTTGCCAAAAATGTTATCAGAACTAAATTATTGTTTCTTTTATAAAATTTAAGATAATATTTCTAAATATTGATAGGTGTAGTTACTACCAAAAGGTTTCTTTTATAATGTTAAAATCAAATGAGTCTCTTTTATCAAAATACTTAATAGCAAATTATTCTTTAACCTTAATTGAAGGCCCAAAAGTTAGCTGACTCATTATTATAATTAGTTTTTACTAATTTTAAATAGTGGGGAGGATAATAATTAAGGTTAGGAACAAAGTCTACTATATTAATAAATGTAATTAAGTCATCTATGTATCTAAAAAGTAACAAGATTCATACCAATACTTTTCATTTTCATAAAATGTAAGTAGATATTTGCTAAGCAGTTGCTAGCTGGTCCCCCTTGTGGTAAACCTTTAATTTGCTGATAATAAGCGTTATTATGGAAAATATAATTTTCTTTTAATACTAATTCTATAATTGAAAATATATTTATCATATTTTAATATCCTATTTAAAAAGTATTTGTGTTATATGCTATTTTAAGAATCTTAAAGATGTCTTCTATATCTATGGAATTAAATAAATATTCAAAATCATAGGTATACATAGAATTAATTTTTTTACCTTGCATGTACTTAATAATGCCCATACTATTCTTAACAATAATAGAATTATCAATTTTGTCTAATGTAGATTGAATAATATTTTGTAACTTTTTGCCCGGAAGTGTAATATAAGTTTTAAAACCATTCGTAATAGTTCTAAATTTAACAGGAATTTTATGAAATTTAGGAGTTAGGAAAATATGAGGGAGTTTAATATCCAAAATACGTAAATCTATTTTTTTTTTTTATAAAAAGCAGAGATTCGATTAAAAATTTCTCTTTTGCTTGAATTAGATTTTATAAAAGCAGAATTATTACGAAAATGTTTGTTTAGCATGTTAGTATAAAACCATTTGAAAATAATTGCATAATTATCCGGTACTTTATCGTCATAGACAATAATAAGATTCTTTTGTAGGTCTGCAATTTGGTTCTTAATATTATTGTAAGTTATATCATTATCAGTTTTATAGTTAATGTTCAATTGCTCATTTAATACTTTGCATTTAAATTCATTAAAAGCTACAATAGGAAGACTGTATTTAATAGCTAATTTTGTAATGAAATTACTAATATCTTTAGAAATTTGATTTTTAATAGCATTATTATTATTAGAGATCATTAATCTAAAACTAGTACCTTTGGACACATTATTATTAACTATATTTAAATTACCAGTTACCACATGCTTTTGATGATCATTTACATATTCAGAATAATCTTTACAATTACAAACAATATTATTATTAATTTGCAAATCATTAATATCATTGTAATTAAAAGTTGAGCTACCTATTTTTTTATTGTATTTAAAAGCCTTCTTAATGCAAACGTTATTTATAGGCAGGCATTGAACATACTTATTAAATATATTTGAGAAACTAATGTTATTATAAGATTTATTCATGAACAGAATGGTACAACACTCAGTAGAACTATTTACTAAATCTATGTCTTCAATATTGAATTTATGAATGAGAAAATTAACAATATTCTTAATAATATGTAAGGCATGACAGTCTTTAAAATCATACTTTTTGAGGATATCTCTAGTATATCTAATTTATTTTTTATTTAGACAAAACATTATATATATATATATATATATATATATATATAGTAATCGTTATTCTATAGAATAACGATTACTTGATAGTTAAAGTATGAAATACGACACTCGCGAAAGTTCTTTGAACTGTTTCTAGCTGCTTCGGGAAGAATTTTTCCGATTAAGTGGAATAAAACAATTGTACTTTAGATATTAGTTCAGTATATGTCAGTGAGAATTAATTTCCATTGAAGAAGTTCTAAATATTGACACAATGCCTCGATCTGTTGCAACAGCTCAGAGTTGCGGTACTGGACAATGATTTAAAAAATGCTCGTGTAAAAAGAATGAGTAATACTACACGGTGTGTGTGCTTGTTTAAAAAAATAATAAATAGTTCAATCCAAAGTGTCATCGCAGCAATCCTTGCTCTAATAAATAATGAAAAGTAAAATAAAGGTATCTCATAAAATTTTAATTAATATTCTCTTACATTTTTGTTTTAAAAAGTTTACGCAATGTTTTTATGAAGCAACAATTTTTCTTCCCAGCATGTATTTTTGTTGATATTTAAATATAATCTATTTTTGCAGAATATTCGTTTTTCCCCTTTTCTGTTCAACTAATTGCAATATGAGCAATATAATAAATTATATCTTCTCTACTTTCCCTTATTATTTATCAATTATTCTTTTCCAAAGGGATGAAATGTATTTTGTGAGAGATTTTAGCTATTTATGATCAATTTATTTATGAAACATCTTTGAAATTGTTTATTTTTCACTTTGACGGTCTATTCTTAGTCATTTCATGGAATACCTAATTATTTCATAGGGTAACTAGGTAAAGTATGAAATTGTTCATCTATTATATACTTTAACTGACTTGTCTAATTATTTTATGAAATACCTAGTAGTTATTCTATGAAACAACTGAATTATACACTTTAACGGTAACATATATATATACGTGTGTGTGTTTGTGTGTTCTTCAACAGAAAAAGGCAAACATGATTCAGGAAAAGTTCTGTTCTCTGCCTCGGCTGTGCTTTTACCGAAAATGTTAAATTTTTACATATATGTATTATATATATATATATATATATATATATATATATATCTGTTACTCCTCTTTGAAAATACTTTGTTTATCGTCAAAAGTTTTAATATTCCAAACTTTTTGGGGAGTTTATTCATTGGTTTGAAGTGCATTTTTTTTGCCTAGAAACCACCGAATCAAAAATGCAGAAAATTTATACATAAAATTTAGAACTCCTTAAATTTAAGAAAAGTTTTCTATTTAACTATCAATGGCATTTAAAGCTCTAATGTTTATATATTTCAATTTCGTACATTAAACTAAAAATATTGGTAAAATCCTAGGAGAGCCCACACCCTTGGCGACAAACCAAAAAAAGCGCCAAACCAGAACGAGATGGCGCCAAGCGAAACCGACAATGGCGGCAAGTGAATACAGAGAGATAAGGTGGATGCGTAATGAAAATATATGTAAACAACACAGAAATTAAGCATTTAAGATAAAAAAAAATTAATAAACAGCACTTACTTTCTTACTGCTGATCTTTTCCGATATACAGCATAGCAACAGATTTTAAAAAAGTCTTGAAGGTCTCATCGCTAAGTGAATGATCGTGTGTGAGCGCCGCCATTTTTATTCTGCGAGGTAATGGTCGAATATACCTTCGGCGTGGCTGGTGCAATTTCGAAGAAAGCGTTTATTTTCGACCATGTTACATCATGCCGATCGTTACATTTAGGACATTCATAACTATAAGCAATCAATCCTTCCTTCATACACTATTCAGTCAATTCTTTCTAACCTTTCGCATTCAACAAAGTAAAAAAATTCTAAGATATATTCCTTCACACACGCAACCATTCCAGCCTGGTTAGCCAAAACAAAATGAAATTCGAAATGCCCGCCGACAAAATACGAAATTTCCAGAAATAGTTAGGTTTACCATATCTAGTGTATCAAAGTAGGGACACCAAGATGGCACAATTATCGCCAACCCAAAATAATTCGCGCCAAGGGTGTGGGCTCTCCTAGGACTGAACCAAAATATTACTTCCAGCAATAAAGAATTTTATTAACAAGGATTCAAGATAATCAAATGAGCATAATTAAATTTAATGAAGAAAATGCGTTACATAATGACGTACGGAAGTCGAGCATTGCACACACATCTACATTTCATGTAAAATTTTACTTATTGTAAAAATGTTTTTAAATCCCATTATATATTTTGGGGGTATGGATTATTTGATTTTCGTAGTTACAACTTTGAGGAGTTTTGATCTGAATCGGTTGTCGAATATCCCTTACAATTGCCTCTTATGATTATAATATATTTGCATTTGATTTTTTTCGCTTCGCTTAAATACAGGGTATCCGGGCTTAAAGTATCACAAAGTTATGGCTTATTATTACGGAACTACCCATCAGAATGTAATAAACTGTTCATCCGTGGATTGGAAACCCTCCGAGATATTTTGGGTCTAGTCCGATTTGCCGCAAGTGCGCGCATTATTCGACAGTAGCAGACGATACACTTTTTACACTGGCTTCAATAGTAAAGATGGCGACGCCACAGCAAAAGGTGCTGTGCGTACTTTGTAAATTTAAATGGGTCAGGCGTATGCAGGGACGTGTTTGAACAGAACGGAATTCTGTTACTGGTTTGCCTAATACACTTACCAGGACTCATACAAAATGAATCACGCTCACGATCAACAGTGTCTTCTATTACGAAAACTTAATGATACTTGCCAGTTTGAGATACCAAAGATCCCGGTTCCTTTAAAATTCTTTCTCATTAGTGGATAGATTTTAATGTCGGGGATTAACATTCCATTTTGTTCGAACACTTCGCTGTACACACATGACTAATTTAAATTCCGTTAACCAAAGCAGGCATTTCATTTTTTGCTTTGGTGTCCACATATTGATTAATGAAGTCAGTGTAACAAGTTTATCGACTGCTATTGCCAAATAAAGCTTGCAAGAGCGGCCGATTGAACTAGACTTCAAAAATCTCTTAAGGTTTTCCAATCCACGGATGAACAGTTCATTACATTCTGATGGGTAGTTCCGTAATAATAAGCCATAATGTGGATACTTTAAGCCCGAACACCCTGCATCTGTTAGTTGAAATTAAAATTCCATTTAAATTAAAGTAAATTCAAATATTTTAAAATTTCAGGTAAGTTTAACATTTTATATATTGACAAAAACTGTTTATTTCTTTGTTTCTGTATGCTTTAAACATAAGTTTATGGCTATTAATGTTCTCACGAGAGTTTGCTTGAAAAAAAAACCACTGTTATGCAATAAATCTTGTAATAATAATCCACGTAATCGAACAAAGTGTACAAAGAGACGAAGTAATATATAAAAATTTCTTTTGTTGTAAATATTTATTGAAATAATTTTCTGTGAAAAGCAAAACATAATGAGTAGACATAAGAATTCAGTAATAAGACTAATGATTTTTAATAAAAACATTATTATTTCAAAATACAATGTGATACTTAAAAGAACAGTTTTTAAAATTGTTTCAAAATTAAGTATAATTTCATTAAATAAAAGCAGAAATTTAAAACACAAACATTAATAATTATATAGCATAATTTTCATCTTTTATTATAAGCAAGTATTTCCGGTATATCACAGAAATATCGAAGGCAGTTCGGATTCTTGATGTTGTTTACTTCGGGAATTTTGTTAGTCTCCACAATTTTCCTTATAACGCTTTCCATCCTTTTGTTATTCATATTGTACTGAAAAATAAAAATGCATATGATATTAATAGGCATAATTATAATACTATATGTCAGTGGTCAAACTTTTTCAACTCACAGAACCCCTAGAACTAGAAGATGTTTTTGTGGAACCCTAGAACTAGAAAGTACTTTCGTAGAACCCTATTCGACAAAAATTCTTTTAAAAGAATATATCTTAAAACAATATTTAATGTAGATCACCATCTTATAGGTACTTTTTGTAAACGCAATTAAAAAAAAAGTATTATATCTATTATTAAAAATTTTAATCTACTTTTAATATAATTTAGTCATTAATAATATTAATCTATGATCAAAGTGTCACCCACACACACACACTCATGCATTACGTTTAGCAACTGATAAATGTACTTGATTTTTTCACACAAAATGTCGAAGTCTAGATCTATTGAAATTGATTGCAATCCCATTACATATTCTGAGCTTAATTTATTCCTATACTTTGTTTTTGTAGCCACTTATGGCGAAAAATATTTTTCAATTATACACATTGTTCTGGATGGCATTAAATTGTTTAGTGGAATACTGTGTATTCTGCATGAATTTGCAACATAAGATTTAGGAGCTGTTCTTGATTAAATTTAGAGTTTTGACATCGAATCTGCTGATAGGTCCATAAGTTATTCCCTCTCCTTTATTGTAAGTGTTTCTTCAACAAATATCAAAAGGTGCATTTTCCATTGGAAAACTTTTTAGTTTTGCAAGACATTGTGCTAACGAGTATACAATTATCTCGTGGAATCCGCGGTAGTAAACAAAAAAGCATTTAGAAATTAGTAAGTTATATGCAAAAATAAAACATACATTTTAATATCCTTTTATTATATTATAATAAAAGTTTGAAAAGAGTATTGCAAAACAAAGTTATTATGTAGAAATAAAAATTTCTGTTCCTTAACGACAGTGATAAGCTTTAAATTTTAGTGGGTATACAAACTTCAGAGAGAACGTGAATACACATTGATAATTTTCTCTTCGACTTTTTTATTGTGTCTCGTGGAACCCCAGGGTTCCGTAGAAAACAGTTTGAAGACCACTGCTATATGTAATTTGAAATTTTAATTATACATCTACAGTATATTCAGGAGGCATAGAACTCGGTACTTTCTGATTCGTAAGTACGTAACATATCACTAGACTAAAATGATCACTTCTGTTCGAAGGCTATCACTGTGGCTTATGTACTCCCCCACCAGTGAGTGGGTGGATAGGCGAACGATCTATATAGTTGTTATGGCGAGAGTGTGAGTTGTTGCTGTTAATTGGAGGAATTGCGTCGAGTCTGACGAGTTTTCGGTTTGTCTTTTTGCGGATAGATGGCGCCACGGCAATTCAGAAGGGATTACGCTTTTCTTAATTCAGTCTGGGTTACCAATGAGGAGGTATAGAACTTGGTACCTTCTGATTCGTTAGCACGTAACATACCGCTGGATCAAAATGATCATTTCAGTCCAGAGGCTGTTACTGGCTGATGTAGATGATATCGCTACAATATTATTTTGTTTGTGAAAATTATAATTAAACGGGAATACAGCCCATTTGTAATGATGTTTTGGCATCTTAACATTAGGAACCCCTGTCTCAATATTTGTGTGCATATTTTACTGTAAAAATAATTTAAAATAATCAAATAATCATCACGAGTATACAGAGAATATTACTTCAGAACTAGAACTAATCTGGAAATAAAAATCTAGAACTAGAGTATTAGTAATGCAGGGGCAAAAATAGCACGTATATAAATTAAGTTAAAAGTATTTTACATTTATCATGATTTGGTTACCAGAAAACTAATTCATATAAATTTTTTGTCATGCGTAATATTTGAAGTGGTAGGAATTCTTCGTTTTTGGCATGTTGTGAATTTTTGTTATATTGTTTTCTTAAAATAATTAACGGTTTTCACTTAGATTTCAGGTTTTCTTGCTTAGGTAGGTAGATTAAAACTTTTAATTGTTATTTGGCATTGGAAACTAACTTATAGTATTTTAAGTGTTAGTCATTTAGCATTATGTCTATAATATTTTAATATTTATAGAATCTTATTGTTACACTATTTTCTCTTCCTTGTAACTTAGTTGTATAGGAAAATATAGGGGAAGGTTGGCTGTCTGTGTTTAATTATATAAAATTGGTTGGAAAACTGCTTTTAACCTTACAATCTTAGTTCCTAATACTATACTACTGTGACTATCTTATTCCTGTCTTGTTAAATTTCTGTTTATTGCTTTGCTTTATATTAGACTTACGGCAATTTAGTAAGAGATTATATACATATCGGGGTAACACACCACATAATACAAATTAACAAAAGAATTTGTAAGGACAATTTACAATAAAACTTTTCGTATTATATTTTCAACAAGGATTACAATTGATTTTGAACGGTGAAATTAAGAAAAAATTAAAACTATTTTTAATCATCTAAAAAATATTTTATGTTATTGTTGGTACATGGAGTGTTTTATAGAGTACAACCATACATCTCTCTACATATTTTTTCCCCCTCATTCTGAATAAAAATGTTAACTTTTCAGTACTGACGAAATTTCTTTTGGATCATTAAAATAAATTCATGAAAGTATATGATTTGTCATTAATTTACAAGAAATAATACTAAATTACTCAAAACAAGAGTATCGACAGAAAGTTTTTAGAACATTGAAAATTTAAATTGATTCTTAAAAAAAATTTAAATTCCTGCTTCAAAAAAGAATTAAAATCTAGAAATTATAACTCTTAATTCTCTTTTATAATTCTACAGAATCATATTTTTGTTCATAATATAACAAATACAATGACTATATAAACTACTGAAAACTCTTCTTATTCGTTGAAAATTACCGGTATCTCAGGAATTTCTATTATGTCTGGAGGCATATAATCTCTCGATAATTCTTTTTTGACAGTTTCTCGTATTTTTTCTTTCATGTCCTCAGTCAGTGCATATCCTTTTTTCATTCTTACAAATAATACAGCTCTAGTTTCTCCATTCCATCGATTTTGAGCAACGCATATATAGTCTTCTAATTCCTTCATTTGATCAACTATTAGGAATAAAAAAATGAAAATATAATGCTTAAAAATCAATTCAATTAACTAAAACACCATGGCATTAAAATACACATATTCATATTGTTACGAATTTTGTGTAAAATAATGTAAACAATATGTTTTTAGATGGGTAATACATTTATACTACTTTATGTTATATTTATATTATGTTAAAATTGTAATATTCGCAAGCAACGCCGTCCCTTACGTTATAATGGTGATTCAATGGGAACTTGGCAAAATCTTGGTGACTTCAGCAACCATTTTTGGTGAGTTCGGTACTCTATGGACTTTTCTGGAAGTTAGTGGACTTCTCCACTAATTTCAAGATCTATGACGCAGGCGGATCTTTCTCGAAGGATCCGTGAGGCCTATAAATACGGAAAGGCTTGCTGAAACTGAGTTAATATTGTTTCGACAGAGATTATTAGTCTCGCCTTGATCGTGAAGAGTCGATTAGAGATTAGCTCGACTGTTGAGTGGGACGAGTGGTGCTTGTGAATAATCTTTCACATACTTGTATTTTAGACACTGATAGTTACGTCTGAGCACTGTTGAAGGTGTGAAGACCTTCTGAGATTTATTCTGTGAATATTGCTGTTGAATCCTGAATCTCAAGGATTGTTTTGCGACAATAAACTTTCATCGCTTGTTCTTTGCGACAGATTTATATAAAATCTTAGAGCCCTGGATCTACTTAACAATATTAAACATGATGTGTAATTAAATTGTGTAATTTAATTATGAAAAACACATTGTAACCAGTGTTACAAGATTAATTTCCTGCCTGTTAAGATCTCAACTAGAGAGAAAATCCCTAGTAAATCACAAATTCATTAAATGTTAAGAACCCGTAGCACCCTAATTTGAATTCATCTTATATATACCGAAAGAAAGTATTAAGGTTTTGATGTCTTCTTTTAGCTAATTGTGAGCGTCTAGTTGTCATTCCGTTCTATTTGTCATGAATTAACCCTTTGTTGCGGAATTCTGAAAAAATATAGATTATTATTTATTGTATATAAAAACAATTGTGAAATCTTTTTTTCAAGGTTTATTTCCTCCTTGTGCGGCGATAATTAAAAAGATTTAAATCGAACAAACACTTCATGGCGAACCAAAAAAATTATTAAAAGTAACAAAATTTACACAGAGAAACATTTAGACTACATTTTTGCAAGTGCATTTTTAATTCTACTCGTAAATTTTATTTATAAAAAAATGTATAATTATTGCATGTTTTTGTTGAAATAATTAAAACATTTTCCAAAAAAGTATTATCAATCTCCACTCGAAAGAGAATTTTAAAACAGTTCTTTTAGCTTTTTATTACAAAATAATTTTTAAGAACAAAAATTTTATCAGGGTATATAATTTTTTTGAGAACTAATAGTTTCATGAAAAATGATTATAACGTAATTACAGCATTTATTTTTTTAAAAGCAAGGAGCTTTATATTCGCCAGCGACGCCATTCCTTACATTATAATGGCGATTCAACGGAAACTTGGCAAAATCTTGTTGATAGAGCCAAGTTGGCATCATTTTTGGCGACCATTTTGTTAACTATTTTTACATTACATTTTGAAGCACAATCACTGCTTAAATTAACTAGAACATCTATTATTTTAAAATTTTGGTCAGCTGCTAAGTGTTGCTTTTACCGATAAATATGCTGCATGTCACTACAAATAATTCTTTATTGATAGGCTACTAACTGTATTAACATGTTTGTTACTGCGATTAATTTGAAATAATTCTACATAAAAAATAAAATGGAACTTACTGGCAAAGTAGATATCTGCTGCAGCAAATCGTTCACCATCTTGATTAATTGTATCATCACTGTAAAAGGAAGATCAACAATGCATTGATTTATTGAATTTAAAGGTTTATTCAAAATTGTGGTCGATTAAATATTGTCATTTTATAAGTAACTTTGGAATAACTTGAAAAATAAATTACTAAAATTGCTTATTTTTCATGCAATATTTTTCTCAGAAATTCAATGGGTAAAATATAATTTATGATGGAATAACGGTGGTATTCTCAATCGCGAGTTATTGAAAAGAAAACTCACGGATTGGGTAACCCTCGCTCGCCGATAACTCGCGGATAATTCTCCCTTCTTATTCTCGAACTGACGATTACCGAATCCGTGAGTTATGCGTGGGCAAGATGTTACAGTCGTGATTCGACACTGATAATCACGTGACATATTCTTTGTTACGTCCATCTTTGTTTACAAACAGATTAGCGTGATCGAAATCCGCGAGTTACCCTCCGAAATCGGCGGGTTACCTTTGGATGAATAATCCGTGGATTTGGCGCGATCCGCAATTGAGAATAATGATGTTTCGCCACACACACACACAATCTGCGAGTTACCTCCGGTTCGGGGATAACCCGAGGTTAACTCGCGATTGAGAATACCACCGTTGGAAAAATAGAGTTTTTGCACTTTTTGTTTTGTTTGTGCCCATTTGTTTTATATGAACAGTACACCAAAAGAAGGAAAGTTATTAGAATGCAATTAAGATTCTTTTGCACTTTTCTCTTCAAAACTTTAACTGTAATTTATTAAAAAAAAATACCAGTTTTATATTAACTATTTATAAAATAACTTTTAATAATTTCTCAATTTTTACTGTACCTCTTTTTACCCAAAACTGAGAACTATAAGTTTGCAATGTATCAAAAATAGGTAAAAAAAAATTGTAAAACGAAAGAAAAATGAGATGAGTTTCAATTTTAGTTTAATATTCATTACAATGAATCACTGATAAGAAAATCAATAAAAATTTGTGCATTACTTGTAATTTCTTTGCTCAAAAGAAATTGAGTTTCCAAATAAAACTTAAACATTGAAAGTAACTAAGCAACTTTACAAAACTGAGGATAATACAAAGAATTAATTTTGCTTATAATTATCTTCAAATGCCATTGCGTTCTTATGTTATGATATTTTAATAAAAATTAACGAATATTTTGCGGGTTATTTGGCTTTCTTCACGAATTCATGCTTGAATTAAAAAATATTGTTGTATTTTTATCATCAACATGTTTTGTTCGTGTATTTTAAATTGATAAACTTAGTATCTTCTAGAATAAAAAATAATTATTATTTCCATCTTACACTCCATATGAGAAATATAGTATTTATTGGTATGAAACATTTAGTGAAGGAAATTATAACTTTTATTGATACTCATCCGATTAAATATTTTTGCGACAAAAATAGATGCTATTTTTATTCATTTTATTCATTTTTTTTTTAATAATTCGATTACATATTAAATACATTTTTAAATTATTCTATTTCTCACGAACTTATTATATTTTCTAAGAAAAATTTTTTTAATTAAATTATATCATGATTTTTACTTCTGATGAGGATAAAAATGGTAAATATTTATCTCAGTGCTTCTCAAACTTTCAATATACACGACCCACTATTCAATCATCATTTTCGTCGCGCCCCCCTCCATACAATAACAATGTATTGAATTCAATAATACTATACTTTGACACTAAAGCTACAATACGACTTTAACCTCTTATGTGCCACCGACGTATATAAACGTCTCGTTCAGCAAAAGTATTAATTTTCTGGACGTATACATACGTCTTTCGGAAGAAAGATCTTTTCTGTGCAATGTGACCCTTAAAATTATTCCGAGGGCTTTAGAATGCAATAAACGGACCTTGACAGTGTTTACGAAGGATTTACTTATTTCAGAAGATTTTTTTTTATTTATTTCTTTTCTCCTCCCCCTCCCCCGCAAAAAAACATCAAAATACGCTCGTCTACGTGGTAAACGATGGCATTGGGGAGCGAATTGCGTAACTTTTAACAGGCAGTTAAGGAATTAATTATAAACCGTACAAATTATTAAGATAAGTGTTAATACAAGCCCATGGGGTCACTGATAATTATCGTTCTTAACTTAGTATTGTTAAATTAATAATAAAATATATATACATTGTACACAGTACTGATACATTTATAAGTGTATTATATCAGTGCAATTGTGTATTCTATATTTTATTATATCAGAAAGTATTTTGTTTGTTTACTTTCAGTAAATTAATAATTTTTAAATAACCTTTTGTTTTCGACTTTTCAATATGCTCGCGCCCCCTTGTAGAGTTATCACGCCCCCCAAGGGGGGCGCGCCCCACAGTTTGAGAAACACTGATTTATCTGATATGAAAGTAGATTTAAAAATTAACTATAAAAAATTTGTAGAGACCCAATGTAAATGCATGTGGTGACGAAGAGTAAAAAATGCATTACATATCTATATCTATACTTATATATCTAGATATATACCCATATATATATATATATATATATATATATATATATATATATATATATATCTTTATTTATATCTATATCTATATCTATATCTATCTATCTATATATATATATCCATACGATACATAAATATATACAAATAGCTATAAAACCTAAGTATAACTAGTCAAGATAGTATGAAATATTAGCCACATTAGTACATTAGAAAACTCCTGGTCTTAGGAACCAAGATTGCAGGTTTAAGCAAAGTTTTGGGACTAGCCAACCTTCACCTGTAGTTTACCTATACTCAAGACCATAGGGAAAAGAAGGAGTAATATTAGGAGAAATTTAAATATTACACATAAAATACATTATACTATCAAAATATAACGATACAATTATAGCCTACTAGTATTTACTCTAGTATAGAGTTAAAATCGATGCAATAAAAATAGATGATAAGACTTATTTAGTGAGCACAGCAACAAATTGTGTTTTCCGCCAAATAGAAAGTAATATAGTAGTACCGCATAAATTAAAATTAGTTAATTATGATAAAATAAAGTTAAGTCTATATACATACATTTAAAAACCTTAAATATCGATATAAAATTTATAGAAAATAAAAGGGCTTCTCAAACATACATAATGGTATTTAAATAAATATAATAATATTAATGAGACATGTGGATTATTATGAAACATGTGGCACGATCTTTTGATTAACTGTATAATAAATAATAATAATTTTAAAATATAATAATAAATAAATAAATAGCAATTATTATTACATATTGTCATTACACTGAGAATTATTAGAAATATAATTGTAAATAAATTTAGCAGGATATCCATGTTCAATACATTGGTTAATAAAGTTATTAAAATCTAAATATATATTAGATTTATCACTAACTGATACATCATTACAATAAATATAGTTAAAAATAATATTTATATTTATAGAGATTGATAAATTAGAATTCCAGTATGGCACTTTAAGAATGTTAAAATTAAAAGCATCTCTTTTATCATAAATATTACTATGTAATTTATAATCCTTAATATACAATGGTACATCCAAGTAATTAGTTTTAACTGGACTATTATTTATTTTAACTAGGTTTAAGTAAGCAGGATACAAATTAATATTAGGGTCAATTATTTTTACCAAAAACAATTAGATCATTTATATATCTCTAAAAATGTAATAACCATTATTAATAATATATTTATATTCATAAAAGTGTAAATATAGATTAGCCAAACTACTGATAACAAGGTCACCTTTAGGCAAGCCTTTAGTTTGTTTATACAATGAACCATTAAAATTAATGTAGTTTTCTTTTAACCCTAAATCTATGAGAGTTTTAAATTTGTGGAAATTAATAGTAAGATATATATTATAATTACTCTGGTATTCTAAAATTACCTTAATAATATTATTGATATCAATGGAATTGAAAAGATCTTCAAAATTAAAACTATAAACTGAATATAAATATTTTTATTTAAAAAAAATCTATAATATCTTTACTATTTTTAATTATATTTTTATTATATTTGCTTATTAATGAAGTTTTGTATAATATTATGCAGCATTTTACTTGAAGTAGTGATATATGTTTTAAAACCATGTTACAGTTATATATCCAAATATCTATATCTATAACTATTTCTGTATCTATATCTATATCTATGTATCTGTATTTGTATCTGTATCTATATCTATATCTATATCTAAATAAATAAATAATGTTGACATTCTCTTACGTTCTCCCGATTACAATAAGGCCTCCTGTTTCTGGATTGATCCAGCCTTCATCATTTTGGCACCAAACTCCTATAAAATATAGAATTGATAATATATTTGTTTCCTGAAAGAAGTTTCTGTTAAAAATAATAATTAAAACTGGTCGTAACTATGAGTTTCCTAAACTTAAAAAAAGAAAAAAAGCATTTCTTTTTGTATCAAAAATATTTTTGTAATTTTTCCTACCATTGCTAGTCTATAATTTGATCCAACGTGGAACAATTTTTATATTTGTCTTCTATGAATGACTGCTCATTTTAAATTTAGACTCCTGAGTTGTTTAAGTGCCTTCTGTTAGTTTTATACTAATTTGATTTGTTAAAAATATCAATCATATAACTTTTTACTTGTAGCCATTCAGTTTTTTAAACATCATTTATAGAATATTAAAGTAATTTGAAAGAATAAATGAAATAATTCATGGAAGAGATTATAATGCAAAGATTTGTTTAAGGTTAATTTCACTCAGTTTTATGTAAACCTATCTAAGAATAGAGAGAATTAAAATAAGTTAAAAAATTTGTTTTAAAGAATCCTTCAGAAAAAGATACAACCAGAAAAAGTACTTAAAATGTGTATACTCTTCTCTTGGAACTTTTAAAATTGATAACAATGAGTATAATCATTATATCTTTAATTAATCTGTATTCATACGAGATATTGAATTTCAAACATTATATATATATAATTACTTTAAAGCAAATATTAAATTAGTTAACTACATTGTATTAGTTGCATTTTTTGTATGAAATTTATATTTATATTCTATTTTATTTTATGAATTCTCTGAAATATAATAAAGGTTGTTGTATTACAGAGAATAGATGTTCTGAGAAAAAATTAGGAGCTTTAGGATTATATTGTAATACAAGAATATAAGCATTAGATATTTTTGATGAAATTTCAACTCCATAATTTGAAAAAACACATATTAGTAATTTTTGGTTGTAAAATGATCAACGTCTTAACTAGTCGCTTAACTAAGGAATATATTGATAAATATTATTGCTTTTTATATATATTTCTAGTCAAAATTTCATTGAAAAAATGAGAGGAGATTGAATAAAATTTAAATACTCAGTAGAGTATAATCATAATTGTTTAGTGGCTCAATTCATGATGAAAACAAACATATGTACTTCATTGAACTTAAAAAAGACGTTAAACCAATTGTACTTGATGTTCTACTTGCAAAACTTAAAATAAAATTTCAAATTTCATAATTCGATAAATATTTTTAAATGTTATAAGAAAGTTTTTTTCAAAAGATTTTTTAAAATTAGAAAAAAACTTATTTTATGCATGTCAGGTTTGAAAAGTTTAGCTTCAAAATTAAGTAAGTAATAAATAAAAGTAGAGCGAACTCTTTACCATCGCGTAAGGATTTGTGGGTAAATAAGCCTATTTAAAGTTGGAGCGAGCGCTGATGAAGGAGAACGCATACTCGAAAAGGCTTAGCTGGTGACTCCTCACCGAATTGTTGTCTATTGTTCTACTCGGTTGTGCGCCAAAGGGCCGCCATGTTGGATTTTATGTGATTGAAGCAAAATAAGGACGTTATTATAGAGATGATACCCTCCTCATTTTACCAGCAGGCCTGGGGCCTGACATGCATATATTTTTTAAATAAAATACATTTTGTATGCATATGTACTTTTTAAGAGAAAGTTTCTGCTAAGAGCAAAAGTTGGCAACAATGAAGCGAGGGAACTGATTAGCTGGAAACACGAGATAGATTTTATCGTGTGACTATGACGTCAAGCAAGTTTTTGAACTGATTGGCTAGAATCACGTGGTTATCATTATCATGTGACTATGACGTCACATGAACTTAACTTATTGAAAAGGAAATGTTAAACATTAGTACATATTAGTTGTTTATTAATGTCCCACTACAGAGCTACACAGGAGCCTTTAGTGAAGGACCTTGTAATTTTGAGTCGAGTTCAAGGGACGAACACGACAACTGAGCTGGCATCTCACTCTTCAAACTTTCACAATACACCAACAGGAGAACTTTGAGCATGGGCAAATTTAATGTGCATCAGCTGCACTGCCCGGGGTGCTTCAATTGCACTAAGACTCGTCAGATATAACTCGGGGCAGGAGTTGGTAACCATGACTACTCAGCTATCGTAGCTAAATACATTTGTAACGGGTCTATCCAAGATTCCACTAATCCTCTTGGGTAAAATATTCTTTTTAACTGTGATTTCAGTTGAAAAATACTTTCTGTTAAGTAGATGGAGTTTATGCAAATTAGAACTTCTATTTAAGTGTTAGTAGTAGAGTAGGCATGTGGATGGTTGAATATGGATATAGAAGCGTAAATAAGAGAACGTCCGGAGGACGTATGGTGGTGTCAAGTTAGAACCAAAGTTTATCCAAATAGTGAAGCCAAAGAACTCAAGGATAAAGGGTAAGTGTCCTTATTTCTATGATATTTAAATTAATTAAACCGGATTGTTCCTCGGGTTTAGTGTTAAAAGTGCATTCTCCTCTTAAGTTCTCTAGAGTTATTAAGTGAAATAACCAATAATAGTCATAGTATTACAATGGCCTAAACACCCGCATCCACATAGGTGCGACAGATGATATACGCACGTTATTATACGTTTAACTAAGTTCAGATTTTTGAAATTTAATTTTATCTATTATTTCATTATCCTGCCAGTGTTCGATCTGTTGTTGGTTTCATGGGTGTTACTAAATTATCAATTTACATTATCAGCGGATTATCGTACATATGCTATAATGTTCGAATTATTGGGACAAACGGGAAAAAACGATTTTTTCGAAAGTATTACCATTTAATCATTACAAAGGTAGACTGAAAAATATCTACACTCATAGACAAAAAAATTAGCGCACCAAGAAGGAGTCGTCAAAATGAAACGAAATTTTACATACGTAATGACTACTTTGATATAAGTAAATGATTAGAAAATCAAAGAAAAAGGACCATTTATTTCAGAGAAAAAGGCAAAAGAACGGATTATTTAACACCCTGTTGAACTCCTTCTAGCTCGAATGCAAGATGCGATACGACCGGGCATTGAGGCATACAAGTTCTGTATGATGTCTTGAGACATTTCGTTCCATATTTGCTGTAACGTTGACTCTAGTTCGTTCAAACTCGTGGGATGCCCAACTCGCCATCCCAAATAATCCCAGATATGCTCGATTGGAGACAAATCTGAGGATCGGGAAGGCCAAGGAAAGGTAGTAACAGTGCGGATGCAGTCTTGTCACACCCTTGCCATGTGAGGCCGAGCATTGTCTTGTTGAAAAAGCATTGCCGTTGCATGAGTGGTAACATATGTGGTTGCAAGATGTCAAGGACATACCGCTGGGTGACACTGATTAATACTAGGGGTGACCGTGTATTGTAGGCAATGGCACCCCATGCCATCACACCAGCTGGGGGGGGGCGGTGTGTCGCTGAAAAGCAAAGGTAAGATTGAGGCGTTCACCACTGGGTCTCCACACACGAACATGATTGTCATCACTGTTGAGATTGAATCTGGATTCGCCGCTAAAGATGCCCTGGTTCCGTTCCACTGCAGTCCAGTTTCTTCGTGCGCGGCACCTCTCCAAATGGAGGCATCGATGGTGAGCGTCAAGGGCAGCACTCGTAATGGGCGCCGCGATCCCAAATGTCCTTCAGCCAGTTGCCTTCGTATGGTTCGAGAAAACACAGAAGCCCCTAGTGAGGGTGCTACCTATACCTGGATGGCGGCCAATGAAGCAGTTAGCTGTACGCGTGAATTTCTTACGATGTGGTGGTCTTCCCGACGAATGGTCTGTCGAGGGCTTCCTGAGCCTGGTCTTTGTGTAAATGATATCTCTCGGATCCACTGGTCCCAACATCTCCTCACATTACAATCGGAGTGGCCTAATTGATGAGCTACTCGCCT
>BMAV01012984.1:43669-58268 GCA_019973955.1 Trichonephila inaurata madagascariensis | reverse complement strand
ACGTTTTTTTCATTTTACAACTAATTTCTTTTTACTGTACTATTGTTCTGGGATAATTAAGTTTAATTAATGAATAAGTAGTAACAAACAAAAATAATAGTCTAACACCATATATAGAAAGGAAAATAGAAAATAACAAGGAAAATCGCTTTCTATTTTGCCACTTAATAGTGTGATTCTATCATATGTATATACATATTTATTGTAATTATTTAATAAAAAGTAACTAAAATAAAATTATTTCTTTGTTGACCTAAGTAGGAATTGACTTAAATTTTTTTTTTTTCACATTATTCTTTTGTAAAAACATATTTAACTCTAAAACGTCTATTGAAATTTGAAGAGAATATTATATTATGTGTTTACAGATCGAAAAGGCTTTTAAAAAGAGGATATATGCTTCTTTTACTACAATACGTCTTTATTTAAACAGACAGTCGAACCCTAATTTAACGAATTCAGGTTTATTCCTAATATAGGAGTCCAAACAAAATACAAAATTTTTACACATATATTTTGGAAATTCTGTAATAAGTAACGATACAAGAAATATTTATAGTTAGAAATTACTCACTTTTTATTCAGCATCTAAAAGTACTATTTGCAAATTATTACTCACCAATTAACTAGAAATTTTAAAATACTGAATTATAGATGACAATCGTTTTGATCCCTGATTCAACAGAGTTCTTTTTCGACTTTATGTAGGGAAAAAAATACTGCAATGCTTACAATCTGCTACATAAGGTATGATTTAACGGTTTACAAACAATGTAAGACATTGCAAAATGTAACAGTTTTGATAGGAGTTTCACTATCAATTTCTGCAACAGAATCGCTATTAATTGACTCCGACATATCAATCGAAATTTTCTACAAAACCGCACTTATAATTTCACTTCTCTCAAGAAAGAGAACAAATAGTAAAAACTCTTAAGCTATCTCCTGCTTTGGGGATATAGATGAGTTAAGAAAAAGATTTTCTGTCCTATTCAGAACTCATGCGATAGGTTACACTCATGACACATCTGCTCGTGTTAAGTCTAATTATGGCTTGCACCCTTTCCTGTCAAAATTTTCTACTTGCAAGAAAAGTCTTCTTCTGTTCCAAACAAAAAGGATACGTTATTTGAAAAGAAATCCGTTTTTTCTAATCCAACTAATAAAAATCTTTTTCCGATTGTTGAAATAATTCATTAATTCGAGGTTTTTTATTCGTTGAATAGGGGTGGGTTTTTGCCTTTATTTTAATTGGGGGAAGAGAAAAATCACGAAATTCGTTAAATAGGGACTCGGTAAATCGGGGTCCAACTGTTATTGTAAAAATGCACAGTATCATGGCCAAAATTTTTTCCTCCATGATATTTGAAAAATTTAGTTTAGAATGTTTCCACTCAAAAGTGTTCTGGATGAAAATGAACATTTAACGAATTGTTTACTTTTTTAATGTAAATATAGCTTTTATTTGTCTGTTGTAAGCGAACTTCTGAATTGTTCAGATGCTTGAAAATGACAATTTGTGTTACCAATGTGAAGTTTATATATTAGTGGCTAATTTATCTTTCATTTTACGTTATTAGAATGATATTTTAATAATTATAAAACATTTTAATTTCATGCTCAGATTATAGTACATAGGAGGCCTACAAAGGGATTCTTGAACTTTGAAAGGCTGCAACTCTTTTAGGGTTATCTTTTTCGACAAATTAAGTTAAAATAACGCTTTGAATTTAATAAAAATATTGTGTTCAATGTTATTAATGACCAGAAGTATGAACGATATCAAGTAAATAGGATAATTCAACATTCACCATTTTGTTTCAATATATCCAGCGTTATAATTTAAGTAAATACAGTTATTTGTAGTTTCAGTTCGTGAAGGATCATCGGAAGCCTAAAAAAATCTTTTTTGTATAGCCTCCCCTTGAAATTGCAGTGATTCAAATAAGTGCTTCTTGGGAGCCCCTAGATTAAGAAAGGAATTGTCAACTGCTTTGTGAGAATCCATTGTTGCCATCAGACATTTAAGTTTCCTCAGAACTAAAGGTCTTTTAACTATTTGTTAAAAGACCTTCTACTTACTTTTTTTCTTATAATGATAGGTTTACTAGTTTAATTGAGGATTTATAACCCTTTAAAGATGGAGTATTCTTTTCAGTGGCGTAAAGTATACTCCCGCAACTTTCGCATCTTGTGCGGGGGGCAGCAGGATTCTAAGGGGCACAAAGCATGACTTTAACCAATTTATAAAATATTAAAGGCAAAACCCGACTTTGCGGAAGGAGGGGGAGGGGGCTAACATTCTCCGTTACATACCTGATTCTTTTTTATAGTTCATAGCAGAGTGTACTATGTAGAAAGATTGAAATAACTTTGAAAGAAATATACTAATTGTTTTTTTTTCTACAGCATGATAGTATACTATTAAGAGAATGAAGCACTATAATCATTTAAATTATTATTCATAAATCAAGTACCCGAACTCAAAAAAATAAATAAAATGAATTACCTTTTAGGGACACTTTTTATATCTTTTGGTGAAGTTTCTTCTTTGGTAACTACGATTATTACCTTCTCCAAACTTGGGATATCTTTAAAGATAAAATGATGAATAATTTTAAAAATTGACAAAGTGTTTTTTCAAAATGATACCATTATAATTTTTTTCTAGAAAAAGTAAAAAATCCTTCGAATTATTTCTTTGAAATATATTTAACATTTAAGAAAAACTATTTAAATTTTTTTCAGTGTTATTTTGAGGAAGGGAAGTAACTTATTAACATTAAAAGATGGCAATTTTTCTTATTTTAAGTCCTAAAAGTAAACTGTCCAACTGAACTTTCATCAAAATCTACGAAAAATGAAAAATCTAAACAAAAGTCCCTTAGAAAGATTGAAAAGAATGAATTACAGCCATCAACTTCTTTACACAGATGTTTGAATTGCTGAAAATATTAAGCGAAGATAAGTAGAACGCTGTAAAAGTTATTGGTATAAAATTGTCATTAATTTTAAATTTATTTTCTTCATGAAGCGACGAGATTTGACACGGATTTAGAAAAGAGGCATTAAAATACATTCTAAAAAATGTAAATTATTTACAACTAAATGTAAATTTTTCCAACTAAATACGTAGAACATAACATTTAAATTTATATTAAAGTTTCTTTTCAAGAATATAACTGTGCTATCAAAGTTTTTTTTTAAATACGAAATTTTGACTGTTCTGAAAATGAGAAACATTTTTAATTATTAACAATAAATCTTAAACAGCACATTTTGTTAATAATAATTTCTTAAGTTATCAACAAGCTTATCAGTAGAATTTTTTGAAGTCTGAAAAATTATTTATTTTGTATATCAGTATTTGTTGGGAGTAAATAAGTTTAAAAAGTAATAAGTTTGAAATATCGAGGTCTCATTTAATCTTAACTAAAAATTTAGATTTATTTTTATAGCAGTGTTAATTATTTCAGCTGTATATAAAAAAATATTATTTTTTCTAAAATTACGATCTACAAGTGAAACCAATGAGTAAACTATAATTTTAAAAATACCACAAAAAGCATTTTTTACCTTGAGTAATTGAGGCTAAATTTTTAATTGGATAAAATTGCTCGCCGTATTCTTGAAAGAAATCCACTGTAAGGACAAATTTAGGCTCCATTTGTCCAAGAATTTTCTTAGCTGCCTGTGAAAAATGAACTAGTTACCATTTTCTGAACGTAACACAACATTTTGTACAAAATGTTTTGAAATTTTGTGTTCACATTTATGACTTTTTTAATATTAATATTTAAAATTAATATTAATATCCCCTTATTTGATTTCGATAATTTAAGTCTCACTACGGAAATATAATTATTGGAATTTAATTTACCACATATCACGAATATCCTACTATTGAGCTAGTAAACTTGAACAGTTAAAGCAGAGTTTTCTGTGTGTGTGACAAATTCTTTTTCCTTCTGTATTGCGCATTATGCCATAAATATTACCCTCTTAAATGATGACTTTTTGTTAACGTAGCTATGAAAAAATTCCTTTAACACGAGCATCATTTTTACATGGAATACAAATGAAATGAGACAAGAAATTAATGGTCAGTTTCATATTGAAAAATGTTAGAATATTAGGCATAATTATGTGGAGGACTAAAAACCTTGTACAGAGGCGAGAAGTTGTATTTGGTTTACTGACAGTGATGAAAGATCTCATTAAATTTTACATGATTTAATAAATTTGCGAATTTGGTTATCTATAACATAACGATGACTCATTCTATAAGCAACAGATACTTGAAATGAACTTGAAATTTTATCTTTATATGTATTATTCTAAGAAATTTAATGAATACATGAACTAATTTCAACAGTTTCTACAGATCAACTGCAGAACGGTACAAACATTTTCAATTTTAGAAGTTAATAACCACTACAGATACATATGTTTTTACACGATTTTTATGAATTGAATATACTTATGAAAACAAGAAGATTCTTAAGATAGAATTTCAATCCATCTATGTAAAAATGGATTCTTGTTCTTGTATATATGACCTCGCTTCACTCCAACACCGTTCAACGGATCACTATGAAAATTGGCATGTATATGTATTCTTTTGGGGAGAAGGCGTTTGTGCTATCCTCTTTGTTGCAGCTTTCCACCAGGTAGCGCTACAGTTTATCAACTTCTGCACCGTTCAACCAATCGCCAAGCTGCCAACACGGTCGCCAAAAATGATGCTAACTTGACTATCGCCAACATTTCGCTATGTTTTCATTGAATCGCCATTATTATGTAAGGAGTGGTGTTGCTTGCGAATATTACAATTTTAACATAAAATTAAGGCAACAGAAAGTAATATTAAAGTATTACTTATCCCAGATATAAATTATTGACACTATTTTAGGCATTCCTTGCCCAAAATTTGTAACAATGTGTTTTTTTTTTTGCTGAGCAGAGACCAGCTTAGGAAGGTGTTTTCAAAAATCAACTCACAAGAAGGTTACGGGGCGTTATAAATAAAAAAAAAAAATTTTATCAGCTATTAGATCTACAGACTTAAAATTTAACAGTTATGGTTTTTTTTTGTTCAGCTGAGATATGCAAAATCTTTTTTTTTTGTTTGTTTAATTTGCAATTCATGTAAAATAAACTCAATAAAAACTTCTTTATCCTTCAATCTGTATTGTTTAATTTTTCAATTCATCCGTGCGAAGAACGGGTATAGCAGCTAGTTTATTTATAAAACAGCACAGGATATTTTAAGGTATTCCCATCACCCTGTGACTTTAAGGCCTTAAAGTTCCTTTGCTGTATCTGTCTAGTATTTGAACATACATACTTACCCGAGCTCCATAAAAAGGCAAAGGTCCGCCCCAAATAGCACCAATACTTGTAGCAGCCAGCATGCTAAAAATAGCTTCTTTACGATTCGACATGTAACCTGCATAAACAAAAAAAAAAAAGTTCATGTAACATATTCTTTAGTTAAGACCCTTGAAAGTATAGAATACTGAACATTCATCGAATTGTTATACAGGCTCTCGAAGGAATATGTATTTTTATAACTGAAATTGTAATTTTAACACTTTATAATCCACGTATAAAATCTGAGAACCGTTTTAGTGTTGGCATAATGGTTTGTATTTTCAATTCTTCCTTTATATAGTATGCAGAATGAGTAATTCACACTATTTAGAAAATAAACTGGGGTAAATATGAATTACTGGATTTTGTACAAATTTTTAATTGTGTATTTAGTGACCAAGATATCTTTTTTTCTTTAAAGGTGGAAAAAAAATGAATTACTTCGAAGGATTTTGGCTTGTATTCACCACATGATATTATGGATTTTTTAGAATCCATCGTGTATATTTGTATTTTGTAGCATAATTACGATTTTTTTTTTGAATGAATGTTCGTTAAAATGCATTCTTACAAAAACCTACGGAAATTATTTAGAAGATTTAAAGGTAGGTCACAAAAAATTTTAACATTTTTTTTTTGGATAGGTCATCCTGAATCGGTGGGACAAAGACCATCGTTTAAAAAAGTGCAAAATAGCATGCGATGTTAATGTTTTTTTATCTGAAAAGTTCACCTGCACAAAGAATTGGTATTACTTCAGCCAGGAAAATTGCATTTCTATTAGATAAAATATCTAAACAGTTATTTTTAAAGTAATTTATATAGCTTTACAACATTTTTTATGATTGAATTGACATTTAAATTGTTTTCTATAATTTTCTTAAATTTTAAGAGCCTGATTATATACATTTTATTTAATTAATATTGTTTGGTACGTATCTTTTGAATCGTTTTAAAATCATAAATTGTTATTGGTTATTCAACGTTTTCTTTTAAACCTTATCTAAGTTATGTTAAACTAGAGCTTTTACTTGTGACAGTTTAAAATACAAATGTAACTTATATACTTACATCCTACTCTATCTCCTATTTTCAGTCCTTGTTTTCGAAAAGCAGCAGCAAAGCGTTTTACTTCTTCAAATAATTCAGCAAAAGTAACAGTTTCTTCGTTTCCAAACTCATCTGAAACGTTATATGATTCGTATAACATATCTTATTCATATTTCGAATTTTCATATGCATTTCAATTTCTGCTGATCGATTATACTGTAGAAACAAGTGATATAATTTTTTAAAGTCAATTCCTACTTCGTTAGACAAACGTACTGGCGTCATCTGTTGCAGACAGTTGTAACTTCGACAGAAATAACCCAAAATAAATTTAAAAGTAAAAAATAAAATTTAATTAATGAAACAATATTTGAAAAAAAAACTGTATTGACACCAAGTGTCATCCGCTACAAGTTAAAAAAATGTATTTGAACATGAATGGATGAATAGAAAGTATTTTATTAACGATTGAAAATTTTAACAAGATAAATATATATAAATGAAGCCCAGTGGCATCGCACTTTCTCATCACAGGTCAGAGGCTCAAACTCCAGGTTGGGCAAGGTTGACTCAGCCTTTCATCCCTTCAATGAATCGATAAATGAGTACCGAGCTTGCTTGGGACTCATTTTGCTTGCACTGGGGGGTCTCGCGTCAGTCATCTGCTCATGCACCTCAGGGCCCAAAGTCACGTATACTGATATGGTTACGGTAAGCCTTGGCCCTCGTGGGCTGTTGCGCCACTGAGTTAAGTTATATATAGGGAGAGAGTGAACTATCTAATAGTAGGAATTGAAAAATTAGATACAAGAACTTAAATTTTTCGTTTCAATCATTAATTCTGAACATATAATATTAAGCTGCAACCAAAATAAATGTTAATTTCTTACTTTTTCCAAATATTGCACAAATACTACTTGAAATAGTCGCGTGTTATGGAAGTTTGGGAAGTAGAACAACAGCTCGGGTGTCATATTCATCCCTTGACGAAGAGTCAAAATTATGAGACTCGTCGTCAGTAATCGTAGATTTGCTTTGAAATGTGATATTAACAAACAACCAATTAAAATATATATGCTAGTGATTTACCTCCAAGGATGAACTACATGCTGGAGATTAATTGCAATAATATTTTACAAGTTATGGCAACATATTTCTTAAAATCTTCCAGCACTAACAAATGGTCACTACAGCCGAATGGTCAGTGTCGTGAAATTGCCCCCAGCTTTGTTGAATCGGGGGTTTAATTCTGGTGTCATTGAAGTCATGTCGGTTAGAGGGGCTGATGCCTGTTAACCTGGGAGAATACGCCATTCGATACTAACTTAAGTGGTCGTGCGAGGTGACTGTGAGTCACTCCAATATATATATATATTGTTATCATTGTTTTTATTGCACACCATAGAAATCATAATTCCAGTGAATAATTTAACTAAGAGAAGGTATATTTACCTACTTTTAAGGACTTTTCAATTTTTTTTTTGATAATTTGAGAAAAAATCCAATCAAATTGAACCAAAATGTTTTTAAATTCGTAACTTTAATAAAAGACACAAATCATTGACACTTTTCCCTAATTTTACAGTAATAATATTTGCAGGTAAAAGTGTCATATTTTGTTCAAGTTATTGTAGTTTTATTGTCCTTTGATGATTGACAAATAGCATGTTGAACTTTTTCTTGCTTGTGTCTTTTTGATAGAGCGCAGTGCCTTGAGGTACACATGTGGCTTCGTATCTTTCTTGATGGAGTTTTTTAGGTAGCATTTGAAAACTTTCCTTTCAACTCAGAAGTTTCATCCTCATCACTTTTCTCAAATCTACGTTTGCTATCATGATTAATAACCATTATTTCATCCGGTTCTTTTATTGCTTGATTAGTTTAAACTTCATAAAATAGAGATCGCACAGATGCCCATTTCTTTTTTTATATTCTGTTCATTTACATTTTATATTATGTTCATTTACATTTATAAAACATAATGAATCGTATAACACAGCAATCAAAACCATCAAGTCGTTCCCAGAGGAAAAATGTAACTTACTCATAGAAAATAGTTTGGAACAAAAGTGATCACTCGGGGAACTCAGTCTCTCCAAGTACCTTAAGTTTGTAAGGAAACGCTTGCAACTCCCAAAAAAGAGGGAGATATGTGACAAAAACATTTTAGCTCCCATGAAGACGGTCATATAAGAGGATACTGACAAGGTCATTGGTTAAAAATAGTTTTCTCCAAATTAAATATTTCGTAAGCCTGGGGTGACTCTGTGACCCGTGTGACAACTCAGGGTTAAATCTGTCCTGGCTTAAAATGAAGCATTGGTGTCGTGTTGAATTTTGGAGAGTGGGATGCCAGCTTAGATATCTTTCTTACTTCACAGTGGTTCATAATTAAGGTATATATATATATATATATATCACCTAGTAAGCCCAGTGGCTGAGTGGTTACTGCATCGCGCTTCCTCACCTCAGGTCTGAGGTTCAAACCCCGGACTGGACAAAGTTGAATCAGATTTTCGTCCCTTCAGTGGGTCGATAAATGAGTACCAATCTTATTTGGGAACTTAACACTGGGGTTTCGTGTCAGACTGACCCCCTGACCGGAACATCTGCTCATGCTCCTCCGGGCCCAAGATCACGTATACTGAGTTGGGCACAGTAGGCCTTGACCCTCATGAACTGTTGACTACTGAGTTAAGTTAAGTATATCACCTAGTAGCTTCTGAGATGTTTATAAGAGTGATGCTAATAAAGTAACATAACAAATCGACGCAAATAAAAAATTGACAGAGGTCACCAATGGAATTGGAAAATGCACAAATACTAAATTATTAGTCAGATATGAATGAGACATGCATTGATTCGTTAAAATTGTTTCATTGTAATTCTTTTCGAAAATGTAGCAATGCATTTTTAATATTCATTTAATGATTGGTGATAATTTAAACCAGAGGTTCCCAAACTTTTTTGTCCCATAGACCCCTTGACAGGTTTTTCGATTTGGGGTAGACCCCCGCTTATCTGATATTGAATTTTTGCAAATGTATCAACTTAAATGTCTTTTTGTCAGCTGGTACAGAGCTGCTTACTTTAAAAGATTTAAATTTCTAACTGTAGTGTAGTGTTTAAAACTTAAGAAGCACATGTTAATTAATTATTAAATTTTAATTAATGCATAAAATAACTGTTCCATAAAATAACTGAACAAAAAACAAATGCTTTTAATGGGAGTGATAAATCTGTGGATTTAATAAAAAATTTTCAACATTTGACATCAATCTTGTGGATTTTTAACCCTTCGTATCTCTTCTGTTAACAGTGTCTAGTCTTTTCTTTTTTGTTTTGGAGGTTGGAAAATGCACTGAAACTCTCCCTCAAATCAGAACAGAAAAGCAATTAAACAATTTCTATAATGTGGGATAAATAACAGGTATATCTTTTCACAACCAAAATTGCTTACATCCGTTTCTAAACTTTAAGATCATCGTTAGTGCCTAATTCTTGTAATTTGACACATTTTTTTTTTCAATATAGCCATATGAATTTATTGCGTTCTGTGGTATTACCATAGTCAAAGCATTCTCAAACCTAAATTAAAAATTCAAAAAAAGGGCATTTAAATGTTGTTTAAACGTTTTTTTTCTTTCAGATTGTATGGGATAATTGAGAAACTAGGAAAATTTGTGCTACGTTCAATATTACACTCCTTTAACTTAATTATGGCAAGAAAAGCCAAAATGATGGTCCATATTTTAATAAAATTAATGCTGTCGCCTTGTAACTACAAATTAATCTCATTAAATTTAGTAAATAAATAGGTAAAATCTGTTTTCCATTTGATTAAATTCGCTTTTAAAAATAAAGTCGCGATTTGTTTTAATGAAAGCCACTATTGTAGACCCCCATTTACATCTCATGGACCCCTAAATTATTTTTCCGCTGAAGTGGACCTCTTGTAGGCCGACATAGACCCCTAGAGGTCTACATAGACCACTTTGGAAATCACTGATTTAAACAGTTAATATTGTGTTATTAAACGTACCTAAACATATAAGAGCAGGAGTATTATCTCTGTATCTCAGGAGATTCTCAGCAAAATTAAGCTCTGCTCCTTTGAACCAAGTGTTGTCAAGGAATCCTTTTCCTATTTTAGTAAATACCTGCCAACAAAAACCAATAAATGAACGTTTTTCAAAATTCAATTTATCTTAATGTTTTCGAGAACACGTTTTAAATATTTGTGAACGTGAAAAATGAAAAATCAAATAAAAGAACGAGGAGTTAAAGCCTAAAAATTGTACACACACACAAATATAGTATGAAAACTTAGTTAAAGTAAATATTTTTATACAGGCATTTTGGGGAAATACTGCATCGATTTGATGTAATTTTAAAAAATAAAATCTATTATTTTTACATGCAAATTTTCATTTCTTGTGAAGTTTTTATGTATGAGATTTTTTACTCTCTATAGCTTAAAATAAACTATTTAATTAAGCAATAATCTTAAAAAAAATTGTTGTTTCTGAAAAAATTAATGAAAATAAAGAACATCGTGCTTTAAAATCTTTGAAAAATCTTTATCCCGATTATATTTAATTGTTATAAATTCTCATTAGATAAAAATTTATGCTTCAACAATTACATACAAAAATGAAATTTGTTTTATATTGTAAAGTTATTAATTCATTATAAAGTAGGAAAATAAACAATTGAATTACGGAATTGAATTTTTTTACGAACATATATCTCAAAAAAGGTTTCGTTAAAGCTTAAAAAATATTCATTTTTCGTTTACAAATCACATTTATTTACCTCAGTGTAAGGCTTAGAGGCAATGATATCAAAATAATGCCAAAGTTCTTTCCAAAAATATGGAAAATTTTCAGTGGACCATTTGTGTAAATCCCAATATGATTCTGAAAAACATGCTTTATTAATAAATCAAAATTTTAAAAATAAATAAATAATAAACTTGATACAAGTGTGATAAATATATATATACACGAGACTAACAATTTTAAAGAATTTAAATGAATGTAGAACTTTTTGTTGCTTTTAAAAAAAGTGAAGTACGTTCTATTAACAATATCTCTGCGCCTATAAAGTGATTAAAGTAATACTCAGAATGCTAAGAAAGTTTAGATAATTTATGTCAGTTATAAATAAATTTAAAATTTACTTACTTATAGGCAAATTATATTTGTCTGCAATGAACGTTTGGAATCTTTCTAATTGTGTATTTGGAATCTTCTTGTTCCACACAAGAATTGGTTGAGAGATCAAAGTTTCCACGAGATTGTTTTTACTCATGTTTCCTGTAAACAAAGATAAAGGTATATTTTAGAAGGAAAATCATATGTAAGTTTACATCACCTTTTAAACTATCAAAAATCTCTATGATAACAACATTTGAAGGAAAATTATAAAGCTTTGTCAATTACGTCTTCAACATTTGCTTAAAAATTATCCTATATATTTTTCTGATGGAGGTTATATGTAATTTTTATTGTTATAAAAATTATGATAGTTGAAATCAAATATATTTTGTTTTTAATAGATACAAAAATTTCTGAAAATGTAAATTTTGATGTCTCCATTTGATACATGCCTTATTTTATTTTCGAAATAAACAATATCAGTTAAATGTATATTTTTTCATATAGTAATGAAATAACTGCGTTTAAAACATTGTAATCTAACTAGGGTTTTGTGAAATTAATGCCAGATGAATAATCTATAAATTTATAATATCTGCGTGCGTTTATTAAAAGTTTTTATATTGTGGGTTAGAGATTTCTTATATATAATTAAATAGAAATATGTAATTTATCTAACAAGAGAGAAAGATATTTCTTTTAATGCTTTACTTATATTTATATATCTCGTAAAATTAATTTCCCCCTCAAAATCATTGATATTTGACCAGAATACTTAACAAGTGAATAATATAACAAATAACTCTATCTTGTGATTTTAATGTACAAGACATTATGTTCGAAATAAATAAATGTTTTTTTTTTCATTAAATTGAGTCCATTATATCTTTTTTATTAACTCCCATATCTTGTATTTAATATTTTTTTAAAAAAGGTATTCCTCTTAGGAGAAAAAAATGTATGATTCATTTAATTTTAAAATATGCGTTGTAAATTTTGCACCTTTAAAAGTCAGTTAGTTATTGAATTAAATACAGAAAGAGAAAAAATAGGTAAAAAAATAAGAGTTATAATATATTTTAAGATATTTCGTTTCCATTGATCCATTTGACAAATATCATAACATTATGTTATCTTCAAAGTATTTTTGGTTGAAAACATTTTAAAAAAGAAACTCTTTTCGCATCGCTAAAAAGAAAAAAAAACTGTCTTTAGGTATATTAATTATTCTTTGGTAATCTAAGAGATTATTTTATATATTTTATTACAACAAATTCACAAAGACCCTCCCCCCTCAACCCAAAAATTGTTATCATGGATTTGGAAAAATATTTTGGTGTTATATTTCATAACTAAAAAAAAAATAAAGGTAATAAGGTAATAAGCGATAAATTGCTAATAGATCATTAGGTTTAAAGAATGTAAATCCTTCCCTACTTAAATGTTCTATTTTTAAAATGTATTTTCAAACTTGTCGGCTGGGTGGCGTGGTTGGTTTGTCGCTGGCCTTCTGTATCTAAGGTTTTAGGTTCGACCTCTGCCCCAGTCAGGGGATTTCTATGATGCAGAAAATCGACAGTGGCCATGTTGCATGATTCTACGGCATGTAAAAGATCTCTAGAGTGTCTGTTTAGCTTGGGTGCTCTCGGTAAAACTAAAAATCCTAGTACAGGTTCGCATCGTCAGAGCTAAAGTGCCTCCCTCTAGGGAGGAAACTGTGCGTCAAAGTTACCTGTGGCGATTGGTATCCGCCTATATATAGTGCCGCACTAAAAAGAGACACCAGCGTTCGAGGAATGCACTAGGTCTGCAATGGTAAAACACCAATCAGCAGCCCATTAGAAATAAAAAGTGTTCAAACTTTAAATTTTCGATGTTTTGTTTATTTCTTTTGACCGTTGTGACTCCTGAGACTTTTTATACATTTTCATTAACAAATTTTCCTTCAAGTTATTATTTATTAATAATATTACTTTATTTAAAAAGAGCCGCTTTGATAGAATAAGGAGTTCTGAACCACCGAGAGTCATGTGTTCGGGACCTTGTCTGCTTGAAAATGTGTCATGTTAAGCAATGCTAATGAGCTTTAAATGCTTCGGAGCTCACAACTCTCAAGTTGGTGTGATGAATAGGATGCTATCTCAAATGTCGACTTCGTCTTTTGGCAATGGTTCAATAATAAAGGCGTGTTTGGTATCTTAAGTTGACTTTTCAGAAAAGCACCATTAGGCAGCTAGAAAACATTAAGCAAACAAGCAAGTTAATAAAGAAATGTGTTCACTTTAGGTAACAGGTGACATATGTTTTTTAAGTGTTTATTTTATTATTAAATAGATAAAATGTAGTTAATAGTAAAATTGGGTTTTGGTTAAATTCAATCTTACCCGAACCGTTTGTGTTGTCTTCAATAACGTCTTCTATTCAGAAATCAGTTGTTAAAAGGAAATGATTAAACAGATTTTATGATAGGAATGTGAAAGCTTATATACACAGTTTTTGATTACTTTAGTTTTACAAACTTACTTGTCATTTTGTTACAAGATTACAATAAGAGTTTTAAACTTTTTCCAATAATATGGGAAATGAAAAAAGTACAAGACGAAGAATTAAATCAAATCGGATGCTTGACTTTTTAAACATCTGGATATCTTCTCAACCCCTGATTGACTTCATAACGTCAGATGTGTTCGAATTTGGAATGGAATTGGCAGATGGAAATCGAATTGGAATCGAAAGATAAGAAGATAGACATATGAATAAAGCGACAGGTAAAGTCTTGATTTCAGAAATAAAATAAAGATTCCAGTCAAAAGATGACTCAGTTGCAAAATATTGAAGAAAAAAAAATTGAAAACAGCCAGGAAGAAATGTCACCGAAATGTAATATATAAAATATAATGCCAGGAAGAAATGTAATATATAAATTAATTCCGAGAGGGATACATCTTGACAAGAAAATAAACACTTTTTAAATCCTTTGACATTTTTAAGTGTTTTAATTATTGCTTCAGAAAAAA
>BMAV01012984.1:0-24889 GCA_019973955.1 Trichonephila inaurata madagascariensis | reverse complement strand
ATGAAAGTAAAAATTTTAAAGCAACTTTCAGTTGGTGTAGCCGATTTATGGCACGCAATAATTTAGTTCTGCGAGAAAAAACAAAAGTTTCACAAATGCTTCCAAAGACGTGGACAACAAATTGATGAGTTTCCAGAAGTATGTCATTGGGTTACGAAAGCAAAAGAAATATTTACTGTCACATATTGGAAACATGGATGAAACTCCAGTAACGTTTGACATGATAGGAAATAAAACTATAGATATGAAAGGAACAAAAACGATTCACATAAAAACAACAGGACACATGAAAAATCTCATTTTACAGTAGTGCTCTCCTGCTTAGCGGACGGCACTAAATTAAAACCCATGGTTATTTTTAAAAGAAAAACAGCGCCAAAATCCAATTTTTGAAAGGTGTTTTTATTCCTGTATACGAAAAAGCGTTTATGGATGAAAATGGTGTGAAATTGTGGATAAAAAATATTTGGCAAAGGCGTCCAGGGGCCTTACGGAATCCACAAAGTCTATTAGTTTGGGATATGTTCAGATCCCATCTAACAGATAATACGAAAAAATTGCTTACTGAGTGCAATACAGATATAGCAGTTATTCCCGGCGGATTAACGTCATTAGTTCAACCATTAGATGTGTGCATCAATAAACCTTTCAAACAAAATTTAAAACGACAGTGGAATACATGGATGCTAGAAGGAGAAAAATCATTTACGAAAGGAGGCCAAATGCGTCATGCCAGTCTGGAAATAGTGTGCGAGTGGATAATAAAAGCATGGAATGAAATTAAACCTGAATTAATTCAAAAGTCATTTAAAAAATGTAGTATATCTAACAGTCTAGATGGAACAGAAGATGATTATTTATTTATGGAGGATTGTAACAGTGATGGTGAAAATGATGCAGATTTCGATGATGTGCCTTAAGATATAACGGAAGACGAATATGCCGACCTTTTCATGTTATCCAACAATGAAAGTTCATAAGGTATGTTATTTCTTTAAAATAAACAGTATTTCGATGTATATATAAGTCTAAATTTTTTTAATACGCATTTTTTTTAAAGCTCTCATTTTTATACCCGGCGTATAATGCGCACCTCGAAATTTCGATCTTATTTTTTGAGTTAAAACTGCGCGTTATACGCCGGATTTTACGGTACATATTTATATTAATTGTAACTATTTAATAAAAAGTCACTAAAATAAAAATTTTCTTTGTTGCCCTAAGTAGGAATTGACTTAATTTTTTTATATTACTTATTCTTATATTATTTTTAGCTTCCGTATTAATGTTTTGAAAAGACTTTGATCGTATAAACTTAAATATTATTTATAGTTGTAGTGTGTTGGATGTCACACACAATGATTAAACTAAAGGTGGTAAATTGGAGGTTGGGTGCAATAAAGTCTCCTTTAATGTAACAATTATGTATTATTTTATAGGTTACGTTACAAAAAGACAACAAACATCATAACAAAATTAAAGGGCAAAGAACATGGACGGTTTTTCATATAGAAACCGTATTCTTTCCTTACCTAACCTGTACTAAAGATAAGTAGCCTTTAGTGGGCGCTTCTGCAGTCAGAGAAAGTCAGTTGCAGTTATTATAACACAAGAGCGGTAAAGTAAACAATATTTAAATAAGCAGAAAAACACTTTAAACACAAATACAGTAAGACCCCGCTTAACGCGGGGCATACGTTCCATCAAAGTAGAGCGTAATATGAAACAGCGTTAAACGAGGTTATCTCATCATGTAAATAATGGATTTAGGGGAAGATGGGTAGAAAATTGGCCAGGTATTTTACCATTAAATTTATTAATTATGTGTTTTATAGCAATAAAACAAAAATGTATTTCTTACAAATATAGAAACATAATAAATGAATATACATATAAAAATAAATAAAAATTCTAAGTCAGTATGTTTACATTTCAGATCATACAGTATCTTCTGTATTTCCAATTTTCTGCCTTTTTATCAATAAGGCATCTAATGTAATTTGCGTTTTCCTTTTGCGCTCTGTAAGAAGTTGTTGGTAAGTGGATAAGGCATTCATAACGCCCCGTCTTGCCTTTGAACTCCTGTCAAAATTTGCTCCTGCTTTTTCTTCCTGCTTTATTTTCGTGTTTTTTATTATCCCCCATGATAAAAACTAAAAATCACAATATTTGTCACTATAGCAATCGTTATATTATATAAATTTATACTTACAATAACGTTAATAAATGTTTGAAACGATAAAAATACGTTCGTATAACACCGCTGGAAAGAAGAAACACAGATAACTGCTTCGAATACCTGGAAGCCTACTGCTGTGTGTAATTTCGGGGAAACCCACACTTCAAATAAAAGAGCGTTAAACCGAAACAGCGCTAAACAAACAGCGTTAAGCGGGGTCTTACTGTATATTAAGCAATGTAAATACACGAGATTCTTTATGATATTTATCATGTCATACATTTAGTAATAGTTTTGAAGTAAGCATAAAATAATTAGTTTTAAATGCATTATTTCATTTGTTAATAGTGTTAAAATAAATTATTTTACCTAATATTTTAGAACAATAGTCGATAATCAGTTGTACGATATAATTTACAGTCAATTGTTTTTTAAATTCTAGTTAATTGTTATTAAAGCATGTTAAATAAATAGTAATGGTCTAAATATTTTTTTTAAATAAAGTCATCTCACCTTCTTCCGATAATTACAAGACCTTTTGTTTTTGGATTTATCCAACCTATATCATTCTGGCACCAAACACCTGAAAAGAGAAAGTTACCTTTAAAATGAGATATTTTTTAAAAATATTTCATTCTCTTTCTCTCCAAAACAAGAATTACACGTACTTTCTGTGTGTATTGTACAAAATTATTTACCTGGATATTTGCTTAAATACTCCTGGTTTATCTTTGAATTATTTTCATCTCTCCACAGACAGATAGGAAAGGTGGGACAAGGCTTGGTAACGACAATTTCTCCTCTGTGTCCAATAACCGAATTACCTAATGAATAAAATTGACTATCACTATATAACAGATTGTCCTCTTTATTTTAAATTATAAATCTATGCTTTAATTTATACTTATTGAAAGAAAAACTAAAAATTAAACTAATAATTATTAAAAAAAATACTAAATTCTGTCGTAACATTTTTTTAAAAAAATATTATTTTCATAATCGTGTAAATAGTTTATAGCTCTTGTTTTATAAGGAATCATTACATATGAATATCTGTTTTGTACAATTTGCTTCTTGAAATCTGATGATTTGTTTGATTTCCGAAAGAAATTTCAAAATGTTACATTTCATTCCTTTTTTACTTGAATAATTATGTACATCACTGAGGAATATTGACAATGGCGACAACTGCTCATTTCTTTACCATTTGGTTCTTTTGAAAGTAGAACGTGCAATATACGAAGCTATACTATGATATGATATGATTTTGTGTGAACATTGAAATTCCCATTACAGAGTCTATGGAAATCTGTGAATATTTTCACTAAGAGAGAAAAAATGAATGGAATTAAATTTTTGTGTCCGTGATATTTTATCTTTTTTCATGATTTCTATATACTTCAAATTATACAATGCTAAGATATAAGCGGAGGATGAATCTAGTCATTAAACAGTTTTTGAAGGGTGATAGCGCTCACAAAAGAAAGCATTTTTTTGTATAGAAATGTATGGGTTAAGTTGCATAATGAAGTACAGGAAAAAAAAACTTACTTTTGCTCACAACATTATCATTAAGTTCTTTACGGAAATGCTTACAATAAATGCTCAAAATTAGGCCCATCAATAGTAAATACAAGCTTAAACGTCACAATTGTTTCAGTTAGCCAGTGATATTGGCGCAGGGATGGGCATTAAGTCGATCGCGATCAACCGGTAGACCGCCAAGACGTTTTGGAGTGACAGCTTTTACAACGACCTAAGACGTTCATACTAAGACAAACATACTTATGGAAAACCGACGCCAGCTAGAACAGAGAATCGACTTTCCACAATCGATGCGACAGTGTTTACTTGAGAAAATGATTCTTGATCAATATATAGTTGACACGTGTACCTTTATTGGAAGCCCACGATGACGCGTACACGTTCATTGCCATTGTAGGGGATAAAAGGGATTACTTCAATGCCAGCCGCAGAAAAGAATTTTTCTCCACACGCCGACTGAAAGGGAGAATAAATGTTGATCAGCTCTTCCCGCAAAGCATGGGATTGGCTATTCAGACATCATCCCACAAGATTGTGTTCTTGTGTTGATGTCCTGTCTCGCGATGGCTTGGAACTCGATAGCGAACAAATTAAGTCCTTTCGTCTGTTTCAGATTCATCGACTCACGCATGTTCTTTGCTCGCAGCACTGAATACGTCCCGCTCCAGGGTCTAACAGTCACTCATAGCTGTTAAGGTATCCAACTACGTTCGGAACCGCGATTTTAAAAAAAGCGCATAAATGGATAATTTTCATGATATTTAGTGTCACTTAGATTAGAATACATGTATAAAATTGTTTTAAGGAGATTTTGACAATTTTTTTTATTTAAATACAATATTTCGTCAAAAAATTAACTTCGAATATTTTTTTTTCCAAATGTTCTCCTTTTGTGAAAAATGCTTCTATTATAATAATATTTTGCCTGTATATAGCTCAGTACAGAGGCTTAACTAGAATTTTTGAAATATATAACTTAGAAGTGGGTTTATTCCTATTTTACGACATCACAGGGGGGCAATTTTAAGAAAAAAACGCCAAAAACTATTTAAATGGGTGGTAACTCTGAAAATAATGTGAATTTTTCAAAAGTTCTAGTTGAGCCTCTGTAGAGAGGTTTGAGCTATATACAGGCGAAATACTATTATAATAGAAGCAGTTTTCACAAAAGGAGAACATTTAGAAAAAGGATTATGGATTATTCTAAGTTAGTTTTTTGCCAAAATATTGTATTTAAATAATTTTTTTTGTCAAAATGTCCTAAAAACAATTTTATGCATGTATTCTAATCTAAGTGACACTAAATATCATGACATTTATCCATTTATGCTCTTTTTTAAAATCACGGTTCCGAACGTAGTCGGATACCTTAAGTATTCAACCTGACAATTTAGTGTTACTTTTGTAGTAAAAATAGTAATCTCTCATACTTTGAAAGATGGGCACAATGTCAAAGAAAATGTAATTAAAGAAAACATGCAATTTTAATATAGGAAGGCCATATCTATGCCACTAGGTGGACCGTAACACCTTAAAAACATCAAAAGTAGTCCGCGTACCCTAGAAAAGTCTTCCCACCCCTGCATTAGCGGTACAGAACTGTTGGAGGCATGCCAACATCATTTGCCATATTGGGTGACGAAAAGGCAAATGACGAAAAGGCAAAAAGTTTCAATCCGTAGATATGTGGAATCACTTTTAGGATGCAATGCATTTGACATGATTTCACAGTCCGATGATTACCCAATATCCAGAATTATCATGCTTCTATTATTTCTTGAGGGCATTTGAAGGTCCCCATCTATGAATCTCCAGTTGATTCTACTGAGGAACTTGGGGCTTAGCTATCCCCATCGGGGCTACATTAATAACTAGCAAGTAAATGACATTTTGAAACTGTTTGCCATCGGTGTTGCAAAGTTTGTATTACAGTGGACGGTCGTAACTTTTATCGCGTTACTGTGATACTACTTCATTAAAAATTTTTTTTCTTGTCTCCATTTTTGTGTCAGTGCGTCTACGCTACTGCTTATATATACATGGACAAAAATATTTGCTTTAAGGAGGTCTACCAATTCTCAAAGTTTGTTCCATGGTCTTAGAATAATCCTAAATGTATTTGAAAGGTAGGATGTCTTTGATGTCTGATTATTTACTAATGTTTTCATAAGGAAATGAAACAAATACTTGGAAAATTTCTTGGGAGGTTTGATATAGAAGCGTTGCTAATTGTATAAAAACTTCTTACAAGTTTTGTTAATAAAATTATAATGCTTACAAAGTTGCTGATCAGAATGTAAATCATTGCCTCTTTCCTGAAATAGTTAATGGTTTTTTTAAGAACGTTGTCATTTTTTTATTTCAAGGAAATTGATTTGCAAATAATATGACCCGACTACTTTTATTCCAAAAGGCTCCTACTGATTGAGAATAATCTCAACTTTCATATATTTTTTCAGAAATCAGATAACAACTTAATGATTTTAAAGCATTTTCTATCTATACTTTAAAAACATTTTAAAAGCATTTGAATTGCACACACACACACACTATATAATTAATTTTATATTCTAAAAATACTTAAGCTTAGCGAGGGAAGGGAAGACCTATTCTTTACAGTCAAATTATTTCGTAAAATTGGATGTGAAAAATCAATGATTTACCTTCTTCATCAAAACAATGGAGGTCGACGCCCAGTGCGGGTACTTGACATTCACAAGTGTAAGAATAAGACCTGAAATCAAATCCTGTAAATGCTCCAAAAACTTCTGTAGCTCCTAAAATTAAATTCATATTAGAAAAAAAAGAGAATGCATACAAAATAAGTTTGAGAAGTATAACACAATAAAGAAACACATTTTTTTATAGGTTTAGTCAATTATGTGAGGTATGTAAATTTGTTTATAATTATTTATAAAATATGTAAGATGAAGAATTTTCAGCCAAAACTTACCGTACAGACTGCCAACAAATAAGTCTTTTTTAACATTGTCGAGAAGAAATTTATATTCTTGAGGTGTGGCCGGACTACCTGCCAAAATCACAGTTCTTAAGCTGTCAAGGTTTGTACCTGGTTCTACATGGATAAAAATTAAAAAGAAATAATTAATTTTTCTATATTCAAAAAATAATTAATTTATAAATTTTATTGTAAATATTTTAAAATAAAAGTAAATAATGTCAAGATTAACCAAACTGTTTTGCTTATTAAGTACCGTGTAAGAAATTTTTTTATAGATCTATGTACAAGAGAAATTATGCATTGCTTAAATTACTGCTAATTTCTGCGAAACGTTATTGCCCAGTAGCTTTTCTTAAGTTTCTTAGTTTTCTTTTAATTAAATTGTGCTGGGAGGAATTAAAGAACTGAAATTTCTAGCTTCTCCTTTTTTTCATTTATGTTAACTAATGAAATATTTGGCTTCAATTTTTGCAAATAAAATAGGGGGCATTCCCTGCAGCAATAAAATTTTCATTTTAAGTTTTTACAAGTCAATGAACTAAATCTGACCTTGTTTTTAGCTACTCTTAAATTAAGTGACCTCATAGTCCCGCGGCCAATGTTGCGAACTTCATGACAGGTCATGCTCAAGACCAGTCGAGGAATAGAATGTTGACGCATATATATTCCGAGAAGTGGAATCTGTAGTATTGATAAATGAAATTAAATCTTTAAACCTTCTCCTGGTGTAGTGAAGAAATTGTGTGAGTAACCATCTCAGATGTCACATTGTGATGGGCTCACGCGTCTTTTCATGAACATGTCCTTTGGGTTCTTTTGGGGCCAGGATTAATGGCAACTCTTTTCCAACCAAAACCCAAGAAGTGAAACGTGAAGGAACGATGCAAATTAGGAAGCTTTTAAATATCAGAAGTTTCAGTAAGTGAGGTGGCAATTTGGGGAATAGAGAGTGATACGATTGTGAAGTGACAACCACCCGAGGTTATCCCGAAGATAAAGCCATTGGGTCAATGTGCATTATCATTGCACTCGAGTAAAGACGCAACTCCCTTATGATTAGATTGGTGATGGGATCAAGGTAGGATTGACTATTTAATATTAGGACTTGCGATATTATTGGAATTGAGATTAGGTGGGTTAGATATTGATAGTGGTTCGAGTTACGTTGTTTCGGTATTACTTATATTGTGTGTTTTGTCATCGCGTAGATTCTCACATATATATTATTATCATCTAATCTGTTAAACGTTTAAGTTTAAATTCTTAATAAAGCCATATTAAGAATATGGATACGTCCAGTCCTTTTGTTAATCCTACATCTTTAGCTCACGCAGATAGTCCAGGAGAAGGGCACCCTAGGGGGGCAATTTCACAAAATGACTATGGTAGACGAGTAGTCACGGTCTTGAACTCGTGGGTGGCATTAACTTTGTAGAGTCATGATGCCATTTGAGACCCACCAGGTAGAGAGATTGATGCACATTAAAACTATTCCAGGCTCAAAGTTCTCATGATAAGTTACAAGCTCTAATAATATTTTTACAGTAAAATAAAAGAAAATCATTATAAATAACGAAAAATGTTAAATATTTTTACCAAGCATGTACACGATTAAGAATATTGTGTTTGAACATGTACGTCAACCTATAAAAAGAGGTATTATCTTAGAGAGTAAGCGAATAAGAATATTATATTTATGAACCTGCAAGTGTTTTACTGTTGGCTGTCTATCGCGACATTTGGAGCCGTTTTTTGATTGGACGGTATAATACGTAATTACTGATTTTCTTAATTGTAATGATGACTAAAGGAACTACGTTTCTGATTTTATTTGTGAATTTTTAAGCTAAAACAAACATAATAATTCTACAAAAAATAACTCTGAAATTAGAATTTGTTTTAAAATTTTTTATAAACCAATAGCACTTTCAATCGACAGATTAGAAATTGAAACTCATTTATTCAACTTACTGGGACGTATATTATCAGTTTCAAAACTTTCCACGAAGGCTGGAGCTAAAAAGGCAGTAGAAACTTTGTTTTCAGAAAAGACATCCCAAATTGTATGATTATTTACATTAAAATCAGGGCCACCATCAAATAAGAAGAGCTTCACACCAAGTGCGATAGAAGGTATTATGTAGTCCCAAATAGCCCATCCAACCTGTAAATAAATTTTTACAAAATCAATTTAAAATAAATTTATTTAATTTTGTACCGCAATTTTGAAGTTATTTATTATTGATAGCAACTCCACTAAATTCAGCTTCTTTAATATGCAATTAAATGTTTAGGAAATTAGAATTATTTGCCTAGTACAGGGGTGGCGAACTTTTATGAATCCACATGCCAACTCAAATAACTTTGAGTGGTGATTATTGTGAAAAGAATAAAACTAAATACTAAACACTCAAAACTCTTTATTTACTACGAAAAAATACCTTTTGTACCGTATAGTTATAAATGTTTTAGTTATACGTGTATTTCAAATTAAAATAACATTAGTGTGATTTCTGTTGTTACAGATTGGTGGACAAATAACTTTTTAGGATTATAAGATGTTACTTTTAGTAGAATGCATGCTAAATTCTCTTCCAAATGGTTTCTAAGCAATTAATTACTTTTGCTGTGGTTCTCTCTTTTTTGACAAGAGGATTTGTGATTTATTTCAAAATGCCGCTTTACAGATGATAATCTGCATACCACTGTTCCAGAACATGTAACACACACTGCTTTGTTGCCTTTACTAATAATACCATATTTCTAGATACACCAAGTTTGAAATTCTCTGTTACACTTACTATCTTGCACTTTTTGCTCTTTTGGTGAACTAGCCGTGTTAAAAATCAGCTAAAAATCGTAAATATAACACAAAATTTAAAATACACTTGTGTCAATAACAAACAAGTGTGTTCCCGCCCGCCCCGCAACCGATCATTCAAGTTTGTTCGTAATACTTCATAGTTAACTTTGTTATTTTGAAATAAAATGTAAACCATTTTGATCACTGGCGTACCCAAAAGATTGTGTCGCGTGTCATTGATGGCACGCGTGCACTGGTTCATCATCTCTGTCCTAGTACAACATAATCTTTTATTAAAAACTATATTTTTAATTTATTTTTTCATGCTGAGACATAGCCATCCTGTGATGACCATGTCTTGCCGGTTCCGCGTAAGCTAGAGGTGTGGGATTATCAAAATGATGAGACATAATTCTTAATACAACTTTTATTAAGAGTAACTTATAATACTTAAATTCTAATTTGACAAATTTAATTAGAGTGAGAGTCAAGCCCAAATTAAATCACGTATTTAAGTCAGATCACGCAACTAGATCCTCTATCTCAATTATCCTAAATAATCCTGTTTATCTAATTACTTATATCCAATATTACCTTTTTCAGTTCTGGTTCCTGGACCTAGAGAATATTATCTATAAACTTTATATATGAAGATTCTTGATCCGCAAGGCAGCTAATTCTTGATCCTCAAGATTTCACACTAAGCTTTGTCACTCTATCGATCAGAATAATTCCACAATACAATCTCTGAGCCTGCTACGCTATATCTAGGTTTGCCACGCTATATCTAAGCTTATCACGATATCCTTTTATAGTATATCTCATTTACATATTATGATTGTTTATCTTCTTGGTATTGGGTTGGAAAAGTTTTGCCATCAATCGTGGCCGTCAAAGAACATAGGAGTCATGTTAATCAGAAAGACGCGAGAGACGTCACAATGCTTAAAATAAAGTTAAGGGGACATGGTACGATTTACACAAAATTGTTTAATTTAAGGATTTTCAAAATTCTTTTGGTCGCCTCCTATGTTAAACATATTTTGTATTCAGAATTTCATAAAAAGCTAACCATTTAATTTTTTAAGGGAAAGTCTTGAAACTTATAAAGTGATTTTAAAATGCTACTCCTACAAAAAGTGACATACATATATGAAATTTAATTTACAAGTACGTCAAAATATGTAAAGCCAAAGTTGCTATCGGTTTTGTGATAACATGATTGGTATTTGTACAATACTTCTTTTTATGAACACTAATTGAAAATTCCTTAAAAAATGTTTAAATTCTAAATTGAATTATTTTTTAAAAATAAGTATTGCTTTGATATTGAAAAATGCATTGCAACTTTTATTCCATGTACTAGCAACAAGTGAAAAAAATTTCCAAATATTAGGTACCATAGAAAAAAAAGCCTTAGCATTTTAAATTAAGACAAATTAATTATTTTATCTTTCAGAGATAAGGGAAATTAAAGTTTTGATTTGACATTGGGATGTGAATAAAAACAAACGTAAAAGTTATCATGCCTCTGCGTTTTTAAACTTAGAGCTTTCAAATTGTGTGAGTTTGTAGAAAAGTATTTTAAAAATAATTTAGGCTAGAAAAATTAGATTTGATTTTCGACCAATTTTTATCAATTGAATCGTACTGTGTCCCCTTAAAAACATTTTTTGTTTTTATTCTTAATGTTTTATTATAATAATGTGTGGGTACCTATTTTTTTCTATAAAACAAAGCACTTTCAAAAATAGTCAAAATTGGTGAAAAAAGAAACTTGGCAAATATAATATGTAATTCGATCTTCATCAGAATTACGAAAATGCTTTCGCAAGATTCTGAGTATAAAGCAAGAAGAGTTATAATTTCCCCTTATTTGGTCCAGAAAATTTAAGGAACGTTTTAAAATACGAATTTTCTTGAGTTCGTTGAATATTTGGAATTCACCCGTCACGTGAGCTAATGACATGACGTTGATGAAACGGACATATAACGTCCAAAAGTATTGTTTGTAAATTTGAAAACCATTATTTGTTCATTAAGTGTGTTAATTTGTCAAATAAATACGGTAAATATTTTGAGAACACTTCTGCATGTAGTGAAATTTTTCACACCCTAGAGTTGTAAAAAATCCATACTTAAGATATTTAAAGAATCCAATACTTTTTTTAAAAACAAATACGATCTTAAATTCGCTTTATTAGTAGTATAGGATAAATAATTTTTAAAACCCCTTCAGGACCAGTGGAAAGAGAAAGAAGCGCTTCCTCAGGCCTGCACGTTCGAAGAGGTACGTACGCACGGTCTCGGTCGAATTTTTTTGCTAAGCCTATAATTTCCTTTAAAAATTCATATAAAGTTTTAAATGCAATCAAATAAGCTATCATTGATAATATTTAAACATGGAGTACAAAAATTTTTGCAACATTTAAAAAAAAAATTGCGAATTTTAAAGAACATGTTTTCATTTTAATAAAAAAAATACATACACTTTCAAAAAAATTGACAAAAATCCCATACATTTAAATACGAATATAGAAAATATTAGAAAACTAAACAAACTTATTCAAAATATAAACAGAAATCCATAGAGCAATAGATCACGAACCTCTAAATGTCCGATTCTCTCGAAAAATAAACATGTGCTGTTGTTTATATTCATAAATATCTCGGATCTAATTAAAAAAAAACAACAACACGGAGCCGAAAGCACATGTTGAAGTTCAAAGTTTTATGAAACATTATTCGAAAGAAAAAAAACGGCTTTTAACCGCCATCTACTGCTTGTAAAAATTAATATAAAAACGTTCCTAACTCTAATCACACCTGTGTGATCAGGGGCCTAAGAGGAGGGAAAGTTTAATCACATATATGATACCGTGAGCCGTGTGGAGGGAGCAACGCGTGATCACATGTATGGGATCATGGCCCTAAACGGGTTATAACAATTGGTTTTTTTAGCTCTTTTCCTTTACAATGTTAAAATTTTCTGTGGAACATCTAATTGTTAGATAAGTATCAAAAATACTTACTGGAGAAGGTGTATAAACAACATCACCAGTCTTAAAGTTTAGATGAAATGCAAAGTCTCTGAATTGAGCAATGAAAGTCTGAAAACAAATTTTATTTATAAAATGTATGTACTTCATTTTTACTGAATTAAAACAACTATATATTGAGTAATGAAAATATATTTCTTAAGATCAAAATTTATTTATGAAATGAATATTGCACTTAAATTTATTTATTTTGAGAACATTTTAGATATAATTTTTAAATTTAAAATGTATTATAAAAAAAAGCAAAATAATGTTTGTGTGTTAATGATACTAATGTCATTATTTCATTGCATATAAAGGTAGTGTAGTTTACCGGTAAAAAGAACTTTATATAAATTTAATAATTTAAATTAAATATGAAATGAAAAATGATTTTTTCAGTATTTAAATATAAGGAAAATCTAGCAGAAAAATAAAAACATTAAGTAATTTTGTCTACAGCTTTCAACAAGCCTCTTTAATTCAAAACAATTTGTTCGCTAGAAATTCTTTTATATTCATTATATAACTTGAAAAAGATCTGAAACTAATTTAATACTAAATAAAAATTCTGTTAAAGTCTTCTCTGTGATGGATATTATATCTTTAATTAAGCAAGTTTTTAGTGATTAAATGCCCGTCACGCGATTTAATTTCAACTACCCAATCACTTTGTAACACTTTCAATTAATTTCTTAAGTCAGTGCATATAAAACAAAAATTGTCCTTAAATTTTTAGTCGAAAAAATTGTAGAAAAGTTCTTATTTCTCTCTTAATGCATCTAATACTTTGACATATTAAGAACATTTCTCAAGTTCAAAATTTTATAAAAAAAAAGAGCAATATTTTTTTCTTTATCATGTGGGCATGTTCAACAAAAATATGAAAGTTTTTAAAACAAATTAGATCATTTTTAAGCATCAAGTGATGCCTCATATATTCTTACCCCTGCTGAATGAACCACACCTTTTGGCTCACTAGTAGTTCCAGACGTAAAGTTGATGATAGCAGGATGGCAAAAAGGAAGCTGTTCAAAAATTATTTCTGGAACTGTTCCATCAGCTGTTGTTCCACTTTGAAGGAAGTCATCCAAAAATATGCTTTAAATATTTATTATAATTATTAAAAGCTGACTCTAATGGACACAACATTATTTGAAATATTCAAAGATATAGAATAGTAAGAATTTGTATTTTTGAGGAAAACGTAAAAACAAACTTTTCAATTCATTTCATAGAGTTTAGTCGCCTAATTTTTGAAAATCGCTCTGCCATTGATTATTGCAACATTCAGCTATTTCAGTTCAGAATGTCGGCTTGATTTATAGTTAATCCACGAGAGCAGAAAACTTCCTTCGTGGAGATGACACAACATTTTAAATCTGAAATAATCGTTCACGGAGTCGAGTGATTTATTATTTCAAATTGTGAAAACTTGAAAATTTATTTCCATAAAAAAGTGATGCAAACATAATTATTCTCCAAGGATGTTAGTATTTATATTTTTATTAATATCCTAATTATTAAGACAAAGAACAGCAGTAAAATGGATAACTTATTGGGGAATGTCTTCTGTTAAGATTAAAGCAAACTAACTATTTTCAAGCTATGTATTTAAAATAGTCTGCGTAATTAGAACAAAAGTTAAATAAAATTTGCAGTTTTTTTGTAAAACATTTAACATATCTTCATTTTAATTTATGATAAGAATATTATATATGGATCTTCAAAAAGCAATTTACTTTTTATGTAACAAAATTTCTTTACAAGAAAATTGTTTTGTTAATTATAGTATTAATTAATTAGTTGTTTTTGAAGTTATTTGTTACATTAATTTTTTTAACACGTGTGAACGATGCATAATTGGTTTTATAAAAAAATTGGTCTTGATTATTTCATTTTTTTTTAAAAGACTTCAAATCTAAATGTTAGGGAAAAAAAAAAACTTATTGATCACACTGCTCAAAAAAATTAGGGGAGGAAGCAAAATGGTGAAACAAACCACTTTTTTTTCTTTAAAATTGGTTTAACTTCCTGCAGAAAATTATATTAACTATAAAGGAAAACTTGTATGTGAGAATTTTAAAAACAGAACTTTGAAAATTTTACCTCAAGAGTGTCCTACACAGCATTTTTTTACATTTTTTCGGTTTGATTTAAATGGGTACACAATTTTCAATATATGTGGTGTATTAATGAAATCTACTCGTCTTTTAAAAGAAGGAATAAAAAAATTTTTTATATATATATATTAGAGATAGTGTTTCAACAGAAGAATACTGGTTGCTCCAATGCGATGAAGTTCAAGAATAATGTAGATTATAACAGCGATATATATATATATATATATATATATATATATATATATATATATATAATAACTTCTGGATTTAACCCTCTAAGCGGTCTGCACTTAAAGTCTTGTCAATCTGGAGATGCTTCAAAAATGCACAGCACGTATTTTTTTGCCGTCAGGTGGGGTTCTCAAAAGCGGTTGAGCCCTATTTTTAAGAATGTGACTCGGCCGCTTTTGGGAATCTTGCTTGAAGGCAGAAAAAACATCTCTGGAATGACGGGATTTTACGTGCAGAACGCTTGGAGGGTTAAAAGTTGAAATGACAAATCATAGAAAACTATTATTACGTCAGAAAATGGAAGAAAACAACTTAAATAAAAATACATCAGTTTATCAGAAAGTTTTTCCTTGAAAAATATTGCAAAATAACTTCAAAGAAATCGAATCGTTTTTGAGATATTTGTTATCAAAAATTATGAAAATTTAGGGATAAGTGACAATATGTACATGTAATCGATTTAATAGGGGAGTAGAAAAAAGAAATTACTGAAACTTATGTTGATGTATTTATTAAATTTTGGTTAATTTGTGACATTAGTGTGTGAGACCTCTAGTTAAAGACAACAAGGGAGTTGTAATATTACTGCATGCAACTGTCTATTTTTAAATTGCTTTTAGTAATCGCTTTTTATACGTGCCAAATACAGGTTTAAATTTGATTCAGAAAGAAAATTAAGTAGAAGTAGAATAAGTAAAGCAATCAATATTTGAAAAAGCCATATAGGAAAACGCATTAAAACTACTGTCCAATTGTTCGAAACTTTGAATTTTTATTACTAATTTAAAATTTTATACAAAAAATAAGCTATTACCTGTGAGGGATGTCAGATATATCCCGCCTCAATGTTTCTTCTCTTGTTACAACGATAATAACTTTTTCTAAGCTGGGAAGACCTGGAAAAAAATTCTGAAATTCTAATAGCCGCTGTTCTATTTTTAAATAAATTTTTCATAAGGTCTCTATTATTTTATATTAATATAATTTTCATTTTTCAATCATTATTCAATTAAGTTTAATACTGATATTTTTTACATTAGCATGGTGAACAAAATCATGCCTAAAATGCTCTTAACATGCTATTAACCAGAGATAAAAGTATTTACTTTTAGTAATTAACTAACATTAAATACTGATCTAAGAGGAAATCAGAAATATATTATCTTGAGGAGCACTAATAATAATTATTCTCTTAATATGAAACGTAAAAATGAAAAATAAACAAATATAAAATTTTACAAATGTTGTTCAAATTTACCTTTAGCAATAGCAGATAAATTATCGATTGGAAAAAACTGTTCTCCATATGATTGAAAATGATCAATGGAAATGATAAACTTTGGATCGACAGTTTTCATGATATTTGAAGCTACCTGAAAAAGACAACTTTTTACTAAGAGAAAGGAAAAAGAAAGGATCCCAAAATACTTTTGCTAAAAACAAAATAAAAAAACAAACAAAAAAACAAAAACGGAGTATGTTTCTTGAAAATACTTTGTAAGGTCTTAGGCATAACATCAAATTATTCTTGGTGCATTAAGATATTTTAAAGCATCTAAGCATAACAAACAAGAGAATCTCTCACTGAAGTGAATTTATATAGTCAATACATTTACATTTCATGTTTAAATTATTACAAACATTTAAGTCCCAATTTCTCATTCTTAAACCTTTTGAAATGAAACTGTATTATTTCTATAGGAAATAAGAGGAGATGATAATTACAACTTTTTATGTGAAACAATTTTCAGTGTTACGTATTATCATTGCCAAATAACATAAAGAAGTAAATATCACACACTTTAAAAATATATTAGAACAAAGAAAATTATTTTATTCCAATACTTTTTAATAGGATAATTATACATGTATAGTACTATATATGCGTCGTACAATCATACAATATCCAGTAGCATGTGTTTCTGTACTATTATAATAATCTTATTGTCAGTTTTTTCTTTAGGAAATAGAATATTAATTAAATTTTACTATTAAAATAAGTAGTTTGGAGAGTGGTCGAAATATTTTTTGAATTCAAAATAAGGTAAATACGTTTTAAACTAACTCACTTTAGATCCATGGTAAGGTAAAGGGCCTCCCCATATAGCACCGATGCTAACTGTTGCTAACATAGCAAACAGAGCTTCTTTTCTACTTGATATGTAATCTAAAAAGGGAAGAAAACCTTTTATAATACCCGAGTCACCTGTACATATTCATTTTGTACTATAAATATTATTTCCTTACATCTAAATAAATTATATTTATATAAGCATTTTGAAAGAAGCGTTTTTAGTAAGTCTAGAAAAATTAAAATAATTTTATTTAATTGAATTCATTTTTTCAAAAGTGTTAAAAGCATTTCTCAGGAAAAACGAGACTTACCATGTTAAATTATTTTTAGTTTCATATCATTATGTTATTTTATTTATCTAAACTATATCTAAATCCATATTTTAAGTATTAGTCACCATTGGTTTTTAATACTTTTTCGTATAATTACAATTAGACTTCAGTATACATATATTTCAAGAAATAGATCAAATCTTTAAAGGAGAAATTTTGGCACTATTGCATTAAAAAAATTTCCTTTTCATTAATATTCAAAAGTAAAAAAAATTCTGAAATTCAGCGATTGTTCAAAATGTGTTTGTAAAATGAAAAATCTTACATTGTATTTATCAATTATGGTTAATAATTCAAGTTATCTTATATTTTTAATAAATGCTATTTTATTACATCCTTTCAGTAATATTACATGAAACATTAAATGATATTGGTGCAATTTTATTTCTTTAAACTATTTTTTAACTAGTCTTAAAAAGTTTCTTTAACAAATTTTAAGCGTTTTTAATCAGTTTCTTCCGATTAATATAACACAATAAGATTATTAACTGCTTGGTTTTTTTAAAGTAGACTATTATATAAAACTTTGAATATTAAAATGTTAGAATTCATTTTAATGTTATTAAAAATAAACGAGAGAGAATTATTTTGTATCTGCGAAATCAGCACTTTTTAAAATAACCTTTGCTACTTTAATTACATCAATAATACTAATAAATGCAGAATATGCTTAAAAAAAGGAACTTACAGCCTACTCTGTCTCCCACACTCAAGCCATGCTTCCGAAATGCTGCAGCATATAATTTGACTTGTTCATATATTTCTGCATAGGTAAAAGTCTCTCTGTTTCTTAATTCATCTAAAAATTTTTTTATACAATTATTTATAAATTGTCAATGATAAACGAAAAGACAATAAAATTGCAAGTTGTAAAATTTCTATATATCAGTAAAAATTTGTTTTACCTTTATAACAAATAAATAAAATGTTTTAGTTTTATTCCCTTTAGTTATTTGCTTAAAAAAATAAACTTCGTCAAATATTCGTTGTATAAACAAATGAATTAAAGAAAAAAACTATTTTTAGATGTTAGCATTGTAACTGCTCTACTCAAATTTTGACTTATTGCGTAACACACAATATTCTTAATACGTATGATACTCTTACAATATCTTTTGTTTGTTTGTTTCAGATTAAAATTTTGAAGTTTTGAATTATTTTTGAATAACATTTTGTAAAATTTAACATTCTTTGGTTAAATATTATATAACTTTTTTTAGTGGAATTTTATCATTTAAACATGACTCACATTTTGCTTTAATGAAATATTTTTGCATTTCATAACTGAAAGCAAATACTTGCACTATTTTTATAATGAATAATTTATAGAATTCTTAATATTAAAAATGATAATTATAGATATTTCATGTGTTCCAAACCTTTGTGTGTGTGTGTGTGATTTCCCCTATATCTAACATACGTTTAAAGATATAAAACTCTATTTATTTAATTTATTATTTTCATCTTATTTTAACCATAAATATATTCCAGCGAGTATAGAAATTTCAAACTCGTTAAAAAATTTCCTGGATCTTGTTGTATCCACCTCTTTTGTTTTGAGTTGCAATACTTTTAATACATCTAAGAAGAAAATATCTATTCATCATATCCTTAAATATAGACTCCCTGTTAAGCATTAAGCAGTAAAACTATACTTTAGACGAAATAGTTGTTAAAGAAAAGGTACGTCATAAACTGTTTATAAGCAATAAAACATCATATACCATATGCATGAAACTTTAAAAAAAACTAGAGGATTTAACCTCCCGGGGGAGGGGGGGTAATAAGACTTTCAAGTTTAACGCATCACGGTCTCAATATGCAGTCTGTCAGATTGTTAAATTTAAAATAAGAAGGGATAATATAGTCTTTGTTGCTCCATATCCCACAAAAATAATAATTGCAACTGTAAATCAAGATGCTTCACTGTATACAAAATTGGATTTTATTTTAGTTTATTTGTAAGAAGGCAGTGAAATGACAGAAGAGGAGGGCTTACAATGTTCCATGAATTTCATTGAGGGAGGAGGGGTTAGAGAATTCTTCTATTCAAAAATATGGAAAATAATATTTTTTTGATATCTTGAAGTTGAGGTTTGGGGGAGTATTATATATTGTAAATTTTTAGAAAATTTGAAATAAAAATTCTATGAAAATAATTTTGATTTTCATAACCCCTTTCATTTTAGACGGTGCGTAGTGTTTTAATTTGTACAAAGTTCCTGGATTTGTTTAATACATAAACATGTTTTTCTCATTTGATTCTAGTCACGACAAGTGTAAATGCAGTTATATTGTAAAATGGAAGTGAAAAAGACAAACTTTTTATTTTTCCTTACTGAATAGTTACAATTTTTGTGAGGGATAAAAATCAGCTTAAAATGTAAATGAAATACAAATTAAGGAAATGTAAATAAAGCCAACTTTTAATAACAGAACTCATAACAGTTTTAAAACACGAAAATTAGCAAAATCAGTAAAAAGAAATAGATTAAAAAAATGGCTTTGATTGAAATATCATTTATTTGATTCATAATTTCCTGTACTTAAAAATAGTATTCTAAAGAAATGAATTATAGTTTGTCTTTCAAAAACAATTACCAGAACATATAAGCCCAATTTTGTTGTCTCTGATTCTCAAGATGTTTTCAGCTAGATTGAAAGCTGCTCCTTTAAACCATTCATTATCCAAAAATCCTTTTCCAGTTTTACGAAATACCTGCAATAAAATTTTTTGAATATATTTTATACATAGTTATCAAATATAAATATAAATAAACAAAAATAACTGCTCTAAGTAATATTTAAATAAACCATTCTCATTATATTATTGATAAAAAATATTTTTATCTAAAGTAAAATGTAGCATAAATTTATAGAAAGTTCTTTATTTTAAACCATTTTTAATGACAGTATTCGTTGCCTATAATGTGGAATTCAATAATAATTTTTAAAAATATTTACATTAACTTAATAAAAATGCAAATAATATGTGTTTAAATAAATGTTCAATACTACTTTTGAATGAATGAAATTGTTTTTTCGGTATAAATACAGTAATTTAATTAAATACTTATAACTATTTAAATAAAAAAAACCTTAATTTTTCATAAAGGTTTGCTTATAAAAATGTCTGTTTTGAAACAGTTTTTGAAAAAATGAACACATTTCTGAATTTTGCTAGATTGATCTCTAAAAAAGGTTAAGAAATAGATGGATTATTTATTGAAAAAATAAAATTTTACATAAATTTGGTCTTAAAAATTTACAGAATTCACAAGTTCTCTGGTAACTTAACTAGCAGTACATTAATTTCCTTATGTGGCATTGTGCGGAAGTTTGCCGAATGAAGGATCAATTTAAATATTATTCCCTTTTGTCCAATGAACTTCTTTAAATTACGATATGAGTTGTAAATCCTAGGGCAGATTCGGTGGAGAGACAATAAAATTAATGAATATCTTGTTGTTTTTCTATAGGTTGTAATTCATTAGATTTTTTAATATCTCAAGATTTTCAAAATGGAATTTATACACTTTTAATTATTTATCTTAATAGAGAATTTTAGTGAAAATAAATGTATTGATATGTGAATTTGTAACTAAATATTCTTACCAAGCATATGTCTATATTGTAATTTAGTCAAATAGTATTACTTTTTAAAACGTTTTCCTCTACTATAAATCGTCAGTCATTTCTTGTGTGTATATTACTTTTTTTTAGATTTTATGCCCATCTCCAACTTTTCGGTTTTAAGCCGACGAACAACCCAATATAATACAGAATGATAAGAATGTCATCAAAGCTCAATCAATGAAGTTTAAAATAGAAGGACATATTTTCAGGTGATACTCAGTCAAGGGTACATCGTGCTGATAAAGTGATAAAGTGGGCAGGAGTTGAAATCTGCCTGTCCTATTCTATACAGATAATCCTGCAAAAATTCATGACCAGTAGCAAGTCTAAAACAGACCACATTGATTCCTCTAGGCAAGGGACCAGAAATTCTTGATGACTGTTTAGAAAAGAGTTTCATTTCTTCCATGAAACCTTCTCTGTATACAGACTGGAATGTTTGAATCTAATGTGGTGTTGGATATAAAATGCTTTTGTGTAGAAAAATCAAAGAAGGATCTGGTTGCTTCATTTGGGGTCCCTCTTGGCCAGCATATCTGCCCTCTCATTTCCATGTACCCTACAATGAATTGGGATACACTGAAATGCAATTCAATCCTTTATATCAGTGGTTTTTAAACTGTGGTCTGCGAACCCCTAGGGGTCCCCAGCACCTATCTAGGGGTATCCACAAAGGACTCTCATTCAATACTGAAATTTTCTTCTTTTACAGATTCTGAAAGGCCTCCTTGTAAAATTGGAAAATGTGCCATCCTAGGCAGTGGCGTAACGAAGAATATTCGGGCCCCCTGCAAAATCAGGTTCTAGGGCCCCAATCCCAAATACGTACGTGATATGAGTCAGACTTTGGGTGCTGTAGAACACCTAGCCCCCTTCGGGAGTTGCGGGGGTGTACGTTACGCCACTGATCCTAGGCTAGATCACTAAAATGCCCCAACGAAAAAGCCCTACTAGAACATGTATTTTGATCACTTTCTGATGCCTTTCCAAACCAGTTATTTATGAGGAAGAACATCTTCAGCAGCATTTTTTTTATCTTAAACATTACAGCAACCGTCTGAAAAATGTAGAACCAGAACCGAGACTGAAAATTTCAAATATTACACATGATATATTAGCACTTGTAAAAGAAATGCAGCGCCATCCTTATCATTAAGCTTTTATCTAGTTCAGGGATGTGCATTATTTATTTATTTGAAATTAGTATTTGTAATATTTTTCTAATTAGATGTTGGCTGTTTTCTTGAAGGAAAAAAAAAGATGTTAAAAATTCTGTAGGAGTATCAGAGACAGTCTTAGGATTATTGAGGCACACCTGTAAATCCCTCAGCCCTATGTTGGGAGTCAGAGAAGGGTGTTCTAAATCTTAGGGGTCCTCTATGTCAGGTTGATACATAAAGGGCAATCGAAAGTTTGAGTCCGCTGCTTAATAACTCATCCATTTATCGATTTTCTCCCTGAAGATTCTAGAAATTTCGCATTCACAATGATCGGGAGTTCTGTTGTTACTTATGTTACCTGATCGACAGTAACATCAAATCAAGGTCCACGAAATTCATCGTGGCTAAGGGCTGGATTTTTACGCCTGTCGTTAGCCTTGGCTTTGAGCACCAATAGTACGAATTTGCTCGGTTTCACCCAAATTTTGAGGAAGAACACCCTGGAGGTGGGCGGGGGTCTCTCACCTCTCTTCCCCTTCCACCAACCACATGAAAGGACTTGCGGTTCGACGGCTATTTAGAATACCCCCATGCCACGAAGGCACTATACATTTACAAACGTCCATTCCTTCTCCGGGATTCGAACCCAGGCCCTACGGCACCGCGTGAGTGAGTGAGTGTTTGTGTTTATGGCGCAAGAGCCAACTCTGGCTAAGCTGCACCAAACATTTGTTAAAACATGAAAAAAAAAAATTGTTAAAATATCTAAAATCATTGATAATACACTTTAAAATTTAAAATATCAAAACAAGTATAAAAGACGTATTCTAACGATAAAAACAAACAAACTTTGGTGGGGGATTACTCCCACCAGGATCTACGGCACCGCAGTCAACGTCACTAACCACTATACCGGATGGGAGGCTCGGGAGTTCTTAAGGTCATAATTGCCACTTTGGCCACATTGGAATCAAGTAAAAAGGCGATGTTTCTCTCTCTCTCTTTATTTTCATTATTATCATACATATCTTATTCATTCTTTTCTTTAAATCTTATTTATTTATGAATATTACATTGATATTTCAAAATTGTAAAATATTGACAGTCATACGTAAGAAATAAAAGTTTGGACACCTCAGTAAATAGTTATTTATGTAATTTATAATAATCTGTACTTAATGTAAACCTTAAATACGTACTATTTTTAAAAATCAATCGATCACTCACAATTCGACTAATTTTATTATAAACCGGAAATCTAAAAATATACTAAAAGAATAAATTTGAACTTCATCGACAACATCTAATAAATTTTTACAATCGATCATGGTGCAGTACAAAATGTTTATATTTCTCTAACTTTCTTTTTTAAACATATATTTTATAAACCGTGAAAGAGAAATTTTTGCATTTACTTCTTCGTAAGGTTTTGAGGCAATAACATTAAAATAATGCCATATTTCTTTCCAAAACTCCGGAATATTTTCTACAGACCACTTGTGCAGATCCCAATAGTTGTCTGAAAGAAAGGGTAAATAAAAAAAGAACTATGAATAAACTATATGTTGATATGATGAATAATTAACGATAAAAATTAAAACAATTATTGTCCAGTTACTTTGCTTTGAGTAGTCTTAATCATTAGAAATATGATTCTTGTTTTAAATTACTATAAAGATGAAAATTAGTTTCAGTGAGAGTTTAATAACGTAATTTTATCTTAGAGTCTTATCTCAGTCAACTTTAAAAACAAACAACTGCATTAGATATCTCTGGTAAAAATCTAAGAAACTATTTTATCTCTAAAAATTATTTCAAGTAATTTTTCTAAATAAAATGGCATTTATATTTTACACAAAATAAAAGCGTTTATTATAGATGATTATTAAGAATCAATACTATAAATTATGTACTATATTTACTTCAAATGTTTTTTAAAATATCTTTATCAAAAACTGTGTTACTTTTCAATTCCTAGAAAAATAGAAACTAATACGCCGTGGCAAGCAACAACATTTTTCTACATCATTTTTATAACTACATAATCGTACTATTTTTTTATAATTCCTAATCAGGGACGCCTTAAGGCAGCAGGGCCTCATCTCATTTACTACTCAGTCGGAATAAGATTTTAATCAGAATAGTTTTAATTATCAAATGTAATTCCCGGCAAAGTTTTCTAAAAACTGGGAATTTTAAACCACATACCAACTGGCAACAGTCGCAGGACTACTTTATTGTGTCATATCTGTCTTTCGCGCTTGCTTAGGCCTATGATTACCATCATCACTGGCGTAGCTAGTCTTGAGTAGGCTCTTATCGAAGATTCCTTGGGTGTCCCTTTTGGGCATCTTAATATTTTACGATATTTTGCTTACACGTGTTGGGGCCCCTGTAGCTTGGAGACCCCATATCACTGATAAGGCGGTAGCTACGACTCTGACCACCACACTTGTTAGTTTCTCATATAGTCGAAAGACAACAGTCGGTCTAGTTGGTTTGAGCCTAGGTTTAGTCCCGCGCATTTATTTGTGCGAGTATTTGATAATTATACATGTTGCTTTCTTAAAAGGGTTGCACCTGGGGCTTACTTCTTATAGGGGCAGAGGGTCCCTCAAGAAGTCTTGAGACATCACTGCTTCTAATGCATGCCCTTTTCACGAATCCGATACTTTATTTTTTCAATGTACAAGAAAGTAAAGTGTAAAATTAAATGTTATTGCAGGTTGCTGCTTGTCTTAAAGGCTCCATAGTTCTGAAATTTTGTATAAAACTGGCTATGTTGTGCCACTTTTTTTCCCTTTTT
>BMAV01012983.1:0-10260 GCA_019973955.1 Trichonephila inaurata madagascariensis | reverse complement strand
TAATTTTTTTTAAAACTTGCTCTTAATTCAGTAAAAAAAAAAATAAGTTTTAAAATTTTTTTATATATGTTACTCTTAAGTAATATATATTTTAAGTAAATTATTTTTAAGAAATTGGGTTTTATAAAAATTTATGTTATTTTTCTTTTTTTTTTTTGAAACAGATTGAGAAATAATTTTTAAATTTAAAAAAAGATTTTTTTTCCTTCAAGATCCTTTTCTAAAAGTACAAATGTCATTAAAAATAGCCCAATCTATTTGTTTTATCATATAAATTACATCGGATTTTGGGAACGTTCATGTGAGTCAAGGCAAAAAAGGGAAAATCTGAAAAAAAACTTTAAAAATTTGCTGTCCCCAAAACCCCTAGTAAAGTTTTGGCCCAATCTCGATTCCGGGAATCCCCCGGGAAGTACTTTTTCATAATTCACACGTTAATTGTAATTCACGGTATTAAGTATTTACGGCGCAGTGGATTAAAAAAAAAATCATGGGTATATTTTTAAATCGCAGCGAGCATTCGACGATAATAAAGCAACAACAAGTACACAGACGGGGGGCAAATTGATAGAAATTTTCGAATGGGTTGGGGGATCCATTTCAAAAAATTTTCCCAGAAGGGCTCTCAACTGCCGAAAAAAAATCTTCATAGATTTCACATTAAATGACGAAATTAAAGGGAAATTTTTGTAATAAATCATTTCTTTGAATTCGGGATAGAGGTGGATGCGGGAATTTTCTGCACTGAAAAAAAAAGCATTTCGTTTTACTATTACCTTTTTTTTAACATCAAAACCTTTTGTGAACCCGGGGATTTTCTGCAATGACTATTTTGAAGACAAAATATAGATCTGAGCTAAATATAAAAAAATAACGCTGAATTTAAATTTCTAATTTTTTACCCTTTCCCTTTTGAAAAACTTTGCTCTGCAAGAAAAACCCATGGAAGTCATTTTGATAATTATTAAACTTGTTCTTATATACTGGGGGAAGTACCCACCTTAACACAGTTTTTTTTTTTAAAAAATGATAATACATTTTTTCCTTGATATAATAACTTAATTGTAAGGGGGAAGAAAAAACCAAGTGCTCAATGTTAAAAAAATGTAAAATGATTTTTTGAAATGAATATATATTATAAATGGTTTTGAATGAACTGTAATTTTAACCCTTTCGCAGAATTAGCATTTAGAATAAATGTTAAGTAAAAAAAAAAAGAATATAAAATTCTAATGAATAACAATTGTTTTTTTTTTAATTTTTTTAAAGCGAAAACCCCGGGATCAGGTGTGCACTCGATACTAACGTTAATGGTCGGGGGGAATTGAGCCCCCAATTTTTTTTTTTTATAATTATTTTCAATATAAAAAGATAAAAAAATCACAATTTCAGTGAATAATTTAACTAAGAGAAAATATACTTACCTATTTTCCAAGGTTTTTTCTATTTGTTTTTTCATAATTTGAGAATAAATACCCAAAAAACTGAACAAATTTTTTTCCCAAATGTGGTGACCTTAATAAAGGACACAAACCCAAACACTTTTGCTAACTTTAAAGGGGAAAAGTTATTTGAAAAAGCAAAACTGTCACATTATGTTAAAGTTATTGTAGTTTTAAGTCCTTTGATGATCGACAAATATCCTTTTGGGGAAATTTTTTTTGTTTTTGTTTTTTTGACGGGTGAAACATTTGCGGTACACTTATGGCTTCATATTTTTTTTGAAAAAGCCCTTTAAAATTAAAGCTAAGGGTTTTTTCCCCCTTTCGTTTCAGGTTTTTTCCCCTTTTTCTCAAATTTCCCTAACATGATTAATACATTATTTCAAAGTGTTTCCCTTGTTTGATCAGCTTCAATTTCCTTTCAAAATCACAGATGCCCAATTTTTTTTATATTCTATTCTTTTTACATTTTAAACCATAATCAGTCGTACAACATCACAATTAAAACCACTGTTATTTATGGGGAAAAAATGCAATGTTAAAGAAAATTTTTTTAAAAAATAGTGGTGTACGAAACTCGGCCCAAAACAAGTCCCTTTAAGATTCTAAAAACGTTTGCCACCCCCAAAAAAAAGGAGATATGTTATCAATTCATTTTAGCTCCCATTAAGACTGTCATATTAGAGGATTCTCTATCAAGGTCATTGGGTAAAAAAAAGTTTTATAAAATTTAAACCGATTTTTGTATTATATGTTTCAGTATACTCAAAAAAATAAATTTTGGGCCCAAATTAACCTTTAAAGTGCTCAATATGCTTATCCATGTATCATAAAAACCCCTTTCCTTTTGTAAAAAAAAAACCAACAGAATTATATAAATTTACAATTTCCCCAAAAAAAGGGATGCATTAACCCTACCATAAGTTCGAAAGCCAGAAAAAAGTAATATTTTAGTTTAAAAAGAAACGTAAAAAAAAAAATCTCTCATCGTAGGATTACAGAAAAGCAAAAAAAATTTTTTTTTTATTTAGTTATAGGATCAAAAGAAAAAGCAATGGGGTTCAAAGTAGAATCTTTTTTTTTTTATGCCCTTTTTTTTCACCAGTTTGATATATATAAATTATTTGTAAAATCTGTTTTTTTTCATTATATCGAAATTTTTTTTTTTTTGCTTTCCCAGAAAATTTAAATTTTTTTTTAAACCCTTTTTTATTTTCGTTTGTTTTTCGCGCCCCGGGGGCGAAACCCCACAGTTTGAAAACACTGTTCTAGGTAGACTTTGTTTTCCGGACAAAGTATAACACAAGGCTTAAAAACTAAGTCAACACTCAACAAGGAGGGGAAGTTCATGTAGGGAAATATTCACAAAGGGGGAACCCAAAGGGGGGGAAAGAGGGAAAAAAAAAAAATTCAACAAATACAGAAAGAAATACAAGATTGCTCACATGCGAACGGAGATAATAAAAAATTAAAATTATAAATGAGGAAGATAAAAAAAAACATGATCCCTTTTTCCCAAAATACAAATACATAAAGCATAAAATACACATATAGGCATATAAGTATAAAACCAAATCCCTTTAAAACCCAAACACATAATATTCATTTTCAGAAAATGTTAACAAAACCCAAAATTTACAATCTAAATAATACAGTAATAAATGCTATTAAATGTATGCAAAAAACGTTTGGGGAAAGATGATTTCCCGGAAAAAAGGCAGAAAAAAGGAGGGGGGCCACATTTATATTTTTTTTTTGTAGGAAATTTCCATGATGTAGGGCCCCTTTGGAATTTTTGGTACAAGAAAAAAATCCAGTCCCTTGGCTTCCTGGAGCGCACGGGTTTCGGTAGGCAAAATTGGGAAGCCTTTAAATGGGTTTTTAAAAGTTACCTTTTTCCCAGGGGGGAAAGGGTTTAAAATTTGGGTTAAAAGGGTTTTAGCCTTTAAAATTTTTCTGAATAGAAGGAATAAATTCCTTGGTGAGATGCGCATTATTTGAATTTTGGGTACAATTTAAATTCCCAAAATTGAAAAAATCTTTTTTTAAAAAAATTTTTTTTAAATGATGTGTTTTTTGAATCTCATGGGGAATCAGATCGTATAATTTTGTCGCCTTTTTTAAAGCCAGCCCAGCACGCTCAATGCCAAAAGTTTCCCGGGATGTCCTCGAACAAAAAAAAAGAAAACTTGTACCCCCCTCTGCTTCGAAGAAAATTAATTAATATGCTTTTTTCCTTTAGTTTTTTTTGGGGGAATTTGTTATTTAAAAACACAAAGATGAAAGAAAATCCCCGAAAATTTAAAAAATTCGATGAAAGGATTTCGTTACTGCAGCCCAAAGGGCTGTGAGCTATGAAAAGTAATTCAGCCTGAAACCCACTACACTCATGTCTTTTTTTAAAAATTGGAAAAGTTTCAATTTCAATAAAACGAAAGAAAAAAATGAACCCTTATTTTTGGGGATTTTGCTACCATCTGAAAAAGCAGACAACGGGAAAGTTTTTTTCAATTTTTTTACGGTAATCAATCAATTTAAAGGGGGAAATCGTTCAGGGAAAACAAAATTCGGGAAACCTTTTAAAATTTTGGTACAATTTTGGCAATCTTGAATTCATTATTCCTGATAATAAAGATGTCAATAGGGGAAAAAGCCTGAAAAAAAACACAGCTTCATAGGATATCGTTCGATGCCCAGAAATAACCCCGGGAAGTATTCTTTTTGTTGAATTTTTCCAAAAAACCGACAATTTATTTTTTTTTCTTCACGGGGGAGATTCGTGAGCCGTAACAAATAAATGGAACAATGCCTTGTTTATAAATGAGGGGTGATACATTGGACCTGATCCCAAAAGTATTTCAGGGAAAATCTATTAAGCCCCAGCAGGGGAAATTTTTTTTTTTTTTATTCGAAAGATGGGGAAACCCTTTGCTTCCCAAAAGAATTTACCCGTCAAGGACAATACCAAAATATTTTAGTTCTCTTTTCCCCCACAAACAAGAGAAAAACCCCTTAAGGGTGAGGTTTTCCCTGAGAACGTTTTTTCCCCCCTTCCCAAAATCATAACTTTTTACTTGACAGCTTTAAAATTTTTATAATTCTTTTTTTCCCGGTTGATGCAAAATTTAAAAGGAAAACTCCCTTTTCTGTTTTTATCATGAAAAAACCTTTTCCCGGAAACAAAAAAGAATCTTTCCAAAACAATCCTTTTTACGGAAAGAAAGCCAAAAATTTTTAAAAAAACATTTAAAATATTCCAAAAAAAGGTCCAGAAACATCCCCGGGGAATGCCCTTGCCCAAAAAATTTTTCCTTTTTTAGGGGAAAGACCTAAAAAATAAAAATCACAGATCTGTGTTTTTAAGAAGCTGGAAATGACGGCAAACAAGTTGCCAAGGATGTTTGATCTTTTTTTAAAAAATCAAATACCAGGCCACCAAGCATTATCAAAAACACTCTTAATTCCCAAAAAAACCAGGAATTGTATGAAGGTTTCTCTTTTTTCCCTTTTTTAAAAATTTCATTAAGTTTCCCCCCAAGGGGTCCTCCGGTTTTTTTGGGGGCCCTTAAAAAAAATTTTTTTTATTGAAATAAATTTTCTTTGTATAAACGCCGGGGGTACTCTGTTGATTGGAGTCTTTTAAAATTTACAAAAAGTTGACGGAAAAAATGATCACCCCCGGTTTTCCTAAATTAGGAACACGGACATCTTTACTTTGGGAAAATCCTAGCTTTTTTCCCAAAAGCGAGGAAAAGTCTTGGGGTCAAAACATGAGTTAAAAAATATTAGGAAAAAATCAGGGGAAAAAATTTCATGCAATTTTTTGACAAATTTGGGGGGAGGAATAGAGTCAGGGCCAGGTGCTTTTTTTAAATTCAATTTATTTATAACAGCATCAATTTCATTTGGGTTGGGCGGGTTTATCCGTTACATTGTTTTGATAAGAGCATCATTCCGTTTTTTGGCAATCATCATCAAAATTCTCACAATCATCAGGAAAAGAATGGAAGAGAACCCCCATTAAATTTTCTCTTCTCTCACAAAAGAATTAGTCCCCAGCTCCCCTTGGGAAAAGAATTTTAATTAGTTCAACTCTTTTCTGAAACTGCTGTTTTTACTCCAAAAATATAAATTTTTCCCCATTATTTTTCATTAATTTTTATCCAAAAAATTTTTTTCCATGAGCTTATTTTTGGGATCCAAAAGTTTAAAATTATAATTTTTTCTCCCGATATTTCCTCTTATAAATTTCTTTTAAAGGCATTTTACATTTCCCCGGAATCTCCGTCTTGCACTTAACGTGTTTTTTCATGCAACCAATTTCTTTTGTCCACCCAAAACCCCCTAAATTTCCCCGGCCTTTTTAAATTGGGGTGGAATTTTCAAAATTTTTGAACAATAGAAATTTGTTCCTTTTGCAAAAATCATGTAGAGATTCTGGTTTTTGGGAGGAAAACAATGAGATCACTAATACTTGACGCGAAATTTGGTGGTCCCAAAAAAAGGGTTTTCCCGTTCGCTTTTTAGATTAAAGATACAACTTTCACCCACCCTTTGATGGAGGGTTTGAATTTAGAGCAAATCAAATTTTAATTGTTTTTTTGGTCGGGAGAGAGAATCATAAAAAAGGAAATCCAACAAGAAACATCTTCCAAAAATGGAAATTTTAAAATTGGGGGGCCCCAAAAAGTAGGAAACCCCAATCTTCACGGCAAAGGGTTTGGGGGGACTAATAAATTCAGCGAGCGGTTTCCTCCCAGAGTTGGGAAAAGGGGGCTGAACCAAAGTTTCAGGGGGTTTCTATTGGCATCCATAGACCAGACCAGTTGATGGGCCCTTGGAAAAAATTTGGTTAATTTTTTTTTTAAATCAAAATCAATATTCTTGGAGGGTTCGAAAAAAAATACAAACAAATAGGGGTACTCTATTAATGTTCAAACGCACCGTCACCATATTGTAATCAAAAGGGAATTTAGATCCAAAAAAATTGGGAAAAATTTTCTATTTTGGCAATAATGGGGTGCTTTAATTTTTATCAAAAAAATGACTGAAGAAAAATCTTTTGACATGGAAATCCAGGAAAGATCCCTTTTTATGAAAAAGAGGTTCTTGCACCAACGCGACATCAGTATTACTAGCTTCCATATTCAAAAATAAGCTGCTTGTAGCACCTTTTTTGATTTATGCAAATTAAGTTTTAAAAAAACGTAAATGCGGGGTTGGGGAAAAAACTATTCATAATTTTTTCAGAGATGTAAAAATTTCTCCATAAATTGATGGCATTTGCAGCAGCTAGAATAAGGTTTTTATTTTCATTAACCTTTTTATTAGGGTCTCTTTTTTTTTTCTTATTAAACCTTTACAAACCCCCAAACCCCGAGTAAAAGATTGCATTTCTCTTGTGTTCTCCAACACATTTAAAACAGCACAAGCCATTTTAAAAACCCGCAGCCTTATGGTTTATAACCAAAAATTTTTTAAAAATTTGGGTTTAAAGGGTATGAAGTCTTGACTTTTCAAACTTGTTTTCTCTGGAACTTCATATTAAAAGGACAAATTTTTGACAGGTTGGGTTCACAAAAAAAAATGCCGGGAGTTTTCGAATTTTTTTAAAGGGGGAAACAATTTTTGTTTTCCCCCCATAACTTTTTCTCTTCCAATTCCGGGTTTTGATCTTTCAAAAAATGGGGAAATTCATGGTCACTAATTTCCCTTTGGGAGATTTTTTTAAAAACACATTTGGGTTTTTTTCCTCGGGAAGACACTTGAAGAGTATTTGTCTTTTTTCCTTTATCGCTGTTAAAAATCTTGGGCTTTTCCCCCCTTAGTGACACATTTGTACTAACACGGTTTTTTTTAATACTTCTCATCTTTTTTTTCCCCTTTTTTTGGATTTTTTCGGGTTTAACTCCCTTCTGATTATTTTTCGACCTTCAGATGTAAAATTTTTTCATTGGCACAGACAATAACGTTATTCAAAAAAGTGATTCGCATTCTCAAAGATAGATGGCGGAACGAACTAGCATAGGATTGTTTTACAAACGACGCCGAGACAACATCACTATTTTTTTAAAACAACCCCGATCCATCAAGCATCTGAAATATACGTTTCAACTTACCCAAAAACAGCTGCTTTTTTCCCCGCGGGTTTTTCCCGGGACAAAATTCAACACGTTTTCCCAAATTTTCGAAGCAATCCTCAACGAAAACGAAGGAAATCAAATCAATGGGCCCCCATTTTGGCTTTCCCCCCTACGAAACTGTGATTATAATTCATTTCTTATTCATTTGTCTCAGAAAGATTAGTATTATTTTCCTAATTTATTACATCTTGACGAATTTGTGTAATTTTATACTTATGAAAATTTAATCTTATTAATTTATTTTCTTTTAAACTATTTGATTTGTGTGTGGGGAAAACATTAAAAGTAAACTTGCTTTACAGATAATGTACACAAAAGATATACATTCTAGTAAAAATACAACTATTAAATATCTAAGTTTTTTTACTGAAAGGTGATGAAAGTTCAAATTAAACAAATTCCTACTATTTTCAAACTTTAAAAATAAGAAAATTAAAACTTTTTAATTCAACTTCTTTTTTTTAAAACTCGAAATTTTTTCGTGACAGAATTTGAATTAAAAATGATGAATTTTGATAAAATATTTTGGAAACAAAGGAATTATTTTTTTTACATGGGTTTTTAACATATATTGAAAATGTGAAGAAAGCTAAGATAATATTTCATTCGAATGGTTAATGATGAATTTTGATTAGTGTAAAGAGGCTTTGTGTGTCTTTATTGCAAATATTATATATATATATATATTTAGTTTCATTTAATAAATGTTTATATAAGTTTGCAAAATTCAAATCTTTTAGTCTTAAATGATACAAAAAAAACATATCACAGGAAATGAATTATGAAATTTCAAAGAAACATTAAATTATTTTAGATTACACATTTTACAATATTTTTACGTTGAAGGAAAACCATAAGATTTTCCTATAAGTATGGCATTAAACTATATCTGTGATATTATATATATAAATATATCTAACATTTCTTTTTATTCTTACAGCTTTACATATGTAAAAGGGAAATTTAAAGCTTCAATGGGGCTTATCAATTTTAGGGGGATAAATTATAACATGTCTTGTTAATATTTGTACGGATCAAGAATACTTAATTTTCCAATTGGAATAATTATTTAATCCTCGTAATGTCCAAAGTAAAAATATTTGATTAATTTTTTCGCAATAAAAGTTTGAATGTAAAAAAAGGATTGTTTTATGTGAACAAAACCGCATTATTTGTTATCCTGCAACTGAAGACATTTAAAACAAGTGAAAACAAAGAATATTTTCATAAATAAACTATATTTTGAAAAAATTAATTTCGGAAAAGTATTTCTTTGTGAAACATAATTTCCTTACAAAATAAATAAAGTACATAAATTTTAATACACATAAATAAGATTGTTTCAAAAATTATTCATTGATATTTTTTTCTTTTTGTTTTTGAACTCTAATTGTTTCTAAAATTGAATAACTGTTTTACAGATAATAAAGTTCTTTCACCTTCTTTCAAGAAAATAATTTTAATAGTTAGTTGCTAAATATGAGTTATTTCTTTAAAGTATCACATACAAATATATTTATATTTAAAATATTTAATTCATTATTTTTACTTAATGTAATGAAATTTAAAACAATATTTTTACTAATTGCGTATTTCTATTTCAGAGTAAAATATGCTGCACATTGCTGTTTTTCTTTTAGCATTTGGTTGGTCATTTCTTGAATTTTAACTATATAAGACACATTCATTATAATTTAAACTGAATTATATCACTTCATTAGAATGTATTCAAATTACTTATTTACTAAACGATTTTTAAATATTTGTTTTGCATATTATAAATCGCTGCTAGATAAACTGAGGTAATAATTCTCATATGAGAAATAAAAGTATAAAATGTGTTTTTAAATGTATCGCTTATTTTACTTTAAACATTTTGTAATTCAAAATAAATCCATCCAATTCAGTTTAACAATATAATAAGCGTATTCAAGAACGTATGATACCCGTTTTTTAAAATAAAATTAAAACTACATAAAAAAGGGAAATGTTCATTTTTGTTAAACAATATTTAAGCAATTTTCGAACAGGTAATGTATTGTAAATTACAGGTAACAGGTGCTATATTGTAAACTAATTGTAATCCATATGAATAAAATTATTATTACTTGACGTTATATTTTTCTATGTAGACTCTGTGTTCTATTAAAAGAAGACTATTATTTTTAATATAAAGTTTTTTATCCGTGATAATTGTTTAACAAATTAAAAGGTAAACCGGAATTTTATAATCGGACATAAAATTAAAAATTTTGAAACTGAGATTTTCGTTCAAATTAAAAAATTTTTTCAAATGAAAAAAATACTGTTGAGTATTTTTAAAATTTTACATAGATTTTGTTAATTAAGTTAAAAAATAATGATCCTATCTTGAATAAAAACTTAAAAACAGCAGTTATCTGTTACAGCTTAATTCAAGGCCCACAGAAAGAAATCAAGTTAGAACTCAACATTCAAATATTACTATTTCTAAAGCAGATGTCTAAAATTCGTAACATTTATTATTTCTCAATAACTTTTGGAATATGTGTGTTGCCTAAACTTTTATTCATTAATTTCAAGTGAAGGACAAATTTTGTAAAATGAATAATTAATTTCAATAATACTAATGTTAATGTTCATATATTAAAAAGAAGGTTAAATTTTATTTTTCATTAATATAATAAAATAAATAA
>BMAV01012982.1:0-12231 GCA_019973955.1 Trichonephila inaurata madagascariensis | reverse complement strand
TATGAAACATGCCCCGTTAAACGTTATGTGGAAAAAAAGAAAAAATAAACAACGTTGTTTTTTTCATCCTAGATGTGTAGTTTAACCCCCTCTCTCGATAGAACCAAATACCCCAAACAAATTGAAAATAGTTTTTTAAAACCTTGCCAATAGTAAAATTCGAGAAATTTAAAGAATATGACCGGGGGGGGGCCAGAAAAACCGCATAAAGACCCCTTGAAAAGACTTTCCCTCCTCCTAAAAAAGAAAGATTTTGTGATGGACCAGTAAAAAAAACGTGTGGGATTGGTGAGGAGTGAAAAACGTCGCACTGTTCAGAAAGGTTTTTTGGCGACGAACCCTTTTGAACCCCGGTGCGGGGAGTTTGATGGCCCCCCCTTCCCCCAAACCACACCACACAACGAAGGCCCTTTTGAGCCCCGGGGGGCTGGGGGTAGCCCAGTGGCGGCATCGGACGGCGCATGCAGGTTTAGCCCAGTCCCACAAAGCCCCGCAAGGGATAGCGATGCAGTTAAATCTGTCGAGAGATGAAACGTCCTCCCGTTGGCGGGGGTGGGGTAGGGAAGGGGGTCCAGCTCAGGGTGTCCACCCCCTTTTCCACGGTTCAAAATGACGTGATCCGTCCCCAAAGCCCCGTGTAGCTAAACAGTGCGACGTTAAATTCACTCACTCAAAATTTTCTCTACAGTTTTAAACGCATCGCTTCCCTTACAGGCGGGTCTTCAGCTACTAGGCTCGACTCAGTTCATGGATATCCGTCGAGCTATTCGGGATTACATTTATCATGGGGACGCAATCCATTAGGAAACGTGTTTGAAATAAGTTTTGGATAAAGTACCGCGTCACATGAGGTCTATGACGTTATTGGTTGAGGACGTTGCAAATTCATCAGAGTAAAAATTGAGCTGGCACCCCCTCTCCTAACTACCCCACCCCACCAACGGGAGAAAGTTTGAGCGCTCGACAGATTTAGCGTGCATCGCTGCCCTACACGGTGGGTCTTTAATGGTACTGGACTCGAACTCGTGACATGCCATCCACGATCCGATACCTTGACCACTTGGCTACCTCGGCCACGTGATGGATCCGCAAGCTGATTCCTAGGAATATTGAGCAGGTGACACCAACGAGGTCTTTTCGCAAAACACAAAGGGTGAGCAGAGAGTGCATTTAATTCTGTTCTTTCAATGGAAGAGATTTCAGCAAAAGTTAGACAAGGGTTACCCCGCAAGGTGTCAGAACTGGTAGACTTGGCCAAACTTCTGGCTATCTCATTGCCATTCAATCCAACATGGGAGGGGACCCATTGAAAGTATACATAATGTCTAGAAGAAAGTCGAAGCACAAGATCCAGAATATTTGGGCTTGTCATATCCCCAACAGTTGTCCAATGAGAAAGGTACTGTATAGAAACACAACTGTAAACAACTTTAAAAGTGATTGAGTATTTATTTACGTTGACTCTGAAGCAACATGGATGCTATTGGCAACGGACCTCGTAATTTTAAACCTCGGTCAAGTAATGAGTACGACACCAAAGCTGGTACAACCACACTAATGGAACGGCTTTGAGCCTCGGCAGATTTAATATGTATCAGTTCCTCCACACGGTGGGTCTTAAGTGGCACTAGGAGTTGAACTTGTGGCACGCCGGCCACGAGCTTGCGACTATAATAACTAGACTACCTGTTTTGCTGTTGGAAGGCTCATTATTCGACAGACTGCTATTTGTAATGTTTTATTTTCTGTTCGGTGGAAAAACAAAAATTTTTTCTCCCCTTTAAAAAACTCTTTTTGATGGGATTTTTTTTCCGAAACCACAAATTTACTCCACAGATATAAAGGTTGACTTATAACTAAAAATAGTTATTTATGCCTCCCATCCAGTATAGTGGTTAGTGACGCTGACTCCCGTGACGCAGTGTCTGTGTTTGAATCCCGGTGAAGGTATGGATGTTTGTAAATGCATGTCCCTTTTGCGACCTGAGGTACTTTTAAATAACCGTCGACCCAAAGATGTTTGCATGAGGTTGGGGAAGAGGGGTAGGAGGCCCCAACTTTTTCCCCAGGGTTTTCCCTACCCTCAAATTTGGGGGGAACTGACAAATCGTACTGTCACCTGCATGGTGCTAAAGGCCCACGGATAACGAAAAAGCCGTATATTTACCCCCTTTTCCACGTGAATTTCCGTGGGCCTGATCCGGGGACCGTCAGGGCAGGTGGCATTAGAGTAACAACAAGAAGATATATAATATATTTTTTCCTTCACTGAAATACAAAAAAAGGGGTTACCTTTTTTTCACTCTGTTTCATCAATAGGGCCAATTTATTTTTAACCTTTGAAAAAGATTCATCCCCCCTATTTAGTCACTTTTTAAAAATTTTCTAAAATTTTTCACCAGAAAGCCGGTTTTTTGAAAAATCCAACCACTTCAGGTCAGTTTTAAATAAAAACAGTATCGCTTTTTCGTCCATATACCCCGCGAGTAAATCATGATAAATTATTTCCAAATTCCCCCTACAAAGAAAAAAAAAGTTCTTTTATGTTTTGTAAACTTTCCGTGCTGGAATTTGTGTTTATGGTAAAAATTAAAATATATATATACGTGCCTAAAGTATATCCCTTTTGTTATCCCAAGCAAGACGTTGGGTTTTCTTGTTTGTCCTGCTTACCAGTAAATACAGTTTAGTCCGGCTTTTGCATCACTGAAAAGTGTTTTTAAAAAAGCAAAGTGAATCACTTTTATTCCTTCTGCTTCAAGATATTTTCATGTTTACATGCAATGGGAACGGTTTTACGATAATTTAGTTCCTGTTTAGAATAAAAATTTCCTTTTGCTATGTCCTAAATTATTTCATTGACATTATCATGTCAAGAATTACAAAAAAACAGTAAAAAAAAACTTTTCTATTATTTTTTAAACCCGACTGACAAAAGTTTTTCCACTATAGGATATGAATTGACCATTTTATACAAAACAAGTAATATATTAAAAAAATATTTTTTTTTTAGTCAAATCCTACTTAGATCAACAAAGAAAATTTTTATTTTAGCTACTTTTTATTAAATAGTTACAATTAATAAAAATATGTATATGCATATGACAGAATCACAACATTAAGAGGTAAATAATTTTTATTAATTATCATTAAAGTATAAAAAAAAAAAAATCCGAAATCCGACAATCAATTTCAGTTCAACTGAATGCTTTAAAACGTGAGAAAAAAACCTTTTCACAAGCTTTGACACAAGTCGCCAAAAATGATGCCAACGTGGCTATGTGTATTTATAATTCTTTAAATGATTAGTTTTAATCAATTAATTTTATTAATTATAATTAAATTATTGTATTGTCATCCAAAATAATCGTGTATATAAAATTTCAGCTCAATGGAGCGCTTTAAAATGTATTTTATTAACAATTGAAAATTTCACCAAGATAAATAAATAAATAAATATATAGAGTGTGAGCTAGTAGTAGGAATTGAATAATAGGATAAAGAAAAGGACACGCGATAAAGGAAACATTTTCTTTGTTCAAAGCATTTTTACTTTTCATATTTTTTTCTTATGCGTGTTCTACTAATATTTTGTAAAATTATTGATATTTAAATGTAAGTATGGATTTCATCGAATGTTGGCTTAAATCAGTGGTTCTTAGACTTTCGACAGCCTCAGCCCCCTTTTATGAACGTATCAGCCTGACACCGCGGACCCCTAAGGTTTTAAGCACTCCTCCCTGGCTCCCAATATATGGCTGAGTGATTTAAAGGTTCCTAAATAATCTTAAGACTGCCTCTGCTACTTATACCAACTTTATTTCAACACACTTCTATATATGTGTTTCTACTGTATCTTTGAAATATTACGTTGTAGTAATGGCCATATAGTTGCAAACAATCAAAAAAAAAAAAAGTGAGTTAACATTCTTGATTAAAATACATATTCTGGTAGAGTTTTTTTATTGGGGACAATTTAGTAATCTAGTCTAGGACGGCACAATCTTTCAATTTTTGCACGGGACGTGGACGACACATGAGCTGGCACCCCCTCTCCTAACTACCAAACCACACCAACGGGAGGACGTTTCAGCTCTCGACAGATTTTGCGTGCATCGCTCCCCTACACGGCGGGTCTTTAGTGGTCTGGGCTCGAACTCATGACATGCCTGCCATGATCCGTTACCTTGACCACTGGGCTACCCTCAGCCCTTTCACACTTGGGGACTTGCCGTGTCGTCTGCGAAGGCCGTCTGCCAAAATGCAGCCCATTTGAAAAACAAAATAACTTCCTTTTATTTCATAAAATATAAATATCAATACTTAAATTTCTATTATATAAGGGGGTACCACGATCAGTAGTGTACTTAGACCTCTCTTATGGGGAAGAGTGGTTACATTCCAAAAGCTTTGAGGTAATCTCTATGATAAAAAAAAATCAGTTTGTCTAGGATTGATTGATTGATTATAAACGTCGCACTGTTTAGCTGCACGAGGGCTTTTGGCGACGGACCACGTAATTTTGAGCCATGGTCAAATGACGTGGACGACACCTGAGTTGGCACCCCTCTCCTAACTACCACACCACACCAACGGGAGGACGTTTCAGCTCTCGACAGATTTAACGTGCATCGCTGCCCTGCACGGCGGGTCTTTAGTGGTACTGGGCTAGAACTCGTGACAAGGCAAGCCACGGTCCGATACCTATACCACTCGGCTACCGCGGTGCAGTTGGTCTAGGAAGGAAAGGGGGTTGAACCACCAAACCCCACCCTTGTGTACGCCATTGGTCATGGTAACCAAGTGGTCAGGGTCGCGAGTTCGTGGTCGACGTTCTTTCTGTCGAGTGGGGAGTCTTAGTCCTGTGCCACTTCAGATTGATGCGCAGAGCAGCCGACAGTGGCGTAATGTACACCACCGCAACCCCGCATCGGAAGAATCTTAGTGGGCCCCAAACCAGACTTTGCAAGAGGGCCTTAATGTTCTCCGTTATGCCATCGAGAAATGATGCACGTTAAACAGTGGCGTAACGAAGAGTTTCAAGGCACCCCTGCAGTCACGGCTTAGGCCCCAAGTCGTGTTTGGGGTCAGTCAGGTTTTGGGCTCCCTATGTAACGGGTCTGTTCGTGAACCTCCTACTAATCCTCTAGGTGAAAAACTGTTTCTTTAAATATTATTCTATTGAAAACGTTCTCCCGAAAAAGTCGCGTCTTCGTCTTCGAGAGAAAGTTTTCAATAGAATAATATTTAAAGAAACAGTTTTTCACCAAGAGGATTAGTAGTAGGTTCTCAAATAGACCCGTTACACCTAGAATCCTGCCCTCCCCCTTGATGTGGGGGTTGCGGGGGACGTTAAATGTGTCGAGTCTCCAGTGTCTAACTAGTTTTATAGAGGAAGGGGGGATACGAAAGTGCCGAGACGTAATTTGTCCGTTAAAAATTAAAAATTTGGTGTGGTCTATGGTGGAGTTTGACCCCCAAACCCCACCTTTTGTGTACACCACTGCGAAGCTTATAGTACTCAACTCGTGTCGTATGGAAGTTTAGAGAGTGAGGTGTCATTCTCGTCACAGTGGCTCAAAATTAGGAGGTCCGTCGCCAACCGTCCAAGAGTTGCTTTGTAGCGTGAACTTAAATGAAAAAATAATCAATTCTAATATTTTTATGAATCCATTTAGAACATAAAAAAAAGAAGAAATTTAAAAAGAGTAGTAATATTAGTTTTCGTATAAATTCTTTTCCCTTTCCTCGTATTAAGTTAAAAAAAAAAAATTCTTCCAGATAAATATAAGATGTGCATTTTTCAAATTAGAATCCGCATTTTAATCCAGAAATATAAAAAAAAAATCACTTTCTTGTTTCTTTATGTCTTAAGAAATTTGATGCTGATGGGGCAATAAAATTTTGCACATCAGAATCAAAAAAAAAAAAAAACTTTAAAACAGCTCAAAATTTTTTTTAACACACACATCAATTAAAAAAATTTTTTTTAAATTTTAAGAATGATTTAAACTGAGTTTTCATAATTTGGGGCGAAAATAAGGTCTGTTATATCTCACTCAGAGCTTATTTATCAAAAAAGAAAGTTTATGAAATTTAATTTTTCCATCTCCTTTTTTTACAATATTCTTCTTTTTCCCCAAGGAATATATAAAAAAATTTAAATTTAAAGAGTTTATAATTTAATTTAAAAAATTGGTATTGTTCATTGATAAGCAAAAAGTCTTAACTCGTTTTTATTGAACGAATTTTTGTTTTTTTTTATTTTTTTTATAAAAGAAAGAAAAATAAAATTTAAGCTGTCAAGGGGAAAGTTTTTTTTTAATTTGGGTAAATAAGCCCGAAGATTAAAATTCTTAAACTGTTTTTGAATTAAATTACCTTTTCATAGTGTTTTTTTCCCTATATATTTTGGAGAACATGAACATTAAAAAAAAGTTCATTAAATTTTTTGAATGAAGGGAAATTTTTAGTAGAAAAAAAAAAGAATCTTTTCTGTAGATAATAAAATTTTTAGGAATCCAAGAATTTTACTATTTGATCAAAATGAATAAGGGTGATTTTTTTAAATTTTGTCATAAAATTTAAAAAAAAAAAAATTTTTTCTTGAAGGAATTCTTTTTTTTTATCACTGACTTGGGAAATGGAATATTAAATTTCTTATTTTTGCCGTAAAATCGTTGGGGGGGTTTTGTTAATCAAAGGTTTTAATTAATATAAATTTGTATAAATATCTTGATTTAAAAAATTTCAAAATATAATTGAAAAAACAGTTCCCAAAAAAATATAAACTTAAAACACAATATATAATTAAAAGGGAAAAAGGATTCATTGTATCTAAAAAAAAAACTGCCGATTCGTTTTTTATTTCTCATTCTTAATTATTCACACAATTACTAGTTAGAACACAAAACTAATTTAAGGTATCCGACTTACGTTCTGTGTGAACTGTGATTTTAAAAAAGCGCATAAATGGATAACTTTCATGATATTTAGTGCCACTTAGATTAGAATACATGTATAAAATTGTTTTAAGGACATTGTGACAAAAAAAATTTTTTACATACAAAAAAATTTTGGCAAAAAAATTTCAGAAAATATTTTTTCAAAATGTTCTTTTTTTAAAAAAAGCCCCTATTATAATAATATTTTGCCTGTTTTATAGAGAGCTGCAGAAGCTCAATATGTTTTAAAAAAATTTGCATTATTTTCAGAGTTACCACCCTTGAAATATAATTATCGGCGTTTTTTTTTTAAAAATTTTTTCCTTCTGTTGTCGTAAAACACGGATAAACCCACTTCTAAGTTATATATTTCGAAAATTTAATGGGACTCTGTACAGGGTCTGGCTAAAACAGGCAAAATATTATTATAATAGAAGCATTTTTCACAAAAAGGGAAAAATTTTGAAAATGGGTCATTCTATGTTTATTTTTTTGTAAAAAAAATTTCTTTAAAAAATTTTTATTGTAATACGCTTAAAACAATTTTATATACATTTTCTAATCTAAGTGACCTAAATATCATAAATACTATCCCTTTATACGCTTTTGCAAAATCATGGTTCGAAGTTCCGAACGTATGGATACCTTAAATTTTCTCAAAATATTCTTAATTTTCATTTTGGTTGAAATAGAATGATTTTGATTCAAAAGTGTCCTTTAATTGATCACCAAAACACAGGAGACTTGAACGAATAATGAAATAGTTCGATCCAATAAAATTAATACATTAAATTGCAATATTGAAGAACTAAAAAGACTATTCCATCAAGCAATCATGGAGTCCCCACAAAGATTTATTTGATGTTTATGATTAGCTAATTGTAATTGGATTCACTGATGCAAGATTCAAAATTGTCTGCATTGATTCTTAAATGGTAAATTTTTTTCCAACCCAGTAGTCTAAAACAAATCAAGGTATATATATGTGAACCAGCAGATAAGTAATTCAAAACATATGTCCAAAATAATGATTTTAATTTGCGTCAACACTATGAAGCAACACGACGAATATTGGCGACGGACCTCGTAATTCTGAGCCATGGTCAACTGAGGAGAATGACACCTGAGCTGGCACTCGTCTCTCCAAACTCCAACTTCGCGTCAACAGAACGAATTTAACGCGCACGAGTCCCTCTGTACTAGGTGGTGAAGTGAGTAATGCAGCTCCTGTTCCCACATTATTCGAAATGAGGAACGTCATGAAAAGTATGAGAAGTTATTTAGACGCTTATTCCTATGTTGAAATGATTAACAAAATGAACGATATCGAACAATTTGTTGACAATTTAATTCTAAAAAAATAATGCAAAAAAAAAATAATAAGATTATTTTTTAAAAACTCAAATGTTTTAATTTTCAAAATATTTGAAAATTTTGTATTAAGTTTCTTTAAGTTCTTGTGAATATTTTTGTTTCATTGATTTTCATTGAATATATGCATACATATCTATGTAAATAAAACAAATTCTGATAAACTTAGTTTGTTGATATATGTTTTTTTTTTTTGCTATATTTTTTAACAGCAAAAAAAAAAATTTCGGACCCCTTAGTTTTGTGTTAAGCGATTTTCACTGTACATCGTACAATCGTTAGAAATAACTTCTTTCATTCTGAGAGAAAGGGATCTGTGAATTTGGAATGGTTTTAATAGTAAATGAAGGGAATCTAAAAAAGATTGTAATTTTGAGAACTGTAACCAACAAAAAACGATTATACAATAATCAAAATATTTTTGTTTGCTATGACAGTTTAAAAAAACCAAAAAATAGATTAAATAAGTTTTACCAAACCAATCCACATTTATTTGAAAAGATGGATGAGGCTATTAATTTATAATTCCAAAATATTCATGAGATACTTCCTATGCAATTAAACTAACTGAAAAACTACATGAAAGAAATAAATTCAAACATTATTTATCCCATTTTACAAACATGAAAAGTACTTTATGTTGCCATTATGGTCACAAAAAGCAATAAAATTTTACATGAATGACATTGAGTATGTCTCTGCGTGCATGGAAGCTAATTTCCTGTTTTTTTTAGAAAAATTGCTTTTGTCACGCAAATCGAAAAGAAATACTACAAAATAATAATAATTCAAACTCTCCAAATGGCATTGAGTATGTTTATGATGGCGTAACAACGTTGCATGTATGTCTTACTTCGTAATACTGTGTAATAGGATTTAAAAGAGCTTATATTTGCGATTTCTTTTAAAAAAGATTTAATGGAAAAATCCTTTTATTTTTATTTTTTATTCTCAGAATTGTTTCCTAACAAAACAAAAAAAGTCAACTTTTGTATAAAATTAATCAATATTTGTTAAGTTTAAAAAAAAAATATGTTACAATCAATTGAACGAAAATTTTAGTCTCAAAAAACTGAAAAAGATGCCGGATTTGAAGAAACAATACAAAGGAGTTTTATGTTAAAGGTAGAACGAAATATTTGGATGTAACTGTTAAAAATAAAAATTGTTGATGATTGTAAGAATTGCTTAGATACGAAATGCTCCTTTTAGGGGCATGACACAGTTTTGATATGGAAGAATGGAAATTTAAGATTTATTTATTCAATTCCTACTATTAGCTCACACTCTCTATATATTTATTTATCTTCTTGAAATTTTCAATCGTTAATGAAATTCATTTTAAAGCCCTCAATTGAGCTGAAATTTTATATGCAGGATTATTTTGGATGACAATACAGTAATTTAATTATAATTAATAAAAATTAATTGATTCAAACTAATTATTTAAAGAATTACAAATACAGCCACATTGGCATCATTTTTGACGACATAGCGACACTTTTGGCGACTTGTGTCAAAACTTGAAAAGGTTTTTTTTCCTCACGTTTTAAAGCATTCAGTTGAACTGAAATTTTATAGACACGATTGTTTTGGATGACAATACGATACCTTAATGACAATTAATAAAAGTTAGTTACCTCTTAATGTTGTGATTCTGTTATATGCATGTACATATTTATATTAATTGTAACTATTTAATAAAAAGTAGCTAAAATAAAAAAAAATTTTGTTGATCTAAGTAGGAATTAACTTAAATTTTTTTTTTTATTTTACTTGTTAAATTTTATTTTCCCCATTGTTTCTAATGAGAAATAAAAAAAAATGTACTGATTAAAAAAAATGCATTATTTTTATAAATTAACTATTTTTCTGCAATTTTCAGTCTAAAAAAAAGAACAAAAATATGGCTCGAGAAAGATGGGGCACAGAAAGAATTCATTAAGAAGGATACTTTGAGCGTCGCATAATAAAGAAACACGTGGGCTTTTGGGGACGGACCTCGTAATTTTGACACATGGTCCAATGATAAAGACAACACCTGAGTTGGCTTTCCCACAGAGCAAAAGGAAAATATTAGCTCCCCCCACCTCCGCCGCAAAGTCAGGTTTTGGGCCCCAAGCCAGATCTTACAAACGGTACGTACTTGGAAGGCAGAATTTGGGTTCCCTAGAATCATGAGCCCCTCTCTTGAGTTTCAGGGGTGTACGTTACGCCACTGGGAGGACTTAAGAGTCGCGAAAGATTAACAGGCATCAGTCCCCTCAACACAGCGGATTTTGAGTGGCACTAGAGCTCGGAACCATGGCACGACAGCACGAGTTCGAGACCCTGACCACTAAGTTATCGTGGCCTCACGAGGACTATTTAATCGTTGCTTATAATTATCAATCATGGCCAAATGGTTCAACTGATTTTGATAAATGCGGTATCATTGGAAAGGTATTGGCATGCAGAACAAATATTCCAACAGAGCCTGTCGGAAACGAGCCATTATCATGACATCGGCAAATTTATGTCGTCTTTCTTTGTATTTATTTATGATGTCGCAGAATTTATGATAAAATAACAACAACAACAACAACAAAAAAAAAAAAAACTCTATTTAGAAAGGAGCCCCATGCTGGAATATTCCTCCAGTCATCGAACAATATGTGCTGAAGTGGAATTAGCAACAACCGACAGGATCATCACCATAACCACCCCATACCTGTGTAGGGTAGGTAGGCTTTCCAAAAGGATCTCATTCAATTTGATATTCCCATCTTCAGATCATTGATGCACAAATATGCTTCATAATAAATAAATAATAATAAAAAATAAATAAATAAAAAACTGCTGCAATTGTGACAAACGACCGTTTTTTAATGATCCTAGTACTGATAGGCCATTCGCTTAACATATTTTTGAATGGAATGCCGTTATCACCAGTGAATAGTATACATGACATACTCAATGTATATTTTATAACTATATAGATAAACCTATACCTTAAAAAAAAAAGAAAAATTGGAATCATTCATCACGAGATCTCTAGATCTATTAGATCCAATGATTTGAAATTTAGCAAGCATGATTCTTTTTTTGAGTGGAGATCCGCTAAGAACGAATTTTATAGAAAAGATTCCCAAGGACTTGGAGGAGGGTTGCCAGGATGTTATAGATAAAAAAAGTTCCCGTTTTAGATTAATTAGATCTACACACTTGAAATTTGACAGACAGGTCCTGTTGTTGAGTAGAGTTCCGCTAAAGAACAGGTTTTATGGTTATCATCTCCCAAAAGCGGAGGAGCGACGGGGACGTGAAAGATAAATATGTTTCTGCTTTAGAAATTCCTGTCCGACCCTTTTTATATCAAGAAACGAATTACCTAATTCCAGGATTTGTATTTTTGTTTATAGTTGTTACAATGGAGTATATATGTATTTTCCTCGTTATGTCACTATAACTCCCATGTTTAGTTTTTTGTATTTTAATTACTGTTTGGTAAAACCCTAGTATAGTTCACTTTTTTGGCGATGGATCATAAAAAAATGAAGCCAAATTGCGCCAACAGCTCGTTTTTCTATACGGACATATATCTAATGACGCCCCGTTGGCGATGAATAAAGGTATGGACTAAAACTAGATCCAACCATACAGTTTTTATATCTTGTTTGAGTTAAAATGACATTAAAAACAATATAAATCTGGCTTAATACCAGTTAAAATTAAGACCTGTTACGAGTGAGGCGAAGAGATCCTTTTGAGAAACTCCCTTATATAAAAAAAAGCGCCAAAATGACACGAAAGTATGTGATATGAGTATTTTTCGTTATTAGAGATAGACGATTTTTAACAAAAAAATTTAATCGTAAATGAGGGGAATTTTCAATTTTGTGCCTTTCCGCTTTTAAAAAAATATTATCAAAAAAAG
>BMAV01012981.1:40031-52316 GCA_019973955.1 Trichonephila inaurata madagascariensis | reverse complement strand
AAAATAATGCAAAACATATATTGATCCTATTTTTTTAGTAAAATATTGAGATAGTTTCTTTAAAAAAATTATGAAGCTTTGTAATTTTGAAAATTTTAATTTTTCTCCCTTTTTCATATATAAAATTATTTTTTTTAAATAAACTATGTGCTACTTATACTAAAAAAATAGGTTCACTATATGCACAGTATACTGTATAAAAGTATAAAAAATTTGCAATTGTATAGTGCAATATATTTTTAAAGTGTACCTAAAGGGAAAAAATTATGCTTTGAAGAAAAAGTGGAAAAACTAAAAGTAGCGATGTTTTCACGTATCATAATATTGACTGTTATTTTCCTGTCTATTTTTATATACCTCACAATGATACTGTAAACATTCCCTAGAATTACAAAAAAAGTTTTAAATTTATTTTCCCCCCTTTGTTATAGCTGAACAGAAAAGTAATTTTATCAAACATAATTTCATTTAGGTACTATTTTTTATAAAAATATTTCCTGAATATACAAAATATTTTACATAAATTAATAAAATAATGAACAAAATACACTGAAATAGTTTTCTGATAAAATTATTGTATAATTTCTCTGAAAAAACCGTAAAACTTTGAAGTTTTGAAAATCTCAATTTCTTTCCCCTTTTTTTTTCTCAAAGAAAACTAGTCTTTAAAAAAAAAATAGATATTTGAAAGAGAAAAATACACTGATGAGCCAAACAAAAAACTGGTACATGCATGCATATGCAAATAAAGTGATATGGAACCAATCAGAGTAGGGCGCTGCGGTCGGTACAGCCTATATAAGACAACGAGTGTCTGGAAGAGTTGTCACTAGCATTCTATACCCCTCCTACTTGTTCAGTTCCAATACATCAGTGCAGCCAATAAGGTGCCTACTCTCCCAGTGCCATGGACCAATCAAAAGCATTCCAGTCATTACACACCAGGACTTTCCCGCCGAAATCCAAGTTACAACCCTCACTGTTTCCTTTAACCACGCCTCCTTGCCACGATCCCACAACCAATAAGGAAACTCTCTCCCAGCCAGGCCCATCCACATCAGGCCACATCTACACCTTCGATATGGGATGGAGGAACGCTTCGCGTTCCAATTCCCAGAGACGTCAGCAACGTCAAGAGTTGTCAGATAGATTACTGCTGTGCAATGGCAGCATATCAAGATTTAAATGAATTTGAACGTTGTGTTATAGTCGGCGCACGAGAGATGGGACGTAGCATCTCAGAGGAAGCGATGAAATTAGGATTTTCACTTACGGCCATTTCATGACTGTACCGTGAATATCGGGAATCCGATAAAATAGGAAATTTACGGCATCGCTGCTGCCGGTAAGAGATCATGCAAGAACGGGACCAACAACGATTGACGAGAATCATTGAGGTATCCAAACTACGTTCGGAACCGTTATTTTGCAGAAGAGTAATATTTATGATATTTAGCGTCACTTAGATTAGAAAATGCATATAAAATTGTTTTAAGAATAGTATTACAATAAAAAATTATTTAAGTACATTATTTTGACAAAAAATGAACACACAATGACCCATTTTCAAAATATTCTCCTTTTGTGAAAAATACTTCTATTATAATAATATTTTGCCTGTATATAGCTCAGACCTCTGTACAGAGGCTCAACTAGAATTTTTGAAATATATAGCTTAGAAGTGGGTTTATCCATGTTTTACGACAACAGGGGGAAAAATTTTATGAAAAAAACGCAGATAATTATATATATATTTCAATGGGTTGTAACTCTTAAAATAATGTGAATTTTTCAAAAATCATAGTTGAGCCTCTGTACAAAGGTCTAAGCTATATTCAGGCAAATTATTATTATAATAAAAGCATTTTTCACAAAAGGAGAACATTTTGAAAAAAGGTTATTCTAAGTTCATTTTTTGCCGAAATATTGTATTTAAATAATTTTTTTTGTCAAAATGTCCTTATAAAACAATTTTATACATGTGTTTTAATCTAATTGACACTAAATATCATGAAAATTATCCATTTATGCGCTTTTTCAAAATCACGGTTCCGAACGTATTCGGATACCTTAAGTGTAACAGACGTGCAACCCTTCAGCAAATTGCTGAAGATTTTAATGCTGGGCCACCAGCAAGTGTGACCATTCAAACCATTCAACGAAACATCATCGATATTGGCTTTCGGAACCGAAGGCCCACTCGTGTACCCTTGGTGACTACACGACGCAAAGCTTTGCGCCTTGCCTGGGCCCGTCAACACCGGGATTGGACTGTTTATGACTGGAAACATGGTGCATGGTCTAACGAGTCTCGTTTCCAATTGAATCAAGCTCATGGTACGGGTATGGAGACAACCTCATGAATCCATGGACAGTGGACATGTCAACAGGGGACTGTTCAAGCTGGTGGAGGTTCGGTGATGGTATGGGAAGTGTGCAGTTGGCTTGATATGGGACTCTTGATAAATCTAGATACGATTCCGACAGATTGCAGGTACGTAATCATCCTGTTTGACTACATGCACCCGTTTAAGTCCATTGTGCATTCCGAAGGACTTGGGGAATTTTAGCAGGACAATGCGACACCCCCCATGTCCAGAATTGCTACAGAGGGTATCCAGTAGACCTCTTCTGAATTTAGACACTTCCGCTGGCTCCCAAAATCCCCAGACATGAACATTATTGAACATATCTGGAATGCCTTGCGTCGTGCTGTTCAGAAGAGATCTTCGCCCCCTCTTACTTCTACTGATTTAAGGGCATCCCTGCAAGATTCATGGTGTCAATTACCTCCAGCACTACTTCAGACATTAATCGAATTCATGCCTCATTTCTGCGCGCTTGCCGGGGGCGCGGCCTACACGATATTAGGTAGGTGTACCAGTGTTTTTGGCTCTTCGGGGTATTATTCTTCCTTTCCAGTAAAAACAAATTAATGTGGTTTACATACATTAAACACAAGAGGAAATGACTTTTAAAATGTGTCAAAGTAGGCGTGGTCATTTGTTTACATTTTTATCCATTACTTTTTACATATTTTAATGTTACTTTAGTAACGTTGTTTAGTAGTAATTTTTTGAGAATATGTATGATGTTTTCGCTTCGTTAATTAAAAACAAATTAGTAACTCGATCTTATCAAGCTTCAACATTTTTCACTCCGGCTAAGGTCATGCTTAATCCGGTATACTGTGCTGAAATGCTCAAAACATGTGTTATATCGTAGGTTGAATGTGGCAAGCGATTGAGCAAAAATAATGGAAAATCAATTAGGTTATATCGTGCGGCAAAACACCGTTAATGTTTTTCCATTCGTTATAGTTGGAAGGCGTAAAATACTTTTTAAAAAATGGAATATTTCTTATCGCATAATCAATCAAACTTGAAACCGAAGCACAAACAGAAGAGTTTTCCGAAGGCACAGCTGCGTCCGAGATTATTAGAAAATCCGAAAACGATTTCGAATCGGTCGCTTTCGTCTCTGTGACTGAAACGGTAGAAGAAATATGTTTTGGAGCTCATTTGCTGCGGAATCGATAGTTTATGAGTTTTGGCACTGGGAGTAGACGGTGTTACAAAGTAAATAAATTATAAATTTCAAATAAAAATGGGTTTTTATACTCCGAAATCATTAAAACCCATTTCGCACGCACATCCCATCATGCAATAAATTCTATCAGAATTTAATGGTTGTTTCTTTAAAACTTATGATCTTTGAGAGCTTAAAGATTAATCATACACATTTTTTGCATGTATGATTAATGTAATATATATTGGATGTTTGTTTGATAGTTTTGACGCTTAATTTAACCCTTAATTAATATAGAATGCTCTGCATTTTAAGTATACTAGCCGTTACCCTCCTACTTCGTTGAATATTCCATGAGGTTGTATGATTATATAAATTATTAATATTTAAGTGGTAGAGCATTAAATGTGTTCAAATGTATTGAAAAGCATTCATATGTCCCTTATTTCTTGATTTAAAAAAAAACAGTAATTTCTAAAATTATAGTGGAATTGTCTTTTACCTTGTTGTCTTGTTACCTTGTTTACCTTAATTGTCCTTCATCCTTTTCCTTTAAGCGGGTTTTCCCCAAAAAACGATTTTTAGTGGATCTCTACTTAACAAAATAAACATGCTTACTAAATTTCAAGTCATGCCCAATACTTCAAAAACGGGAAATTTTTTTCTGTAACGTACCCTTAATGCCTTGAAACCCTTCCACCCTCTTCGAATAGATTTCCAAAAAATTCATCCTTAGCGATAATCTAGTTATTAAAAGAAGCATACTTACGGAATTTCAAATATGTGGGTCTAACCGTTCTAGAACGATTTTTATACCTTAACGTTATTTATGTTTAACCATTCACAACCTCACCCTTATTCTTAGCGGATCTTTACGATAATAAACATGCCTGGCAAATTTTAAGTCTATAGGTCTAACACATCCGGAGATCTCGTGAGAGAGTTGCTTTTCTCCATTATATATGCAGATTAAATATAACCTTGACATAATCTAGTAATTACAAGTTTATGTATTAAAATAATACCTGTACAATTGCATACAATTGTACCTGTGTATTATGTACAATTGTACCTGTATTGAAATAATACCTGAGCCTGTACCATTTTGCAGTTGCTTTTCCAGTATTAGGTACAAATATCAAAATGAAATCGTTATTTTCTAAAGTTTCCTGCTAGAAGCGCTGAAATCAATCTCAGGCGATAGAATATGGTCACTTTACTACAACTGGACATTACTTCCACTATTTTAGCCTTCTTTGTTCAAATGTAATTTCGCTGCCTGCGGACATAGCTATACGTCATGTATTTCTAAAGACTTAACACTAGTTTCCCAAACACAATCGTTGGTACTTTGTTGCGAGGGTCTTCTCAAAGGGGCGGTGATCTCTTCAACGTCGGTCAAACGTTTTGTGTAATGAGACCCTTTGTGTTCTCTGTATGGGACTCACGCGCAATCGAATTCCAAGCCACCCTTCTCGGGGAGGTTGCATAGATTTATCAGTCAATGCCTCTTGAATTGTGGAATTGGATTGTGAGGGAATAGTCTCAGATGTATCTTTAGATCCCGAATGTACATTCAGAGTATATATGGAACTATCTAGTTCAATTGTTATATCTCAAATCATTGTGGAAGTTTGTGGTCAAATAATTAAAGAATTCCAGGACATGGTTTTTAAACAGTATATATGTGATGATGTCTAAACTTTCAATGATAAATCAACGCGATGCTTTTAAGACAAGAAACTAATAAATGAGGGATTTGTATGCTTAGAACATTAAACTTTTTTTCAAGCAAAAATCTGTAATTTGTATTACACGAAAAACTGGATTCATTTCTAAAACATAGTAATTTTGCATTATGATTTAGAAATGTTTTTAAAATTTTCACATGTATAATAAATTACAACTATTTTCGTAGTTTTTATTTTTATAAGAACTACGAAATATTTTTTTCATTTATTTATTATTTTTTTTTTTATAAATGATTTCACGTTTTTTTTTTTTTTTTTTTTTTAATTTTATAAAGGATGGAATGGGGGATTATTTTTTGGTTTAAAAAGGATTTCATGGGATTCTTTTTGGATTTATAAAAGTCTCTATTTTTTTTTTTTTTTGTTTTATAAAGGATGTCATGGATTCTTTTTGTTTTATAAAGGATGTCATGGATATTTTTTTGTTTTATAAAGGATGCCATGGGTTTTTTTGTTTTTGTTTTATAGAAGATGTCATTGATTTTTTTTGTTTTTTTGTTTTATAAAGGATGTCATGGATTTTCTTTTTGTTTTATGAAGGAAGTCATGGATATTTTTTTGCTTTATAAAGAATGTCATGGATTTTTTTTAAATTTTTTATTAAGGATGCAATGGATTTCATTATTTTTTTGTTTTGTTTTATAAAAGATATCATGGATTTTTATTTTATTACAAAGGATGTTATGGATATTTAGTTATTGGTATAATTTAAAGTATTTTTTAGTTATTAGTAAGATTTAATAAATTTTGTTTTTGTACGGATTTCATTGATTTTTAAATTTTTATACAAGGATTTCATAACTTTTTACCGTTTTGTAAAAAATTGCATACAATTTGTAATGTTTTCATAATTTTTTAGACGTATTCGTAGGTTCTTATTTTTTATATTTATAAAGAAATGAAAGTTAGCTGTAAAATTTCGAAAAAAGAATCCTCAAAACATCTTGATAAGACGTTATTAAAGATGCTAAAATAATATTTGGCTTTTAAAATATTTATATAAAATTCACGTATACAAATGTACTTATATAAGCTACCTCAAAAATTTTAGAATAGGCTTACAAGATATTGAATAATTTAAACTAATATAAATTTATATTTTATTTAATTAAGCACAATTTCAAATATTTCCATAAATTTCATTTTTTTAAATACGATTTTTAATTCACCGTGACTTATTATTTCTGAAACTTTTATAGTATCCCTATAAACACATATCATGATTCATTTCATTAAAGTTATTTCAATAATTATATCATATCGATTAAAAAAGTTCTATGTACAATAGCATAATGTTTTCCAAGCAATTAATACAAACGAATTTATACACACACGTTATAGAAATATTGCCATAAATATATATTTTATTTTCTGAAAGAAAAATGGAAAAAATAAATAGTCAATTTATTATTCTAACTCAAGTACCCCCCTCCTGGAAATAAATAAAATGAAAAAGAATACTCATTCGCGGTTTAAATCACATTCCGCCAAAGATGAAAGGAAATACATTTCATTCAATTAGAATAACTGCAATGCATTCCGTTTTAGGGGTTTGAAAATAATATAGAAAAAGTTGCAGTAGGCTTTGAATTCATTTCTTTAGGAATGAAAAACGAAATTGGAATGAAATGGATGCGTGATATATTTTCGTGTCAGAATAAATAAAAAATTAGTTTTGTATATCGCAAGAGAAAAAGAATCAAATTAATTATTTATTTTATTTCTTTCACCAAAACGCAAGGAATACTAAAGGGAAAAAAATCTTTTAATGTTTTGATTTACACTGCTCGAAGTAAATAAAATATTTTGAGGTGGAAGGTGAATCTTGTGGCTGGGGAACTATTAACTGACTGATACATGATCGAAAGTAGTGGTAGGTTATATGAGAAAAAAAATAACACATGCTTGGCAGAAAAAAAATGTATTTTATTGAGCCTTTGGGTACAAAAGGAAAAAACACAATTTGTGCCTATGTTTCCTTCAAAGAAAATCATTTTTAGTAGAGTATGGTTTCTCTGCATGGCCAATAACGTCAAACACCTTCGGGGCATAGAGTCACTGAGTCTATATATGAAGAGTTAAGTATTCTGTCCCACTTCTTCAGATGAGCCTTTTCCAGTTCTAAGAGTGTGTAAGGGGGTGGTATGCGGACAGCAACTCCTCTGCCTAAAAGTTTCCAAACATGCTCTACTGGGTTCATGTCCGAAGAACGCGCTGGCAATTCCATTCATGAGGTTCTTTGCTCGGAAAGGAAATCCTCTTCCAAATTAGCACGATGGGACCTGCAATGGTCGTCTATTAACATGATGTTATCTCCCATTGTTGTACCGTAAGGGACCACAATAAGTCTGAAGATCTCATTCCTATATCGGTGAATGGTCAAAACTTCCATTCGAATGATGTCCATCGATGCCCTTCTCAATTATGATGCCAACGTAGACCACCTTTTCTCCACTACTCAATCTGACAATTCCGACCATGAACGCTGTAATGTTACTAATTACATTTTCTCTATTATACGTCTAATGTCGGGATGAACAGAACAAGAAATATATATATATATATATAAATTAAGTCAATTCCTACTTAGGTCTACAAAATTTTTTTTTTATTTTAATTACTTATTATTAAAGAATTACAACTAATATAAATATGTATATACATATCACAGAATCGCAATATTAAAAAGCAAAATAGAGATTTTTTTTTTGCAATTTTCCATTTTCTTTCTATATAGGGTGCTGGACTATTATTTTTGCTTATTACTATTTATTAATTACTAAGTTTAATTATTCCAATAAAATAGTATAGTAAAAAGACATCACATTCTCAGAAGTAAGGCCATCCATAGTGAAATTCTAACTCACGACCTATGGATTAGAAGTCCACCGCGTTATCCATTGTGCTACAGGGACTCAAAGAGCTATTTTTCTTTTTATATACGGTGTTGAACTATTATTTTTGTTAGTTTATTTTTGATCATTAATTTAATTTAATTAATGAATAAATATTTAAACAAACTGTATAAACATCAAGTGTCATCCACTACAAGTTTAAAAAAATGTATTTGAACCTGAGTGGATAAATAAAAAGTATTTCACTGACGATTGAAAATTTGAGCAAGATTATATATATATATATATATATATATATATATATATAAATATAAGGATATTGGAAATTATAACTAAAAGGAAATTCCCTATATAAAACTTAACTTTTATTTTCCATTACATCTCCAAGTATTAAATTAAACACCCCATTATTTCTCCGAACAGATGGTCCAAGCAGGCGACTTGGCCTGATCATTATTTTTTATAGCTCGTATGTCAGTATTAACTTTCAAGTATAAGTCATTAACAAAGAGGTGCGTAACACATCTGGGCATAAGTGAGAAGGCCAATTAGAATTCAATTTAGACCTCGTTTTCTCTCAGCAATAGATATGTAGATTGCTCGCTGAATATAACCGTTTAAAAAAACTTGGTATTAATTTGAAACATCAAAAACACACACAAATATATATATATATATATATATAATTCCCTCTAGTGTCCTTTTTATTAACTCTTTGTACTAATAATTATAAATACTTTAATTTTTTGGTTTAGAAATAACACTGTAATCTTAATTGTAATCGGCTAGTCCGAAATCCTTGTCCCGCCCATTCTATCCAATCAGAACTACCATTACGTAATAATCACGCGCTTGCAATGCTGGTATAAAAGCAAAAATCTTGTGTAATCGACCTCTTTGTCTGCTTGCCTTCATCATGTAAAAATGTTAGTAACTGCATCTCTTTGTGTCCTCCAACATGCTGCTGCTTGTCGTTGTCTGCTTTACTTGGTAATCGTGGAAAGTTTCTCTATTCAATGTGAAAAATGTATCTAATATACAGTCATTCATTCGCCATCGGTCACGCCCTATCCTTTGGTTCGCTACAACAATAACATCCACTCGTCACATCTTACAACTATTTTTACCATACTCCAGAAAAATTACAGAAGTATTTCATATATATATATATATATACATAGGGAGAGGGGGAACTAATGGGTAGGAATTGAAAAATGGGATTCGCAAGATAAAATAATATTACGACATTCATTTCTCCTCTAGTTCACATGCACTGTTGTCTTCTCCTTGAGGGCGTGATGGTGCTTTGTTATTAACATTACACAAAACATTAGTAAGCGAGCATAAAGAGCCTCTTTGGGACAGTTTGTGGGAAAACTGTGGTGTCAGTGGCCGAGTGAAGGTGTTGCTGAAGAAAAGGGGCATTTATATTTTGGTGTCTCCGAGATGTTCGCATTAAATGTTGATCTTTGTTGAACCTTATTGCAATCTTGCTGTGATCTTTGGCCTGCATTTACAGTCTCCAAAAAATGTTTCCATATCCTGGAAATCACTTCGTAAAACTCCAGTGGCTTCTGCTGCTTCAGATTGTATTGGGTCTCCCAATAACCGAGTATCAACTCTCTAAGCTTCTGATTTGTGGTTAAATGACTTCACTGAGACATCGCGCTCATCGAAACAAAGGGCTGATTGAATGCCGATTATTCTTTTCTGCTTTGTATCTCATTAAGCTGAAAGCTTAAATTCAATCGCTGTCACTAAAACGTCATTTTTGATGCTAAACTCTAAATTGGTGTACTCCAAAGTTTGAAAACAAGAAAAATTAGCATTTATGATATCTTCCATTTTCTGCAAAAAAAATAAAATTAAAATTATACCGGTTTTTTAATGATATTTACAATATCCTTTAATTATTTTGAGCAGTGTATCACCGGTTGATTCAAAATAAGTGTGACTAATTTTAAAAGCATATAACTATTTATCATGAATTTCTATCGTTTTACTACTGGTTTTATTTAAAAAATTAAATATTTAAATTACCAATCTAGCCATTTTTATTAGTAAGAGTAAATAACAGTACTGAAATTGAATCCTCAAACCCAGAACGAAATGTTATAGCTTTTGAAGGATGGTTGTTCAAATTCTGTAAATAATAAAGCATTTAAAAACCAAAAAAAAGACATTTCTATTGTATTCCTATCTAAAATTCAAAAAGAAATAAAATTTGACTCGCAATCAAAAGCTCCAGCGATAAAATTTAAACGAAAGAAAGTCCTTAATGAAAGAGAAAAAAAGAAGTTGAAAAGAATTATCGCTGTAGAAAATTCTTCGCCTAAAAAACCTATGAAAAAGAAACTATATACATAGCAATCGAAAATTCATCGTCTGATAAAGAAAATTGGTTATAAAAAAGTGAATTTTCCAGCCTGTCATCAAATGTCTGTTAAGACCGTAGAAAAACGAAGAAGACGTTCTTGGCCACTGTATTTAATGTTATGCAAAGGTAGACACAAAGCACGGATGAAACATTGTTTCGTCTGTCATTCACAACTGGCAAAACGAAGGTTCAAATATGACGGAAATGTCCTCTCAAGGCTTAACAGAACAATTTTTTTGTAGAGCAAAACTTTAAATTTGATGCTAAATACTATCAGAATAAAGTTTTGAAACACTTAATCAAAAAAAGTAAACGTCTTTACCCTCAAGGAAGATTCTGCACTAAGTCATACTGTGATATCAACTATAAAATGGCTGAAAGATTAAAATATAAATTTTCTGTCTCCTGATAAATGATTATCACTATTCCCTGTCTGCATTTTTTGCGATTAGTTTTTATGGGGATACTTAAAAAAACAATTAAATAGACTTAAAGTAAGAGCATTAAAAAAAAGGGGCTTCAAAAAGCAATTTAAGAGGGAGCTGAAAAAATGTCCCAAACATGATGGAAAAAAACTCTTTTAGCTTAGCCAAAACGCTTACGAAAAGTGTACTGTGCTAGAGGAAAACACATTGAAAATTCCTTTTAAATAACTTAATTTAATAAAAATTTATGATCCTCTGAAATTTGTCAAAGTATTTATGAATCAACCGGTACGTTTGCTCTAAAATTTAAGTTACATTAGATGTAGCTTAATAGATTCTCCTTAAATTGTTTGGGCCACAACATTCTTCGATCGATACATTCAAAGGAAATAAACAAAAGAAATTATTTTAAACCCAGATGGAACCTGAAATCTTGGATTGAAAACCAAAAACACGTTGTGCGTCGTTTGCATTAGAAACATTAACACCATACACGACCGTCCATTGGCTCTTTGTAACAAATTACACGAAGCCTTCTCAACGGAAATTATTTCTCAGTAATAAGTCAGTCTTCTCAGTCTATTTAATAAGGTATCTCCCTCCCCCTTCCTTGTGTACTGGGATTTGAACCGATTCGGAATCACGTGCAATTTCATTCCAAGTGACCATTCGCGCGGATTTTAAAATAGAGTTCTTGATTAATTCTCTCTTGAAATTATGGAAATGAAGTGCGACAAAATCGCCTGAGAGAAAGTTCGGAACCCAAATCTACGTCGGGATCCTCTTCCAAGAGCGTTGAAGTGTTGAATTTGTGTTCCTAAATCATTGACGTAGCTACAATATTTGGCGACAGTCGAAGACTAATAACAAAGTTGGAAGATGAAACAAAAAAAAAAAAATGCTCAGTGATTTATAAGTTGCCTATAGGAATTTAATTTTACTTTGTAGGCTTGGGGTTTCATTGTTTACGGGCCAAGAAAGAATATTCTTCAATACCGTTATGTGGTTAAGAGTGGCTTTGGCAACAAATTCGACCATCAAATCATTAGAATCTCCTACAGACTGTGTTTTTATAGTAACGGTGGTAGTCGAGTTGTTATGGTGCAAACTAGGTTTTATCCTCGTCAATTGTCCAAAGTCCGTCATCAATAGTCCTTGTAAAGCTATGGAAATACTCTCTACACTTCGGTAGAACACAGCCACTCTTTTCAAAGTTCCGACGACTTTAGCCCTTTATCTACCGCATTATGATTTACTGCAGATTTTTTTCACGCAATATTCTTTATTTTTAATCACTACATTGAAAATTAATGGATATACATGAAAAAAGTACTTAACTTTGAAAAATT
>BMAV01012981.1:0-30031 GCA_019973955.1 Trichonephila inaurata madagascariensis | reverse complement strand
GCAAATAACGAACCTAACTTTACCTTCTCCATTAAGAAGCTTTAGTGAAAAGAACGCCTAATGAGTGAACATCCACAGAGAGCTTTTAACGATTTCTCTCTTCATTTTATCCCTCACTAGAACTCAGGAGTCGTTCTTATATTAGTTGACATTCAATGGGAAAGACATCGGATCGATTTCTTAAAGATCTAAAAGCATTTCTTGTGTGATTTATATGTCATTGATTGCTTGGTTTTTGATCCAAGGAATAGGAATACATATTTTTAAAAATTAGATATGCTTTTAAGGAAGAATTTTACATATCAAAAATTGCAATGTTTGTATTTTTAGATAATATTTCATTAACATTGTAAACTTGGGGAGTATTCTACACTTTATTTCAGCGGGAGTCATTTTTGAAGTTCCTGTTCATAAAATTGTGATATTATGGGTCGTAAATCCTAAAATGTCCAAAATATCAAAAAATTTTATTTTCATTTTAATTGGGAGACTATTTTTTAATTTGTTTAATTATTAACTATTTTAGTCACCAACTCGCCAAAATGGTCACCAAAAATGATGCCAACGTGTTTCTATCGCCAAGATTTCGCTCTAATACTATATAATTGAAAATATTTTATAACTAGCTACAAAGCCTATATCTAACAAAATTAAGGCAAGAGCTTACCTTTTCTTTGCAGATAGCTTCAAAGTCGATTGGGTCCGAGCAATCTTATTTCCAGAATTCAACTGAATTAAATATACTCGTAATCATTGGTAAATCTGTATTCATAGCAAACAACAGTTAATAGCCATTTAATTACATTTTAAGTTTAAATAGAGAAAAACTTAGAGAATTAATGATAATAAAATTAAAGCAGGAAATATCGGAAGCGGTTGCTCCAAGCGTTCGAATTTACATTCTCTGTTACAGAGGTAAACATACAGTCACAGTCGTAGCTAACAATTCAGTTAGTGGTTTTCGGAAGAAGTGGAAGAAGTGGAAGTAGAAGTTCCAACAGCTTTCCATCGAATCACCTTTGTAATGTAAGGAATGGCGTTGCTTGCGAATATTACAATTTTAGCATAAAATAAATGCAGCAGAAAGTAATATTAATATATCCCACATCCAGATATGAATTATTTACATTATTTTGAGCATGCATTACACAAAATTCCCAATACAATATATAAATTTATCATGCAATAATAAATGTAGTCATTTTTTAAACTTTCTACTACAAACTAACAAGCTTGCAACCCTAAGGATATAAATGGCCTATTCTAAAGTCCATTTATCAAAATGTAAAAGAAAAAAAAAGAATCGGGTGTTCCAGTTAAGAGTGGATTACATTCGACATGTCATAGATTTCCATTATTTTCAACCTCGGGGAAAAATACTTGATATAAACTGCTCTCCTAAGAAAAGAACCATTTTCTAAGCAAACAAAATATATCTTTTGTTGTTTTAAATGATTCTTTTTTTTGATAAACTGGTGTCACATTTTGACCCTGAGATATTTTTTCCGGAAGATTAAAAAAGAAAAATTAAAAGTCATAGTTCCTACAGTAATCTTTTTTTTTTCATTCTAATTTTTGCTTTTTCCATGACAGTTCCTTGTGCGATATTAAGTTATCGATAATCTTATAAACTGAAGTACTGATCGTTCTGAAGTTATCATACTTGTTTTCAAGCTGAAGAACAGTGGTGTTTGAACTTTATCGACTCGCGGAACCCTTTAAACAGTAAGATATTTCCAGGTAACCTTATTATATAAAATAAGCCTTTGGAAAAGTATATGTTGAAATAATATTCAAAGTTGATCAACATGTTATAGGTACTTTAAGTAAAGACAATAAAAAAAAATACAGCGTTTTTAATCAAAAATTGATAACACGATTTCTCCTTAAAACAGATTTTCTCAAACTGTGAGGCGCGTCCCCCTAGGGAGCGTGATAACTTTACGAGGAGAGGCGCGAGCCTATTCAAAAGTTGAAAACAAAAGATTACTTTAAAATTTTTTTATTTACTGAAAGTAAACAAACAAAATGCATTCTGACATTATAAAAAATAAATTACAGGCAGGACTTGGTTCAAGATCTATTGGTTTTGGACTTCTTCAGGGTGAATGGACTCATGGACCTGATCTAGTTCTGCTGATCTCAGGGATGAGAAACAACAACACAACAACAACAAAAAATAAAATACACATTTACACTGACATAATACACTTATGAATGCATCAGTACTGCGCAATGTATTTTACAATTTATTTAACAATACTAAGAACAAGTTTTATAATTATCAGTGACCCCATGGACTTGCCATATTAAGATTTATCTTGATAATTTATACGGTTCAGATTTAATTGCTTTGCTGCCGATTTAAAGTTACGCGATTCGCTCCCCAATGCCATAGCTTTCCACGTAGGCACGCGTATATGATGTATTGGGGGAGGGGCAATTCGCAATAAGGAAATTCTCTGAAATACGTATCTCCTTCGAAAACAAATTTTAATGACCTTTTATTGCATTTCAAAGCCTTTGTAATTTTGTTATGGATAGCAGTGCATAAAAAAGATCGTACTTCCGAAATATGTATATATACGTTAGCGGAAATTAACGCTTTGACTGAGCGAGACGTTTATATACGCCGGTGATACTTAAGAGATTTAAGTTGTATTGTAGCTTTTGCTTCAAGGTATAGTATAATTGTATTCAATACATTGTTATTGTATAAAAGGGGGGCGCGATGAAAACTTTGATTGAATATTGGGTCGCAAGCATCGGAAATTTGAGAAGCACTGACTTCAAAGAATTAGATCATGAATTTTTTGACAGTTTTATTCGCCTTACGTCCTTGAACTAGAGTATAGCGTGCACGTGCCTTCCTGAGCTACTGTCAATTTTCCTAAAAGCCTTTACGTAAAATTTCCCTTTTAATAACTAACCCCTTCTAACTAATAAATACTTCCCTTCAGTTGAAAGCGTTATTGCACATTTTATATTACATCTTCCCCCTTTGTTTTCCTTATTTCCGAATGTAGAAAGGGATAAATTTCGCTCTTGGATTTTTGGCACTTGAGCGGAGATGCTGAATTCTCTCTTCTAATTTTTAAAATTACTTAAATAAACAGTGATTTGAGTTATACCCTGAAATTTGAATTGTCACATCTGCAACACTGCATTTCACAAACTAAATACATCTTTTTATAAAATACAGTGTGACCGGTCTTAAAGTAGCAAAAGTTGCTTTGATCGGCAGCTCATCGGGGGAATTGGAAAACCCTCCGAGAGTTTTTGAGTCTAGTCCGATCGGCCGCACGTGTGCGCATTATTCGGCAATCGCAGACAATATACTTGTTACACTGACTTTATTGGTAAAGATGTAGACGCACAGCAAAAGATGCAGTGCGTACTTAAGTTACCGAAATTTAAATCGGTCGTGCGCATACAGCGACGTGTTCGAACAGAATGGGATGTCATTTCTGGCTTGCCTAGTAAACTTATCAGGACTCCTACAAAATGAATCACGCACACGATCAACAGTGTCTTCTATCACGATAACTTGCCAGTTTGAGATACCAAAGTTCCCTTCTCCTTTAAAGTTCTTTCCCATTGGTGGATAGATTTTGATGTCGGAGGATCGACATTCCATTTTGTTCGAACACGGCACTGTACACGCGTGACTAGTTTAAATTCCGTCAACCATATTACGCACTGCACCTTTTGATGTGGCATCCACATCTCTATCAATAAAGTCAGTGTAACAAATGTATCGTCTGCGATTGCCGAATAATGCGCGCACATGAGGGCCAAACGGGCTGGACTCAAAAAATCAAGGACAATCCACGACTGAAATGTTTGTTACATTCTGATGAGCAGTTATAATAAGCCATAGATTTTGGATACTTTAAGCCCGAACACCCTATATATAAAATCTTTTAAATGAAATTTTAGACCTCTCATGTAAAGCTATCTTTTGTGCGTCCTAAGTATTTTTATTTCAGTATAATATTAGATAAATAGGACATGAAATTCTCTTAATAATGTATTGTAAATAAATCATATTTGACTTTTAAGGAAAGTATTGATTAAGCAACTTTGACTTCATGGAAATGGAAACTTTCTCCTTAAACCTTGTCAACATCAAAAGAATATTTCCATTCCCCTAACGTGAATTGCTTCTCATTGAAATTCTTGAATTAAAATTTAATTAGAATCACCATCATGTTCTCTAATCTTTCGAAAGGAAAAGTTCTTTTTATTTTTGAAAGTAGTTTACGCTTGACGGATGAAATCATAGAAACTCGACTTCTCCAATATTCATTAGTTATTTCTCTCCATCAAACAAATACAATGTGAAAATTTTAATTCTAAGCTACTTGCTTAAACTGGGATGATTTTTGTAGTCCTGACAAGTATTATAGATGCACAATGACTACACTACGGTGATCATATATTTCACTAACATGGTAATCATATATAATTTCAAGTACAGTGAAAATCGTTTAACACGAAATTCAGGGGATCAAAATATTTTTTCGTGATAAATGATATTAAAAAAAACATATATTCAACAAAAGTACCTTTTATTTACATAGATATGTATATTTACATGTATTTAATAAAAAACTCAGTGAAAAGAAACAAATATGAATGTTTGTTGAAAAACAAAACATTTATTGAGATTGGGAAAATAATCTGATACTTTTCTTTGCGATGTCTTTTTTAGCATCAAATTGTTCAGTCGTCTATTTTGTCATTCATTTCACTACTGGAATGTGCGTTTTAATAACTACGCATACGTTTACGGAAATTCTGGACATAAATAAAATCCTATTTAAAAAAAATCTGAAAAGTTCTATAAAACTAATTACTATTATCACAAAATCTTATAGAGCAGTGGTTTCTAAACTCACCGTGCCCATCGAAACCCTTTTGACCCAAAACTTTTGTCTTGAACCTCCAAGTCGTCAATGCTTGATAGAAAATTTAAAATCTTAACTTTGATGTCATGTAAATGACAAATATTTATTGCTTTGAATCTATTTGTCCTTGAAAATATTTTGTTTTTCTCCTTTTGATACGGTTGCTAGATTCCAAAAAAAGATTCTGGTGGTCGACCAGAGTTCGCGATAAAGATTATTTCACGGTGGAAAAGAGATAGTAAGTACCTTGTAACCAATGGCTATTCTTCCTTACAATGACATCTCAGTTTTTGTAAGCATCCTTCCATTTATTGTTAAAATCAGATTTAAAATAGGACGCCCACATCTGATAGTTTCGTACAAACAAAAGAAGTGGTTTTGTGTATTGCATGTGGATTTATTTGTAAGGGAGAAAAAGGGTATTAACGGTACAATATGTGGGCAAAGTACTAATTCACTAAATTAATATTCTTTTTGAAAAGAGAAATATATACCACAGTAATGGGTGAAAGCAAACATTTCCTCGTGAGGTTGTGACGAATCTATATGCGTTTCTTTGATTAATCCTCTTGGGAAATCTTTAGGCTATCCATTCGCGTTATTCACAACCAACCCTTCGGAAGAAGAGAATCGTGATATTCAAATTAACTTACTTTATACAGTCGAGATTTTTTAGCTTGGGAGGGAGTAAGAGAGAAAATATACTCGAGTCAGGTGAGATTGCTACTGAAGGTATAATATTAAAATTAGTGTGATTTGAGACTTATTAGGAGGAAACTTTAAACTGACGATTGTTCACTAAGATTGAATGAATATTAGATTAAATCGAATGATAGGTTAGATCCTTTATTAAAGTAAGGATCAAGTTTGATAGTCTCCTAATCACTCGTATTTTACCGTCATTGTTCCACTTTTGTGGTTAGCATTGAGGCATTCTCTTACTATTATTAATTGGAATTGTGTCTGTTCTTTGTGTGGTAAATAAATAGATTAGTTGGATCATGCCGAGTATTTCTTCCCTACCTCCCACACATCTAGGTGCCCGAGAGAGAGGTGAAAGCCTCTGACAAGGGTTCCTCGATATTTCTCCAAATTCTACTCATTTCGTGATTTCATTATTTTCTTATAGGGATTTCAATAAGTGTCACGGATATTTCTTTTATTACTTTCATAAAACATTTGTAGACCTTCCGTAGAAATAATAACTTCATACCCCAAAATGTGATTAAAACTCTAATGTGCTCTAATTAGTAAATTTAAGTTTTGAGCAGACTACTGTTAAATATTAATGAAGGCGATGAATTTGAATTTGTTTAAAGTCATATCAAATTATTCCAGATGTTAAATATTTCATCTATTCTACGCCATCTCTAAACTCCTTTAATGCGTTAAAGTTAATTCCCTATTCTCTATACTATTCCTTTTATCTTGCGAGACAAACCGATCAGAGCTCTGTAACGACCCGTGTGTTTCTCAATTTCATTTTCTAATCAGTTCATTTTGTAGGGAAAATGTGTAAACTTTCTTAAATGAATTAAATATACCGATCTTGTGTGTGTTTGATACTAGGACAATCAGAGAGAGTTTTGAAAGGAATAATGCAGGGGATATCTATCCTCCACACTCCAGAAATGAAGCAAATCATTTCCCTCTTAAAAATTGTCCCGGATGATTATTCGAATCGAATACCCGGCGGATGTTCAATTGGATTAGAGACGTGGCTTTCGGAATCAACTTTTTGATGTTGCCGGGATCTTAACAGAATGTCCTCTTTTCATAAAATGATTTAAATTACGAACTTTACGTTTCATTGGCTATTTTAAAGGATGGCTCAGTAAATTTTTTGACATTCTTATTGCGTTGTCCGGAATGTTCGTGCCGATTTTGAGAGAAAATTTAAAAGTGGAATATTCAAATATTAGGATATATTTATCAAATTATGTCGGTGCTATTATGTTCTGCAGCCTTTCTCCCTCTTACAGGCAATTTAAAAATTTCGTCCTTCCAGATTCTTTAACCCTTTAACTGTCAAGTTATTTTGATGATTTGGGTACACAAATGATCAAATTTTTTTAAACCAAAGAACTTCTAACCTCTAACTTTTGAAGTCTTTATTAAAGTGCTGCCATCTATTAAATTCAGCACACATTAACTTTTCCCGAGAACCAGTCGGGTTTGACAAAGTGATGAAGCCGAAATAAACGTCTCTCGATATATATTCGGTTAAAACAATACGATGCACTCAAAAAAAAATTACTCCGAGTAATACTCGGGCGTGACATTTTCGAACACCAGTGCTGTGCCCAAGAATATCTCGGGCATGACAGTTAAAAGTATAAGGGTCATCAGCGAAATACTTTTCGTCTTGATTTTTTATCTCGACCAAAGAGTTGAAGTGAATGAGTGTTTAAAGGCAACACAAGAGATTGGCAACAGACTGCTAAATTTGAACCATGGTCAAGTGACGAGGATAGACAACACCTGAAAGCCGTCTTCATCGCTATCTCAACCGAGCCATGGAACCTCGTATTAAGTAACCGAAGTCAAGTAAAAGCAAATTTCCTGTTAAAACTTCATTTCACCACTATTTTTTAGCTCCGGTTACACAACTGCAAGTTTGCAACCTCATTGGTCAAAATGGATCCCGTGACTGCGCTTACTGCTGTTAAATTTAAGAGAGTTCAGAGCTCGATCAGAATTTTCTAATTGAACTTGCTACGTCGAAACGAACGGCGAATATAACTGGTTTTCTTATTTTGAAGGTGACCTGCCAATGATGAATACGGCGGTGAGCTGCCACTAAATCTCCAAACTTACACACCGCTCCCACAAGCAGGATTTTAACTTGCGTCAGTAACTCTGTACGGTGGTTCTCTAGAGGAATTGGGTCTCAAATTCATGACACACTGGTCACGAGTCTTTGATCATAACCACTAGGCTACCACTGTCACCCAAAGAATTGAAGCTTTTTAGATTAAGAGAATTTTGTCATAGTCGAAACAGAAGGAAATCGGGAGGTGTGAGATCTGGTGAATAGTGTGGATGGGGCAGAACACCGAAACAGAGCTTCAACAAATTTTGTTGAGTTATCAAAGGCACATGAGACCACGCATTGTCCAGATGAAACATGACGTCCCTTCAATTCCCTGTTTCTGAAGGTATTTGTTCAAATTGCTTTCTTTAATTCGTCTTATTACAAAAAAATACCGATTCAATTATAAAGTCAATAGAGCCTCAATAAGCGGGATTTCAGTCTGGCTATAAAGAATTTGGTATTTTAGAGATCACAACACATAATTAACCCCTTAACTGGCGAGGAAAAGTTACATAATTCGTTACAGACTTCCTCCGTATTTCACACAGTCTCACATAGATATGTGGTGTATTGGGGTGAAAGAAGAGGCACAAATAAGATAAAATCCTTCACGGAAATAAGTAAATCTTTCACTAACATTCTCGACGACCTTTTTTTTGTTGCATTCCTAGACCTTTGGAATAGATTTGTGGCCGCAGTAGCCGAGTGGTATAGGTATCGGATCGTGGCTGGCTTTGTCACGAGTTCAAGCCCAGTACCACTAAAGACCCGCCGTGTAGGGGAGTAATGCACGTTGATTCTGTCGAGAGCATAAACCTCCTCCCGTTGGTGTAGTGTGGTAGTTAGGAGAGGGGGGTGCCAGCTCAGGTGCGGTCTACGTCACTTGACCATGGTTCAAAATTACGTGGTCCGTCGCCAAATGCCTTCGTGTAGCTGGACAGTACGACGTTAATATTCACTCATTCATTCGGAATAGATTTACTGATAGAAACGCAATTCAAAAGACCATACTTCGAAAATGCGTATATATACGCCATGGGCAGTTGATTCATCAATTGAGAGAATTGTATATGTCCCAGGGCAATGATGATATTAGAAATTTGATCAAATCCCTAAGAGATATGACCAATTGACGGGTGATGTTAAAATAACTTCTCGTTAAAGTCATTTCCCTGATGAATGCAAGGGGTGTTTCAGTGAAATGATTAACTAATATTGCCAAGAGTTTAAAAGTGTTTATTTAACAAATAGGGTGCATTATTAAACGTAGAAGTAAGTTATACAATAATAGTCAATGAAATACAAATTATTTATTTGAAACTAATTAACAAATAATTAGAAAATTAGGCTGCTATTTTTTCATGTGAAACATCTTTCCTCCGTTTGCTGGATATTTGTGGGAGTAATTTCGTGACTTGGCCCTCTCTCTCCCTTTCTTACTAATCATGACCAGCTTTGGACAGGGGAGGGCTTACACACTAAAATATCAATCCCCATGTTAATCTTATAGTGCCATTTTTTTAAAGATATGGGGTTGGTATTTGGGGAATCGATAGTACTACCTGCTAGCTTAGGAAGTACAAGGACTCGACCCTTCCCCCGAGGTGCCTCCCGCCTCCTGGACAGCATTTTGCCAATGCAAATCCTAACTAGTTAATTTCCTCATTTCACTGAAACAGATCTGGGATTTGTTAAAATCTCTTTTCATGAGGGAAATGACCTTGAAGCGCGCGACGTTATTTTACCATCTCCCGTCAATTGATCATATTCCTTAAGGATTTCATCAAATTTCTAATTTCGTCATTTCCCTGCAACATATACAGAATGTTGCCAAATTCGACCGACAGAGGGATGCTAGTAGGCAACATGGAGACCACAAATCAAAATAGGTCACAAACCATGTTCAGTGGGGGATATTTGCGATAATAGCAGCCATCGGGAGGACGATGAGCCAGGAGAAAGGAGAGGTCAAACGATTTCCGAGATATGCATATACTTCCCAAATGCCTTAATGGAGAAAAATACCTTGTTTTCCTACAACACATCCTCCCAGAGTTGCTCCAGGGAGTATCGGCAACTTAGTACCAAAACGTGTGGTTCATGCACAATGGTATACCAGCACATTTTTTGATTGCGCGGAGGGCCCACCTCCATTCTGCATATCCCAGGATGTGGATTGGACGTGGTAAACCTGTTGTTTGACCTCCACGAAGTCTGGACGTCAATTCCTTAGATTTCTTCTTCTAGTCCACTTCTCCTGATATCTATATACGTAAAAATGGATGTTTGTACTTAAGAAATCGCATTACTTCAGCACTGTTCAACCGATCACTATGAAAATTGGCATGTATATGTATTTTTTAGTGGAGAAGGTTTTTGGCTCTATTCTCTTAGTTGCTAATCCTCTCTAGGTGACGCTACAGTATATAATCTTCTGCACCATTCAATCAATCGCCAAGTTACCAACATGGTCGCCAAGAACAGAGAAATTTCGTTAGGATATGTTCTCCTTTAATGTTTATCTATCTCGATATAAGTGGATGCTTGTATATATGAACTCGCTTCACGCCACAACACCGTTCAACTAATCACTATGAAAATTGGCATGTATATGTATTTTTTTGGAGAAGGTTTTGTGCTATCCTTTTTATTGCAGCTCTCCTCCAGGAGGCCTTATAGCATATCAACTTCTGCACAATTAAATCAATCACTAACGTGGTAGCCACAAAAAGATTTTAACCTTGGTTCTATCGCCAACATTTAGCTATGTTTCCATTAAATCGCAATTATAATGTAAGGAACGGCGTTACTTGCGAATATTTCAGTTTTAACATAAAATAAGTACAACAGAAAGTAACTTGGACGTATTACACATCCAGATATAAATTATTTTAACTATTTTAAGCATTCATTACACAAAATTTGTGACAGTTTGTTACTTTTGCTGAGCAGAGCTACGGGGACTTAGTACATAAAAAAAATTCTTTATATCGGATATTAGATCTACAGACTTAAATTTTAACAAATGTGATTTTTTTGTTCCGGCTGAGATATGCAAAAGGATCTTTTTTGTTTGATTTTCAATTCCCTTAAAACTAACTCATTAAAAACTACTTTATCACTCAATTTGTATTGTGTAATTTTTCAAATCACCCGTGGGAAAAACGGGTATACCAGCTAGTCACTTATATATGAGATGCCGATGGCTATGGAGGAGCATCTCATAACACGGATCGTCATCACTTCAGCTGACATCGCCAACACACCTGATTTGTCGCCAACACCTCGGAAAATCCTCCAGTATCGCCTGGGTTATGAACTACGCGTGCGCAACTTCGTACAATTCCTGTGGTAATCACTTGTCGTTACATTACTGACGTCGAGCACTGATGAACTATTCTTATTGCAAACATGCTTTTGGCTTAATAAATATATTTATTACTCCTTTATTTGACCTCCTTTCCACTCGAGTACCGTGGTAGCTTAGTAGTCAAGATCGAGCCCAGTACCACTGAAGACCCGCAGTGTAGGGGAGAGATGCACGTTAAATCTGTCGAGAGCTCAAACGTCCTCCCGTTGCTGGGGTGTGGTGTGGTAGTTGGAAGAGGAGGGGTGCCAGCTCTCCAGTGTCGTCCTCATTACTTGGCCATGGTTCAAAATGACGAGGTCCGTCACCAAAAGCCCTCGTCTAGCTGAACAGTGCGACTTTAATATTCATTCACTCACTCACTTATTCTTTCTACTTGACATTACATCATTCATAACTCTTTTTGCGAATTACTCCTACTAAATGTGGTTTGCGTCACCATGTTCTATTTTGATTTGTGGTCCCTGTGCTGCCGACTATCCCCCCTCTAAATTCGTTGGCTAAATTCGGCAACACTCGGTATATAAACCGGTGATAATTAAAGGTTTATAAGTTTGTTATAATAGTTATGTAATAAAATAGGGATAAGTTAAAACACTCCACTTATCTACTTTTTTATATCAGTCCTCCAAACTTTAAATAAACCAAATTCATAAGAAACTCCTGTTATTGTTGTTACTAATGTCCCCTGTCTGAATATGTCAGATCGAAGAGCTCGAAATTCATCACGGCATTGGGCTAGATGTACGCATATCGGTAGCCATAGCTTTTGAGCACCATATAGGTGAAGAAACGTTTTGGCTCGGTTCCACCCTAATTTGGAGGGATAATACCCTAGGGATGGTCAGGGGCCTTCCCTTTCTCTTTTTTCACTAATCTCACAAGAGAACTTGCGGCTCGACGGCGGTTTGGAGTACCCCCATGCTGCAAAGGCACTATACATTTACAAACATCCATACCTTCTCCGGGATTCGAACCCAGTCCCTTCGGCACAGCAATCAGCTTCGCTAACTGCTATTCCAGATGGGTGACTAAAAAATTCATTATCCACATAATCAAATGGAATTTAAGTCCTCTATCAAAGTGCCTTTTCCTTCGCATTTGCGCATTGTGCGATGATACCTCCGACGTCCTCCATTTATTTAATTCGATTGTGTCCCTTCGAGATCCCTCGGAGTGTATTCGATTAGAACAACTGTCCCGCGCAGTTTGCACCCGAAACGATTCGTTTCCTTTTCGAAGAATAAAATTTTGATCGAGATTTCGCTTTCACTCTCTTGCCTTCCAAAATAAATTAGGTCAGTTTATCTAATTCCGTTAGAGGGGTTTAAATTCATCCGAATTAGAATGAATGAACGGTGTATTTGTAGTCACATAGATACTACTTAAGTAATTTTGCTGCATTTTGAATATGTGATACTTCGAATATTCTTTAAATTTAAAAAAAAAGTTAGTGAGGTATATAATTGAGAGAAGAAGGTTGTGGATATGTTGTTACGAATGTTGTGAAATCAATGCTTAAAATACTGTAATTAATTTATTTCTGGATGTTTAATACATTAATATTACTATCTGTTGTTTTTATTTTATGATAAAGATTGTAATATTTGTGATCAACTCTACTCCTTGCATTATAATGGCATTTCAATCGACACTTGGAGACATATTGGCGATACAGCCAAGATGGCAGAATGTTGGGCGACCAAATTGAGTGGGTTGACAACGTGTTTATCATATGGATGTTTCTGAAACGATCGATGTGGCCGCGGTAGCCCAGTGGTCAAGGTAACGGATCATGGCTGGCCTCGTCACGAGTTCGAGCCAGGTACCACTTAAGACACGCCTTGTAGGGCAGCGATGCACGTTAAATCTGTCGAGGGTTGAAACGTCCTCCATTTGGTGTGGTGTGGTAGTTAGAAGAGGGGGAGGGCAGCACAGATGTCCTCCACGTCACTTGCCGATGGTTCAAAATTACGTGGATCGCCAAAAGCTCTCGTGTAGATTAACAGTGTGACGTTAATATTCACTCACTCACTGGAACGTAAGCAATACTGTGTAAGCAGGACTTTCTAGAAAGATTCATGTAGTATATGAATTGAATTCATTCGCTGAAACTGAGTTGGTATTGCTTGAGTTGTTGAAGGCTTCAGTTGCTACGATAAAGCGATTGTTTGCGAAAAGTCTTAATCATTGCGTTTTTAGACACTTATGGTTTTGTCTGAGAGCTGGAGAAGGTGGAAAGACCTTTTGAGATTTATTTCGCGAATTTTACTGTGGTATCCTCTACTTTACGGATTATTTATCCACAATAAATTTTCATCATTCCTGAAAAACTGTTGTTGTGAATAATGCCACCTGCCTGACGAAGTCAGATCGAGGCCCGTGAAATTCATCATAGCAAAGGGCTAGATTTTTACGCCTGTCGTTAGCCTTAGCTTTGAGCACCATGCAGTTGACAGTACGATTTTGCTTGGTTCCACCCCAATTTAGAGGAAGGAAACCCAGGGGGGCAGGGGCCTCTCACCTCTCTTCCCCTCCCACCAACCTCATGAAAGGACTTGCGGCTCGATGGCTATTTAGAGTACCCCCATGCCGCAAATGCACTATACATTTACAAACATTCATGTTTTCTCTGAGATTCGAACCCTGTCCCTACGGCAACGCAGTCAGCGTCGCTAACCACTGTATCGGATGGGCGACTCACTAACTAATTTGCTTTTTCAGACTGATATCATGAAATCCACGAATCCCGATTTACGAAACAATATCAAAACTCTACAAAAGAATGCATTATATATATTTTAAATTATTTTAATATGGGAAAGCAAAAAGAAATGGGTTTGATGAAAAATTTGGAAAAACTTTTTAAATACGGCCCGAGTGATGTATTTTTTTCTCCCCTTTCTTTTCCTCCAACCCCCTCTCCGAACTTCCACACCAAGCCAACATTATAGATTAAAAAAGAAACATGCTACCACATAATTTGTGAAATCTCTGGCGATTGATTTCTGGTGTGCAATTACATTTGAGTAAAAAATCTCTGGCATGGGTGTTAATGGGTAAATACCAAAATTGTATCTCTTAGATATTTAGAGGTTTAAGTATTGCAATAATGAGAAAAGAGGAACACTCTCTGAAAACTTGCTAAACGTCAAAGCGGCTCAGGTAAATTTACATGTAAACGAAAAATATGGAAATAAAGATGAGGCAGTGGTGAAAACAGAATCGCCATTTTTGAATATTCGCAAGCCAATGCGCAAAAGAAATCATCCATTATACACATGATAAAGATTGTAATTTGTGAGAAAATCTATATATACGAAAGTATAAAATACCATTATTTTCCAGTACTCATTTCTTTTATGTTTCTCCAATACTGAATTTTTGATCAAATGCATTCTCAAACCAGTGAAGGAGTTTAAGTTTGCTCAGGAACTGCTATGAGAATTAATTCCTACTTATTGTAAGAAGCTTGAGCTGCATTTTTTGGAATGTTAAATTCCCAAAAGGAGAGATCTTTATTTCAAATTTAGAGAGTAGCAATCTCTTCTGTCAATATCCTTTACTTCAATTATTTATCTTTGACGAGTAGTGGGCGGAAGAGATAACAATGGAATTAATTAAAACCAGTTTTGTGAGTCATATTTTCTCAACAGAAGTCTTAATCTTGTGTGGGTGAGGACTTAAGTTTAAAAATAGCTATCACTTTTTTATTTTTAATATCTCTGGTTATACCATTATTTTAATATATATCTATTAAAAAACAATTTAACATTATGAATATTAATATTTTTTGAAGTTTATATTTTTAGTAAATAAAGCAAAAACAAAACTACGTGGCATTAATTTGAGAATAGAGGCTGTAATATCTGTTGTATTTGAAAAAAAAATTTTAAGTATTTTTTTCACTTCCTACTATTTTTTTACACTCTCCCTTATATATATCGTGCTCAAATTTTTAATCGTAATTAAAATACTTTTATTCTTCCATTCAAGTTCAAATACTTTTTTGAACTTGATGTTATAATACAGTTATTTCAAATATTAATTCATTAATTCTATTTAACTAATGAATAAATAGTAACAAAAATAATAGTCCAACACCATATATAAGAAGGAAAACCGCTCACTATGTCTATGTAGTGCAATGGATAGCACGTTGGACCTCCAATCCAAAGGTTGTGGGTTCGAATCCCACCTGGGATGGTCTTATTTCTGAGAATGTGATTTCTTTTTACTATACTATTTTATATGAATAATTAAATTTAATTAATGAATAAATAGCAACAACAAACAAAAATAATAGACCAACACCTCTATAGAAGGGAAAATGGAAAATTTTGCATTCTAGTTTGCCATTTATTATTGTGATCCTGTCATATGCATACACATTAATTGTAACTATTTAATAAAAAGTAACTAAAATAAAAAAATTCTTTGTTGTAATAAGTAGGAATTGACTTTTTTATTTTTTGTTAGTTTTATTTTATTTGTGTATATTTTGTGTGTTTTAATCTGTTTCTACACCAGTGAGAAACCTATCTGCAATTCAACCCAAAAAAACTGCTTTGGGTTCATTATCTGTTGATTTAGATTGAAGATTTGATGATCTTTTTTGAGAAATTGCTAGCTGCTGGGTTTTATAAGTGAATAAGCACTATGAGAAAATAAATATTAAATGAGATACAAGATATTCGTTAAGGCTTACTTGAACAAAGACATATGCATGCATATATGCGTGTGTGGTCAGGCATTCCGAAAATTAATCTTTATTATACAATATACATACATAACCAAACTGAATTACAAATATGTAGTTTGAATTAGAATGTAATATAAGCAACGTGTAGTAGTTTCTTCCCAAATATTCCGAGATATATTTTACCCAAAGGCTTAATAGCCATGGAAGCCTAGTGGTCAAGATCATAAACTCGGGACCTTCGTGTCATGAGCTCGAGCTCTAGCGGCACTGAAGACCCGCCATGTAAAAGAGCTAATGCATTTTAAATCTGTCGAGGATCAAATTCCTCGATTTGGCATGGTGTGGAAGTTAGGAGAACGGGTCAACAGCTCAGATGTCGTCGTTTGACCAGGGCTCAAAATGGCGAGGTCCATCGCCAGTAGCTGGTGTTTAGAGAGTATGACGGTAAAAAACGTCTGGTGAAATGCATCAGGCAAAACAGTTCAAAGGTACGCAAAATGGGCAGAGGAATCTGGTCCAAGACAACATCTATCCGCGTTAACTGTGGCCACGGTAGCCGAGTGGACCAGGTATTGCATCGTGGCTGGCTTTGTCATAAAATTGAGCCCTGTACCACTAAAGACCCGCCGTGAAGGGCAGCGATGCACGCTAAATTTGTCGAGAGCTCAAACGTTATGTGATGTGGTAGTTAGGAGAGGGGGTGCTAGCTCAGGTGTCGTCTACGTCACTTGACCATGGTCCAAAATTACGTGGCCCGTCGCCAAAAGCCCTCGTGTAGCTGAACAGTACGATGTTTTTTTCACTCACTCACTCACTCCACGTTAATTGTAATTCAGTCATAATAAACAGGAACTTTAAAATGATGTTGCTTGTATGATGGTGAGCTCCACAGATACTAAAAAAATAGATGCAGTGAGAAAGTATCGTACTCACGTAATATTGACGGAAACACTCACAAGGGATTGTGAGTCAACTTCTTTGTCGTACGCCAAGCATTTTGTGTACCCCCTTGGAGGTACACATTCACCACTGCCTTATGGTACAAAGCATTTAGAACAGTTAAAAAAATCAAATATGATTATTTTAATGAGTTTCTTCAATTTGATTCCTTAATTTGCAACTAAAAGGATTAAAAAGTAATTGGTTTAAATTAGTTTTTTAAATTAAATATTCGAAGAGTCGAATAAAAAATTCGATATTTATTTTATTTCCAGTAAAAAACCAGTTTTTATTTAATTTAAAAGAAAATTATAAACTAATTAGGTTTTTTTTTATTTGAAGTTCAATTTCTCGAAAAGAGCAATACTTCTAAGAACTCGTTAATTAATAACTTTCTTTTTACAATTTTGTTCGATGATGTGTCAATTAAATTTATTATCTAGATTTGATTACAAGAGTTTCTCTTTAAAGTATACGACTCAACGAAATTGACTGTGAGATATTATTTTGCCAGACTATTATTAAATCAAAATTCTGGTCCTATCATAAATACAAGCACCCTCATTAAAAAAGTAATACACTGTAACACAAATAAAAATAAATAGTTTAAAGAAATTTACTTAACAAGTGAAAAGATTTCTCTTTTATCTGGTAAATTTTATCTGGATTGTAATGTATTGTAAAATATCTTTTCATTAATCTCTCATTCTGTTAACTTACTAGATTTAACATTACACTTTCTCTCCAGGAATTTAATCAGAAATTGATTTAACAGAAAGCCTCAAACAATTTATTATTTATATTCCTTTTATTCTTCGTAATATATGATACCATGAATGTCTTTTTCTGTTCATTTAATCAAAATTAAGTTTGAAGGAATTTAGTAGTTTTCCCCTAATTTTTTTTTATAACACTTTGCTAAATATTAGAATAAGCATTTTTTTTATAAATATATTGTTACAATTATACATTATTTACCATATATAGAATAGCAACTCGAGGGTATAACGTTTTCCCACCTCGCAGCTGATAGATCGGATTTTCTATGCAAATAACATTACGCCGTTCATATCCACACGCACCCCAAAGATATTGCAGGATCCTTTCATCTGACATCACACCGACAGCCATAGCCGAAAATAAACAACATCTGCCCCTCCTCCCGCTGGAAGACAAACTTAAGTAGAATTCAAGATATTTGAAGGGACTTCCGCATCCCAAGAGAGTGCTGAATCAGAGCGCTTCGAACAGTTAAAAAGAGACATTCTGTTTTTCCCTCTTTCTATAAAGTATATTCTGTAGTGTTACATAAGGTCATTCACACTTTATGGAAACGATTTTGATAGTTAATTTTTATCAATAAATACCGTATTTTTTCGGCAGTTTGCTTCTATCTGGTGGCCATGGTTCTTGACAATAGCTCTAGATCAAATTTTTCATGAAAGTAAACTTTTTCTTAGCATTGTCATGCAAATTTTATTCCATTCCACATGAGTCCATTCAATGTTCTTGGATACCATTTCCCCAAAACTCGTTTTTATAAGCTGAATGCACAAAAGTCCATTGAAAAAACATAGGGTGATTTTACACTATTTCATCAAATGGGGTACGCTATATTCTTGATTTTCTTTGCTAAATAAGCAACAGTTGACTTAGATGTCTGACTTGAGGCTCCGTCTATATGAAGCTCACACAATTTAGTCCATATCCCTTCCATCTAAGGTTGACATTTCCTTTTCAAAAATTGGTTCTAAAATATTCTACTGATAGAGTAGAGTGAACTAATTTTAGCTTTACTTGAGGCTTTTTTATTTTAAATTTGCCGCTGTTAGAAAATACTGCAACACTATCATGAACCATTTTGTTAACTTTACTGTACACCGACGAAGCCATTTCGTGCGATCATTCCCATAAGTTGAGCAATACAAATTAATCTTTTTTTTATTCCACTTACTTAAATATACCCATGTCTCATTGAGTGTTACCATAAGTTTCCATTTTTCAGCATTTAGCTGTTTTTTTCATAATTTTCAACAATTTGATTTACTTTCAGCAATGTTTAAAAAAGATGAACTTAAGATTTAAATACCTTTTTTTAGCTTTAAATTTTTATAAATGATTTTAATTACAGTTCCAGAAGACATTCCTAGTTTCGATGCAAAGAATCTTTGAGTCGGCGGATTTTCTTTTAAGATCAGGGACTTCACTTTCTTGATAGTTACCTTCGTTCGAAAAGTCTTAGGATGAAGTTTGTTTTCATTTTTACTTTCAGCTACACGTTTATTTTTTTTCCTTTCAAATTTAATGCATTACAAATACCTTTGATTGAAATGCAATAACTGATATTTTTACACCGCTTTTTAATTTGTTGATACGAATATTTTTCCTGGGAAATCAGTTACGTAACCTTCGACCCATATATAAATTTAAGGAGCCATTTTAAAAATAAAAAAAATTATTTTATACTTTCTAATCAAAAGAAAACAACAGCAGATGATTATTATGAAGTTACCAAAGTTTTATCTCAAAATGCAAACGAGAAAATGAATTACAAAACCTTTTCTATAAAGTGTTTGCGACCTTTTGTAAAACACTGAATAGTTTTAATAGCTTGTATCTATCTGTAAATATTGTATTCAATAGCTGTAGGCATAATAAATCAATTGAATTCCTAAAGGCTCACGCAGCTCATCAGTTTTAACAATGTGTCACAAGGGCTATTAGAGGCATTACCTTCCACAACATAACTTCTACAACACGTCAATGGGAAGACTTCTAGCCACGACCGTCCACGGCTTCAAAATACGAGGTACCTTGCCAAAAAATGGTATTACCCTCTCATCAGAATTGATAAGAAAAAAAGAGAATAATTAATTGAAAGTTCTATAAATTTTAAAAGGTGTTATCAAAATTATTAACAACAGCTCAGCTGTTCTAAAAAAGAAAGCTTCTCACCTGTAGCTGAGGAAATACTACCGGTGAGAGAGGGAGAAACAATTCAGTTGGCAAGTATGGAACATATTTAATTAAGCCCCATCCCGGAGGGAGGTGGCAGAAATCTGTGCTCTTCTCTGGTTCGTCCTTTCAAGCCACTACAGATTTAACATGCATCAGTGCCTCCACAGGGAATCAGTTCTATGTTCACTCCTCAACACTGCCAGCAACAAATTCGTATTAATAAGGTGACCATTTTTTTTACCGTGAAAAGGAGGATGAAAAATTTAAGCAAAAGTTACATCGTAAATATATGAAACATTTTATTAATACAAACAAAAGTACGCTAATTATGCTTACATCCCTTTTAATTATTTACTTAAACGAGTATTTTCTCATTGAATGGATTTTTTTGTTTGTCAATATATTATTTTCTAATACATCGGAAATTTCGGAGCAGAAAATATCCTTCATCTTTACTGTAAGGACTGCAGTTCAAGTATCAACATCCAATCTTGATTTCTCACTTGTCCAAAAATTACCAAATGAAAAGGCTCTTTAAACTAGAAAATTAGTTCTAGGGCAGTACAACGTAAATTCAAAAAGAACTACTAAATGTCCATATGCAGTGTGTTCATTTTTGACTTGGTTAAGTATTTCAACCTACCTTTTATCAATTTCAGCATGTTAATTTTCCAATTTTGTTTCAATATATTATAATATACATTCAGTCTTCTAATTTCTTCAAGCAGACCATTGTCAACTATTTTAATATCAGGCATTTCTTTTGATAAAAAATCAACACAGTTTTCTAAATCCGTCCAATTTACTTGTGATGAAGTCAAAAAACACCATTGGAAAATGTTATTTCCTGTGATATTTTTATCTCAGACTATTCTTCAACATATTGGAAATATGTTTGTTTCATCTTTGAAAACAGAGATTAACAGATGAGTTTTAAAATATTAAAAAGGAGGACAAGTAGGAGGATACTTTTCGAGGAAGGACAGGACCTATGAAAGGAGGAGTGTCTTTCCTAAAGGAGGACAGATGGTTACCTTAGTATTAATAGCCCTTCTATATATATATATATCATGGCAGTCAGATCAATTTGTTCAGAAACAAATTGTCTTAAAAAATAATAGATTCTACTTCGTAGAAGACCTAATCAATGCTTCTATGTCCTTCTAGTACAAGTTTAACAGATAGATCTGGGTGGATGTTAGCATCAAATTACAAATCCCTAACTTCCGATACCTTCGTACTTACTTTGGCATTCAGATCGTCACCACAACAACAAACATTTCTATAATTACAAACAAATATAACGAGCCATCCCTTCTAATGGACCGAACAGCTCGTATTTCCCCAAACGATAGGATTCTATTCAGACCTCGCACAACATCAAAAAGTTGCTTCCGAAAACCACGTCCTTAATTCGATTGAACATCCCCCGAGTATTCGATTAGAATAATCATCCAGCAAAATATTCAAGGGGAACGATTCCTTTCATTTCTGCTGTAAAGAATGCTATTCCCCTAATCATTCCTCCTTTAATTTTCTTCTTCTAAAATTAAACAAGATCGGTCTACTTAATTCATTTGTGGAACTAAGGCTTCTGAACAAAGTGAACTGATTAGAAAATGAAATTTGGAAACATGGGTCGTTACCCAACTCTGATCGGTTGCGTCACGAGATAAAATGGGCTGTCTGGAGGCTAAGGGATTAACTTGGACGCTTTCGAAGTTTAGAGAAGGAGCAAAATAAATGAAATATTCAGCACCTGAAATCACTTGATACGACTTTCAGCACTTTAATATTCATCGTCTTTAATTATCGTTTGGTCTTAATCTGCTCGTTTATTATAAATTGCTGCATGTTTTAACACATTGTTATGAAATTATTCAATTCTATTAGAAATACTCTATTTCTATCACACGGTTTGTGAACAAAAAAGGAAAAGAATGAAATATCCCCAATATCCTGCAAGGCATTCCTTATAAATTAAGGAAATTAGATTAACAGAAATCAGGAACGAGAAAGATAAACCTCCGCAAAAATATATAATCTGTTTATATCCACTCTTGTGATACACAAATTTTGTAATATTTAAGGTATCCGACTACGTTTGGAACAGTGAATTTAAAAAAGCGCATAAATGGATAAATTTCGTGATATTTAGTGAAACTTAGATTAGAATGCATGTATAAATTGTTTTTAGGAAATTTGGACAAAAAGAATACAATATTTCGGCAAAAAATAGCTTAGAATAATCTTTTTTCAAAATGTTCTCCTTTTGGGAAAAATGCTTCTATTACCATAATATTTTGCCTGTATATAGCTCAAAACTCTGTACAGAGGCTCAAATATGATCTTTGAAATATTCACATTATTTTCAGAGTTACAGCCCATTGAAATATAATTATTGGCATTTATTTCTTAAAAATTCTCCCCTCTGTTGTCATAAAACATGAATACCCACTTCTAAGTTAGATATTTCAAAACTTCTAGTTGAGCCTCTGTACAGAGGTCTGAGCTACATTCAGGCAAAATATTATTACAATAGAAGCATTTTTCACAAAAGGAAAATATTTTGAAAATGGGTCATTCTATGTTCATTTTTTATGAAAATATTGTAATTAAATATTTTTTTATTTTAATACTATTCTTAAAACAATTTTATATACATTTTCAATCTAAGTGACACTAAATATCGTAAATATTATCCATTTATACGCTTTTGCAAAATCTCGGTTCCGGACGTAGTCGGATACCTTAAAAATCAAAGAGCATGTGTTTCACAAAAAAAGAATTTCGCAGATGATTATGCATGATAAAGTACATAAATTTCTGTACATAAATTCTGTGCATAACACTACCTAATATCACAGTCAGATAGTTACAAAGAGCACGCATAATAATCAACTTTAGTGGGTAAAGAGCAGAGCCTCTCATCAAGACTTGTTCTCAGGTGGAGTCGGAAAGTAATCCCCTAAAGCCAGGGAAATTTCATGTCTGACCCTAATGGCGACTGTAACCAATCACACTTCGTAGCGAAATCAATGGAATTAGTTGAAGTTGAGAGTCATTGATTTTTCTGACTGTGCTTAACGAACAATACGTTAGTTTACTGCTAACTATTCAGACGGAAGTAATTCACTTGATTCTGCTGATAGGTAACCGAGATATTGGAATTTTACTGCCTCCTTCTCTCAGCCCCTTCTAACAAAAAAAGAGAGACCATTCATTTGGGGAAAAAATAGAAATCATTTTATAGTAAAATTGTAAGGAACTCTTTTTTTGGAAATCTTGATGTGGAATTAATTATTACGATTAAAATTGGAGATTTTTCTTGTATTATTAAAAAATACTCTTTGTTAGAAATAATTATCTGGGGAAAACGGAGAAATCCAGATTTATGAAAAACACAAAAATAAATGAAAATTGTTTTTATAAAATTAGTGTCGCGTGAATTAGAATGTATACTAAAACAATTATTTTAAAATAATTTTTACAAAAAAATGATTTGAATGCAATTTTTTAGCAAAAAAAAAAAAAAAAAAAATGACATACTTTCAAAATAGATTCTTCTATAGTAATAATATATATTTTTATCAAACTCTTTTATACATGTGTTGAACTAAAAGTATTGAAAAATTCGTATTATTTTCAGACCTACGATTAATCGAAGTAATAACGGTTATTTTTTGTTACCAATTCTCTACTGATGTAATAAACTGAGAATAAATCCACGTCTAAATTATGTATTTGAAAAAATCTTGGTTTAAATCTGGTATGGAAGTCTTAGCTATATATGGGCAAACTATTATTAGGCAAGCCTTTTTCATAAAAAATGACTGTTTTGAAAATGTGTCATTTTCTCTTCATTTTTTTTTTAAATATTGCATTTAAATAATTTTTTCTTCTAGTATTATTCTTAACCAGTTAACTGAGATTGAAGAGCACACCCGTCAGGGAGAAGTTGCAGGATTTTGTATCATGACGAATGTACTCGCTACTTACGTATGGCGAGTAAACCCGTCATGCTTAAAAAGTAGTGACCATTGGCTATTCAAATTGTCATTTTTGAGGAAAAAAAAACATATTCTCAAACTTTAAGAGGCTCAGAATATTTTGATGTCAGACTGGAGTCAAACAATTACATACAAAATATGAAAAATTTAAGATGAACTCGTGCACCTCCGTATGCACCGGTTGGAATAGCGTGTATTTTATCATAACGAATTTACGTGCGATGATAATAATTTTAGAAGTTACCCTAAAAAGGGCAAAACCAAAAGTCATATTGTTGATTTATAATGTTCCTTCAGGTGTGGTCAACCATGGGAACCATAACGATTAAATTCTTACCTTAGATGTATTTAATTTTTCTTGCGTTTCTCGAGTAATAGGCATGTGATATATGTTCATGGAAACCAAACAATTAAATGTTACTAATAAAAATGGCAATGTTATAAAATAAAAGCATCCTTTTGATTTAATATTTTAAGAGGGTCGGACACTTGAACTTTTGAAAAATTATCGATTTTCACTTTTTTTATATTTTTTTAAGAGTTCAAATATTTCTGTTTAAAATTATATATGATACGAAGAAATTCTATAGTAAGAAATATTTTTATTTAATTTTTTTAAATAAAGCTACTCCTTGACGTGCATCAAATGAGTTCTGCTAGAAGAGCTTGTGTTTCCCCTTGCATAAGTTTCTGATGAGCGCGAATCCATATGATGTTCAAGGGGGAAATTTAGAGTGTGTTGGTCTTACCCAAAAGTGTATGGGTACACGTCCTTTTGATCTTAAAAGCGAAACCGAGAAAAAAAAAGTTACGTGATAGACAAAGCTTAAGAGGTCGTAACCGACTCACCGACATTTTAATATCACAATTCAAAGAGATATTATAGTATGGGGCTATTAGAAATAATATCAAAGATCTACACAGCATGAAAACTGCTGTTTAAGCTGTTTATTTTCATCTTCTGTCTTAAAACGAGAGCCCTCAACATGGACTGTGTCTTGCGATTATAAATGTCTCTCTCTCTCTCTGGTGTAAGTTTCAAAAGACATTACCTGAACCATAAATGAATTAGATGAGAGATTTAGGTGATCCTATGCTATTAAGAAAATGTTTACATAGAAAGACCCAGAGCCCCAATGAGTCAGTGATTCCAAAATCTACATTAGTGGAATTAAAAACTCTAAAATTAGGGGTAAATATGGTTATTACACAGTTCAATATGAGTCATGTAGCAACATTAATTATATTAAATCATCGTAATATGGAACCAAGTTATAACTGCGTGTATATAACACACAATATGCATCAAAAAACTAGATACACGTAGTATTCGTGCATCTTGCACGAGAGCATCTTGAAATCCCCAAAAGGGCATAATTGTTCAAAATAATGAAAAAAAGAAAATTAGAAGAGTCTTTTGTATGAGCAGAGAGTAAAGAGAAAATGCTTCATATACTTCTAGAAAGTACTAAAAAAAGTAAATGCTCAAAAAATTACAAATTTTTACTTGAAAGCCGATTTTCTCAAAATGTAATATTTTTCACTTTATGTACCTTTTTCTCAAAAACTACTTATTGTATAATCCTCAAATTTTCAGTGAGCAGACTTAACATGTTTACACACTTTAAAGGAGGAAATTAGATATATCTAGCAAATGTTTTTAGATAAGACTTTTTTAAACTAAATTTTAGGGGGGAAAATTGGACAATTTAAAAAAATTCATAATTAATTTCCTTTTTAACAAAAAGACAAAACCTTCCGTTAAATTGTTACTGTTTATAGTACACATAATCTAATGTAAAAATTGTATTCATGAGAAGTAAGAAGTTTCTGAGAAAAAGGCACATAAACGTACGCCATTTAACATGGGCTCCTATGCACGTGACGAACCACTTTAACAGCGACACTTTTATAATTGACGAGTATATTCGTCAACACTCGATTTTCGTGACATACAGTTGCATGCTCTTAAACGGAAGCGCCACAGTTAATTAAAACAACTTTATAGGCGTATTCTAATTCAATTGTGTGTGTGTGTGATGTTTTAAATATTGAAACATTTTTCCATTAATACTCTTTTTCAAATTAATGGTTGAAAACTTTTGAGTTAATCCTTTTGCAGTTACAATTAATATCTACTGATTATCAAACTCAAATAAAAAAAAGCCTAAATTAAAAAATATGGATTATAAAAGGTGATTATTAATTGATTGTACATTTTTTTTAAAGAAACAAATAAATCTTAGTCGATTAAAGAACGATTAAGTGGATCTCGCGTTTTACAGATTCATCTTTTTATTTAAGCGTTAGATAAGATAATTTCCTCAATTCGTTCTCAGGTGAGGATGGAGAGCGATCTTTGAGAGAAGAGAAAGAAAAATACGTCGCTCTTCCTAATGAGAACTTGGGAGCGAAGGAAGTGGAATTAGTTCCAGTTGAACGGCATTGATTTTTCTCCTCTGCTTCCGTTACTTTTTACAGGCGAAGGCTAACAATCCGTAAGTTTACGGCTAACAATTTAGATGAGACTGTAATTCACTTAACTGTGTTCAAGATCAAGAAAGGGGTTAGATTTTTTTTTCTTTTCTTTTTGCATTTCTAGAAAGAAGTATATAGAAGGAAAGGTGTGATTTTTTTTATCAAATATAGATAAAAAAAAAATCATTTCATTGAACTTGGTGAAAAAATTCTGTTCATACATTTATATATATATATATATATATATAAATTCTCTACTAATGAGAGATGAACATTAATCTAACAAAACTGAAAAATATTGAGATTGTAATAAACCTGACATAGAAGGATGTATGAGAAATTTAAGTAATAGGGTTAAGAATATAAAAAATGAACTAACCTTTACACACCCATTGCCAATGATTAAATAGCCCTCAAATCAAGTTATCCCTATAGAAGGAGGTTTTAAACCCAAACTACAGTTGAAGAGCTTTCCAAAGAGGATTAATAAAAGGATCACGGATAGAACCTGTTACAGATCATATGGAAAATAGTCTAGCTTTTGAAATTGTATTATTTACGATAAAAAAGAACCGAATTCTTGAATTTTTTTTTTAATTAATAAAAATAACTTTTGATAATTGCATTTTAGAGACAAGTGCGATACCCGTTAGATATTTTTAGAAATACACAAAAATACAGTAAAAACTCGCTTTGTTGTAGAAAAATACGTTTATAACTTATTTTTAATAAAACGCGTTACAAATATTTCAAATGAAATTTTCCGTCTTCTTTTTATATTACCATTATGTATAGTAACTCATTCATGACTTGTGTTACATTGGCTTATTCGTGGGTTTGAATTCTTGTGGCCTTGTGAAGAACTGCCACGAAAAGCGGTTGATGCACAATAAAATTTGTCATGGCTCAAAGTATTCACGTTGGCGCGATGTGAAAGTTTCAAGGATGGGATGCCGCCTCAGGTGTCAATTTTGTCACTTGCACGAGATGCAAAACTACGGGCCAGTCTCTAATAGCCCTCACATTGCTATAGAATGTGACATTAATAAAAATAAATCAACCAACAAGAAAAATTACAACTACATGAATTTCTTAAAATATAGACATAAAATATCAACATATAAAATTATAACTTTTGTCCAAAATCTGAAATACTTCTCAACTACTTTGGAAATTTTGAAGTGTAAATCAGCCAATTTTAATCAATTTCATATTATAAAAGAAATGAAACTGTTCATAACAGTCAGCAAAGTTTATTCGAATCTAACAAACTTTCATCATCTTATAGAAATTTAAAAAAATCATTTTGACCAGCAAGTGATGCATTTGAACTTATCAAAGGAATTTCTTTTCTTCCGTAGTACGTCTGTTCAAACAAAGCATTGAAATCTTCACTTCACACACTAAAAGCGAAAAATACATGTCTTCTTTTCGGAGCATTTGGTGAAAATTTAAAAGCGCTGTTATCTCGAAAAATTACGAACCAATTCCCTTTTTAAGAAGCCTTCTAATTAGCGGCTATTTTGCTGTACAGGAGGGTTCATAAAGAAGGAAACAGTTTCAGTACACTACAAATCGAAAGCAATTTAAGATATTTTATGCTACTTGTAACAGAATTGTATGAGAATATTTCAAGTTTTGTTACAGACAGTCAGAATTCTTTTAGTTTATTAATTGCATGACGTATATTGAGTCGGTAATCCAGCGTTTCTCAAACTATGGGGCACGCTCCCGAGGGGAGCGTGAAAACTCTGTAAGGGGGGGGATGCGAGCATATACAAAAGTCGTAAGCACAAGATTATTTCTAAAAAAAGTATTAATTTACTGAAAGTAAACAATCAAAATACATTCTCACATAATGAAAACTAAAACACACATTTACACTGATGCAATAAACTTATAAATGCATCAGTATACTGCACGATATACTTTTATAATTAATTTAACACAATACTATAAAAACAAGTTTAATAATTACCATTGATCCCAAGGGGATGTCATGTATAAAATTATATACAAAAATGAACACTTATTTTGATAATTTATTCGGTTTATATTTAATCCATTAACTGCTGATAAAAAGTTACTGGATTCGTTCCCCAATACCACGGTTTTCCACGTAAGAAAGTGTATGTCATTAATTGAGGGGACGGGAGAGAAAAGGATTAAATAAGCGAATTCTCTGAAATAAGTAAGTCTTTCGCAAATACTGTCAAGGTCCTTTTACTGTAATCCAATGCCTTCGGAATAATTTTATGGATAGCAATGCACAGAAGAGATCGAAGGATAGTATTATTGAATTCAATACATTCCTATTGTAAGGAAGGGGGGTGCGATGAAAATTATGATTGAATATTGGGTCGCAAATGTGCAAAGTTTGAGAAGCACTGCGGTAATCCATTTCTGAAAGTTATGTTAAGGTATACCTCCCAGCCAGTATGGTGGATATGACCCTAGGGTTGTAACCGAGTGGGTTCGGTTTCGAATCCGTGGCTGCGGTAGCCGAGGGGGTCTAGGTATCGGATCGTGGCATGCCTTGTCACGAGTTCGGGCCCAGTACCACTAAAGACCCGCCATGTAGGGCAGTAATGCACGTTAAATCTGTCGAGAGCTGAAACATCCTCCCGTTGGTGTAGTGTGGTAGTTAGGAGAAGGGGTGCCAGCTCAGGTGTCATCCACATCACTTGAACATAGTTCAAAATTACGTGGTCCGTCGCCAAAAGCTCTCGTGTAGCTGAACAGTACGACGTTAATATTCAACCAATCAATCGGTTTCGAATCCCAAGTAATGCATGATTGTATCTTCGAGAAAATAAGTCGGACTTTCGCCTGTAATGGAAAATAGCGGAAAATAGCGTACCCCTTCTGTTATATGCTGGGATCATCGTGTGTAATACATGTCTATAGTCTTCATTTTATCGTATGTTTTTGTTCTACTTGTCTTTCATATGTATCCCAGGATAAAAACACAAGACAAAAACAACATGTTAAGGTATCTGAATCAAGCCCATCGATAGTGATGTGCGACACACAATTTCAGCTCTGCTACATCAACAGGAAGAGGAGGGACGAATAACTTGTCCATTACGTACCCCCCACTGGAAGAAATTACAGAGTGTTAAGTCAGTGAGGGTAAATGGTAAGCTTTAGTCAATAAATCGGTGAAGGAGATGTTCATCAAGGTAATCTCGCACGTTGGCCAACCGGTGTGGAGGTACACCATCCAATTGGATAATGAAGGCAATGTCGTCCTGCCACTGTGACATCAGCCAAAGAGGGTTAACATATCCAAAAAAGGGGACATTTTGCTAACTTCAAGAACACAAAATGCCTTTTTCGCTGCAAATGCAGTTCCAAGTTGTATAAACTATTATTTAAGCAAAAATTAGTCTTGTAAATCAATCTTAATTAAGTAATTATGAGAACTCAAAACATAATTCAGAAGAAATGATTTTAGTAATTAAAATGGAGATTAATATCTATTTCACAATGAAAGAGCTGATTGTGTCCATAAATATTTTTTATTATTCAATTTAAGAGAGAAAAAATGCTTTAAAATAAAACTGAAGCCAACACATAAGCTCGGAAAACTTCAAATATCTTAAGGACTAATTTCTAATTATATCTGAAATTTGGTGTGAAGTTTCTGAATGATATGGGCCACAAAAAAATGCAAAAAACTTGTTTCGGTATTTCTGAAATTGGTGTGGTACTGTGTAATCTTAAAAAGAATGAGCCGCTTTACACGGTGGCCCTTAAGTGACGCCTCGACTCGAATCCGTGTCTAAAAAAATATCGCCGAAAGTGAGTTCAGGGCCATAACTACTTAGTTACAGTGACCACTTATCAAAT
>BMAV01012980.1:137204-158937 GCA_019973955.1 Trichonephila inaurata madagascariensis | reverse complement strand
TGGCCTCGAGAAATTCAGTCACGTTCTCGGACCCAGAAAAGCACATTTCTGGTAAAATGCCAAACCCGCTTGAATTTCCTAACCCAGAGTCATATAAATTAAGACGGTTCGGGCGCCAATGCGATATGGTCGATCTTTGTCGACCATATCGTTGTGGGTCAGCATAAGTTAGAGGTGTGGGATTCTCAAAATGAAGAGACATTTTAGAATTCTTAATATGACTTTTATTAAGAGTTTAACTTAAATTACTTATATATTGAACACACTTATATTAAGTGAGAATAATCCAAAACACGTAGCCGTAATTAACACAGATCGCGCAATTTGGATCACTTATCTAAATAATTATATTATCCGCCTACTCTCAATCCTAATAATATTTCGAATACGGAAAATAAGCTTCCTACCTTGAATTCCAAGTAACGATTCAAACGCTTTCAGATCGGCTGTTGAGCTCGTGTGCAATAGTATGCACCTTTTAGTATTGCTAGATATCCTTGATTCTCTTGGGTAGGCCGCCAATTTACACTTCTACCTTTTTCAAACTGAACTTTCTCTAAATCGCCATCGCTCTTACTAAAACTTCTGTCCTTTTAAAGGCTATCTTATTTGCATCTACACTTTCGTTTCACTTCTTGGATTTGGGTTGGAAAAGATTTGTCATTAATCTTGGCCGTCAAAGAACACAGAGGTTATGTTAGAGAAAGGACGCTTGAGCCGTCACAACTTCTTTAAAGATTCAAATTACTCGTTCTGTTGTTTTTTTCCGGTTATGTACCAATAAATTGACTTTTAAAGAAAATATGATAGAAATGAAGTTTCTTTTAATATAATTAAATACAACTAAATTGTATATTTTACAAGATTAACCCATGCTATGTGAACACAGAAAATTCTTATTAATACAGTTTTACTTAATTACTCATAATTTATTGTGACATTTAATTATAACATTACGTGAATACACTATAAGCGTTAAAATCATTTTACATTAAGATATTGATTATAATATCTTAAATGTATTTTTATATTCAATTGAAAAAGGTATAAGTTGTATTTCTTCCATTTCCACCATTCCAAAATTAGAATTTAATGAAAATGATACTTGTGGAACAAGTACATAGAATGCTTTTATCAAAATCACTCAGTCATTACAAAATGTATATACAGTGAAAATCATATTTAACACAAAACTGGGAACTGAACAATTTTTTCATGTTAAAGCATACAAAAAAAAAACAAAAACATATTCAACAAAATTAAATTTATTGCAGCACATTTTATTTACAGAGATAAGTATTTAATAAAAAAGAATGAAAAAAAAAAACATTGGGGCAGTACACACACACAAATTATCTACTTTAAGGAATTTTTCCGATAATGTAGGACAATCCAATAATAAAGAAACTTTCTCGCACATTTCATTCAAGTGTTCTCGTATTACATTGTAAATAAATAGAATTTCAAATATACAAAAACACAAATTGTGTACTACATTATTCATTTTAAGCGATAAATTTGCATTAATTCTAATATACGAATGAAATAATTCAATATATATTCCAGCCCCACCATTCCAAAATAAGAATTTAAAGAAAATGATATTTATAGATCAAGATATGAAAATAGAATACTAAAAATAAAAAAAATTTTAAAAAAAAGTAAATTAAATTATTTATTAAATTAAATTATTGAAACCATTAACTTGCATCAAAGGTTTGTGAAAATTACATAACACGCATGCGATAAAGAAAACTTTGTTAGCATTATGGAAACTGTGATACGGTAAAACCCCTTGTGAAAATATTTAAAAATCTTTATTTTTGATATCGCCCTTTCCACTGTAACTCACTTGTTCGACAACTGGCAGTTACTGACCATTTCAGATAAGTCGAACTGAATTTTGTCTTCTAGGAATATTGGGCGATATAACTTGCATCCAATTCATTGGCAATCAAAAAACCCTTATCAGCCATTACAACATCATTTGGCTCTAAACGATCCATCAGTTTACAATTTCTCATACAGAACATCCGTGACAAAATTGAAATCACGAGAAACAGTAGAATCTGAAATTCCAAATAAAATTGCTAAAAATTCATTTGAAATTCCAGTTCTCAGTTTCACCAAAAACAGAAAATACCTATCAATGGGTCTTCTTTTTGTACTCATTGATAAATCATCCTCAATCATGAGAAATCTGTATATACAGTAGAATTCTTTTATGGTAAAACTTGTTACGCATTTCATTTGAGTATCATCACGGATGTTTTCAGGGATAAAATTAATTTCCTTTGTTGACATTAATTTTTCAATAGCAATGTCCTTTTGAGAGAGCATATCAATCACTTCACCGAAAGTGTCTGTTTGGGAACCAGCACTGGTAGTACTGGGCTCATTGCCCTAGGATTAAAAGAACATATTGAATTTTGTGTCTATGTATAAACATTTTTTTAAAAGTTAATACTATGATAAATTTGTTATTTTTCAGAAAAAACTTGTAATACATGCATTTTTAGTATGTTAAGTACAGATAGCTTGAGGCAAAAAAAAAATTAAACTATATTGTAAATTAATTCCACTTTAACAAGAAAAACATATTAGTTATAAAATTTTTACATTTCTGACTGGATTTTTTCTGTTTGTACTGTTTCTCTCGAAGAAGATGGTTCAAATCTATTTTTTCCATTAAAAAAAAAAAAAAAAAAAACCACAGTTAAATTAATATATTTTTTTAATAAAAATTTATATAATTTTTATGTATGTACTTCATTTAAAATATATATATGTCTACGTTATTTTTTTTCTATGTTTCAGATTCTATTTCTCTAGTGAATGTTTTTTTTTTCAATAAGTACGTAAATTTATGTAGTAATAAATTTTATGTCTATATATATATACTTTATATATATTATTGTATATCATATTCTTGTGTTCTAATTTTAGATAATTAAATACATAATTATCTTTGTTGACTACTGTCAAGATATGTAAAACAAGTAAAATTTAGGTTATATAAATATATTTTACCTGTTTATACATGATCTCTATATAATTTAATTTAATATAAACCAAAGTTTGCTTTACAGTTTTAAGTTAACTAACATATTTTAGTTTTGTATGTACATTCTCTACATAATTTAACTAAAAATTTGCTTTTAAGTACTTACATTACTGAAGTGGATGGCTTACATCTGTCCAAAATCCTTCGGGATGAGGCTTGCTTTTTAAAAACGAAGATAGTTGGGATAGAGCCCCGTTTTAACTGCCGACGATTAGTAAATGGCTGATATTCAAAGCATGCCTCTTCGAAGTGATCTGAACATATCAGAGAGTGAGCAGATGGCTTGAAATTTTCACGCCTGATCATTTTCACCGAAGCTTTCAAAAGACCAGGATTTTTCACCGGGAACTTAAAGAATGACTTGCTGTTGCATTCTTCCTTCCTCTTAGTATTCGTGCAGCCATATGCAGCGCAATAAGCCATTTCAATAAGAATATTTTAAATGTAAAATTGAATTTCAAGAACGAGCAACGAAGTGTTAGGCTAAAACTAACTTGGAAACAAACCAAAACATAATCACGCGCTATACGCATCACGTGATCATGACGTCACATGAATCAACCTCTTTCCGAAAGAGTTGGCCACCCCTGTTCTTGAAGCTCTATGAGTAGAAAAAGTTTGAAGACCACTGTTCCTCTGAGTCACCTCACTATCAGTGCTAAAAATAGAGTCCCCCCTCCCCCCATACTGTCCTGTTCAAACGATTCCCTTTCTACCGGTCATTCTAAAATTTAAGCAAAGACTAACAGTCAGATGATCTCAAGGTCACTTGACCGTTGCCTTTTCTTGACTTAGTTCTAGGGTTACTTTATTTTTAACCCTCCCCCGCCCGTTTTTTCATGAAAAAAAAGTAGAATTAGTGTTTCTGAAGTGATTAAAGTCATTATTCGTGTAGCAAAATATTCTTTTTCATAAAATATAGTATTATTAATGTGTATTTAAGCAGTTTATGTGGTAATTTTATTCTAAAGTAACGTTTTAAAAATTTTGTACGTAGATTGCATACACATAGCGCCATCTGCAGATTTTGAAATAAAGCTTGCCAAATATGACGTCAGAAAATTCTGGAAGCAAGGATATATGTATTTTTCATAATTTTAAATTTTTCGAGACTATTTCTGACATTTCTAGATTTCAAGGCGGATTTATATGAGTAATTTACGTTCTCAACAAAAGTTTTACGCTTGAATAATGAGATTTCATTGTGCAAAAGTACCCTAACCATGTCAGTGCATTTGGTAGTACCCCTTAAAGTAAGTAGCTGTATACCAGCTATCTAAAAGATATTTAAATAGATAAATTTACAAAAATTTAATATTAGGTAAGCAGGAGTCTACCCAAAGACGAAAAACATGGCAAAGGGTCTATGAGACAAAAAAAAGTTTAGGAACCTCTGATTTAGAGGATAATTAAGAGTATTCACAATAATATAGCCTCTGTATGGTAATTAATTAACAACAAATTTGTTTTTAACTATAAAAATTCCAAATCTGAAAAGGTTTAGAGCCCCTTTGGTGAAATATTGGAGGTAAAATGCTTCTGTAGATTTTGGAATACTAGCTAAAACCCTTTAAACAAAGCAATAAATCATATGTTCTTTTACATTTATATAAAAGAGTTAAAAATAAAAAAATTTGTAAAATAAAATTTAAAGCTAAAGATCTCCTTAAAGATTTAGATTTTAACTTTAACATACTGTGCCTTTTGACTTCCCACGGTCTCTAAGTCTTTATTTAAGCATCTATCGAAGCCCGCACTACCTCCCCACGGGCTGCTTTGCTTAAAGAAGGTTTAAGACAATTTTGACTGGGATGCCGTTTTTAACACTCCTTTACTTCCATTACTGACCACAATGTATAGTAGAGAGGATTTAAGTCCAGACTACTGGAAGACTAATGTTGTCACTGGCGTAGCTAGCTTTGAGGGGGCCCTGTGTCAAAATTCCTTCAAGGCTCTTTTTTAGATATGGGAGCCCTGTTAGTGAGACTGTAGTTACACATGTTGGGGCCCCCGTATCATTGATACGGTGGTAGCTAGTCCCCTGTTCTTACAATTTGTCCCAATTAATTCGAACAGTATAGTATATTTGAGAACTATGTTATCTTACACACACAGAGAGAGTGAGATTAATTGAAACGTACGTCTTGAAACGATGCTACAGTTTGATTGATTATAATCCTATGTGTGTAATACGTAGTACATATTTGTTATTGATAATCTATTTAATTAATTAATGCTATTATTTATTCAATAGTTCATTTCTTTACTATTTTTGTTCCTGACAATCGACACAATCAAAAGAATATATTTGGTGGCCTATGATACGAAAATGAAGGACTTTCGACCCTGGACTTCTTCCCCTTGAAAAATTCCTGTGTGAGCCTCTGGGGATGATTGGACCATCTTTTAGCTAACCTTAAGCCTACGAGCTAGCTCTATTTCGAAGAAACTGAATTGAACCAATTCAAATTAACTGAACAATTACATTCCTGCTACGAACATGCTGAATTTTTCTCATAAAACAAATTCTAATGAAAAAAAACACACCTTTTTTTAAGAATGTTTTTTTTTAGGGATTAAAGAGCTAATTATAAACCGAAAAAGCAATGTAGAGTGTGTTATCTATTTATGATGTATTGACAGAGGAGAGCTGATCAAAATATGTGGGTATTAAAATAGTTTTAAATTATCGCTCTGTATTTATTTTGATTGCATCTGCTCGCAAGCTAAAAGAACACGTGTAATGCTTTTTTTCTTTTTATTTGTTTTCAGCTCTACAATAACCGTTAAATTACAATATATTATACGATAGATGGCGGTACGTCTCTATGATAGTAACATTTCTGTTGCAATTTATTCTGAGTTGGAAAAATTGCTAATCAATGCGGGTTACCAACCGTGAAATAAGCATATGCCTTGATTAGTACGAATTAGAAAATTCACAGCTTACACTTAGGAAGAAATTAGAGAAACAGTGCCTTATAATTAGTTCGAATTAATAGCAGAACGATTGCAGTAAGGGGCCGTATGAAGTTCGAAACGAAAGCTGAAGAATCTTCTGTTCAAGGATTTCTTTATGGTTTAGTAATTTTAGGCCCAGCAGCTGGAAAAGTAAGAATTCAGAATGTTTTGAATTAAAGCTATTGTATATGGTTACGTAAAAATATAAGCGTACTTTAAAATTTTTAATTTAAAATATTCTGTTATGTTGGGGAGGTTTAACCGTTTGTAAGGTATACACGTAATGAAAATATTGAATTATAATTCTTTTAGAAAAGCTTTTGTTTTATTTGTGATCCTTTATTTTATTAATTTTAAATTTGTCGTGCCTTTTACCGGTAAACGTATGTACTGAAGCAGTTTCATGTTGGTTATAGCAAGAGTTTAGTTTTAAGACAACGCTATTTGTTTTGTATTATGTACATAAAGTTCGACATTTATTCTTACAGGAGAGGGAAAAAAAACTGTCTGGCCGTGAAGTAGTTCCTATCAAGTGATCAGTGTCATTTTACCCTGATAATATTTTTAACAAAGATCTATCAAGATTTTATTCGTATATTGTTCATGTAACAAAATTAACTATTTCGAACAATTCATTTTTATCATAACTTAATGTAGCATATTTAACCTTATCAAGATTCAGGTATCAACTCATATTTTCATTAAATATGCTCAGAGAAATAATTTGCTCTCTCTGTTAAGTTGTAGAATATTCAGATTTGCATAATCAGTATAATTATATAAAATGCAAGTACTGCTTTCATTTTTAAACTAACCTGAGTAATTTGAGTAAGTTTAATGTGTAATTAAACTAATTTATTAAGGCTATTTTTGTCCAACATGGTAAGTTATGATTTGGGTGTGTCTTAAAAGAGTTGTGATTATTAATGCTAGAATTAAGTAAAATTTTGAAGTTTTTAATTATTAGAGATGAATAATATTCACAGATGAACTATATATATGTATTATTTTCTAAATATTTTTTACTTGCTAATAAAAGGTAAATAGTTCAATAATGTTTTTTTCATAATAATATAAGTACTTAGCAGCTCTAATGGTCATTCTTGATGGTGGGATCCAAGTAAATATCTCTTACTGTTACATATTTTGTTTATCCTTAGGAAAAACTAAAAATTTTAATGTCATCAATGATGCATAGTTTAATTTTTAAAAATTTTGGTAATTGAAATGCAATAATTATAAAACTATATGTATGCAAAATATAGTTCTACAAATATTTGTTAAAAGCACTTGCATGAAATAACACAACCAAATTGAATAAAATTACTAGTACAATAATAATTATAAAAATAATTAAATAGAATTGTAATTATTTTGTTTTTGGTGCAAAATTTAAAAATTCAATTTGTAAATCATTGCATTTATTTAACAGCATAATATGAATTCTTGTTTTAAAATTTTGTTATTGTACCTTCCTTTAATTGCTTTAAAAAATGTAGTTCAGAAGCATACTTTGCATTCTTTTTTTATGATGTGGAGCAAAAATTAAAAATACATGAAATACACTGTTTCATTGTTGTTTATAATGGAATGAATATATATATGTTATGATAAATATACTTGTCATAGAAATCAAATAATTTATAGAATGGCCTTAATAATCGGCAACAGCCTGCGAATAAATACCGAGCTCCTTATGAATTTGAGCGAACGAGGAACGTCGAAAGAATTCATAAATTAAAAGAAGAATGGTTGAAATAGGCAATTTTCTTCCTGAAAAAAAAAGAATTGAATCGGATAGATTTCTTACTGTGGCAGCGCGAATTTCCGCAGCAAAAGATGCAACCGTCCAATTTTTTCAATGTGTCCGGAGCAACCTTCATGTCGCGGCCTCATTTCTCGCATTGGACCGCGTTCGAAATCATAGAAATTTTGGAAAGGAACGAGAAAAGATAATCATTATTTTTTAAAAATAAAGTTGATCAAAAGTGTGAATTGGATACACCTTTAGGACCTAAGAAATTAAAAGAAGAGCCATGATATGTCCTGGAAAAAAAATCCTGGTACTCACCAATTACTGTGTAAATGTCCATTTTCTAGAGAAAAACAAAAACAGAGCAAAGCAGCAGGTGACTGAAAATGATAGCATTTTCGAAGAATTCGAATTAAAAATGCCTGAAATGCAAATTTTGACCGCACAATAAAAAGAAACCAATAAAAATGAAGTATTTAGAATTAAAATCGTCTGAAATTAACAGGATTAGCATGTGCAAAAAAAACCCCAAATTAGAATGAACTACAAGAAATGTCATCTCCATGGCAACCACATCACCAAACGAAAGAAATTTCAAGCCAACCATATTGTAATTTTATCACCCATGTTGGCGAACATAAACAACCACTTGGCGCTACTACTCCTGTTATCAAATTAGCACGGAAAATGCTATTGAGCAGAAAGGTAATGCATATGTAAATGTCAGGAACAAAACATCATAAGTGACATGAGTGTGCGCAAGACACATGCCATTGATGTGTGCAGCTTAAAACCGCAATAAAAGGAAGAACGAAGGTTCAACTAAAGACATTCGCTGTGAGTTCTTTCAGGAAATATATGGCTGGAAAGAATCACAGGGAAGAATGATCAGAAAGATGGAAGAGGGGCGTAATTTGTCCAGTGTATCTGAAGAGTTTGAAATTAACAAAAGTGTCATTTTGCACACTTGGAAAGCATCTTAAACCATAGATGCAGCTGTTAGAAAGGTTGCCACTCTAGGAAAAGAACTATATTGATGACTGATATATTATCCTTTAAGTGAAAAGAGCCCGATATCAGTCAGTAAGCACCATTGCTCAGCAAAAGTGTACAGAAACGGGAGTCAAATGTCATGATTTATTATGTTTAGATGCCTTTACAAAGGTGGCGTATTCACCCACTGTCGTGAACACTGCTTCCCTTTGAAAGTTGGCCATCGGCGACACCGTTTGGATTAGTGTAAGGGGCACAAAAACTGAACATAACATCTCTCCTATAGAGTCATGTCCTCTCCACAGATGAGAGTAGTTTCAGTGTCACAAGCAATTATCAACACTAGTTGATTTGGAGAGAGGTCGGAACTCAATTTCATCCCAGTAACATCACGGAAAAAGACCGTTACGGTGGTCCTGTAGTTGTCATCTGGGAAGGTATTATTCTGGACGGGCAGATTGAGCTCCACATTTCCTCAAAGGTTCTGTAACTTCATTCTTTTGAATGACAATGCTTGGACACAACAGACTGCTGATGTTCAGCAGCTCCTGAAAAGTGAAGATATTACTCAAATGGATTGGCCAGCAGACTCCTCTGATTTAAATTCATAGAACGCTTTGAGGAAATGCCTAGTGGCACGATTCCTCTGGGGAACACCCAGCAACTGAACCAAATGCTGAATGAGGAATGGGTACTCTTACATGAAGAACTGTTTTACACTCTGGTGTTGAGTAGGGAGAGACAGTACGAAGTAACCATTGTAGTAAGGAGTGGTCCATATCCCATATTAAGGAAGATTTGTTTGTTCTTGCTTTTTGACAGAAATCATGTGTAATCTTACTATAAGTTCAACAAAGCCTTTTTTTAAAATTCCATACTGTATGCATTGTATTGATTTTTGCCCAACTGTGCTTTCATCACAGTTTGAGTACAAAATGCTGTCTCTCATGTCTGAATTTCATGTCTCTCAGATTTCCTGTGGAGTTATGGCAAAAAAAAAAGAAAAAAATTAATTTTTGTGCATCAGTGTGTATATTGTATTGATGACAAAAAATTTAAAACCTCTTTAATATTGTTATTAATAATTTATCATAGGGTATGGAGTTTCGTTGAAAGGATTTCATTTCTTTATGTAGAAAAATATTTTTGTTTATGACTATATATAGTAGTATAAGAATGTTTTCTAATAGTATTAGAATAAATAGGCCTAATGTGTGTCTAATGAAGATATCATAAATATTGCTTGATTCAGTGCCGACTTAAGCTCGTTTGGGCCCTGGGCGCAGAAGATCTACAGGCCCCCCTGCCTCCCTCTGGTGGATCAAAATTTATAACCAGAAAATATGGTCACGTCCAGCGGGCCCCACCCCCCCCCCCCAAGCACCCAATTTGTAAACCGGCTCTGGCTTGATTGTATAGAAGATTGTTAGAAATATTTAAAAAGTGATAACTTTGAAGTATTCTTTATTTTTTGTATGATTTTGAAATCCATTTGTTCAGATGAATGCTTACAAGTCTGCATTGTGCATAAAATTAAATAACTAAACAAATTACCTTTAAATGAATAGTTATTTATTATAGAAAGTTGTTTTCTTTGTTTATATTAAATTGGTATTTTTCTAGTTGAAATACACCCTATTGGACAAGCAAGATATCTCATTATTACAGAATCATCTTTTGGAAGTAAGTGTTTTGTTTAAATTTTTGTAATTTTTCTCTTCGCCATTGATAATATTCAAACCTATTTAGAAATTTTGTTTTATTGACAGAAACTGGAGAGCTTTATAATTCTATCCTTAGTTGCTCTTTTTTTTAAAAACTTGAATGTTTTTATAGTTATTTTTGAAGTCAAAATATTTGGCAAATTACAATACATTTAATAGTTTACGTAATTAGTTATCGCAGTTATAACAGAACAGAAATTAATGAATTATTTACAGAAAATCCTTGCAAATAATTAAATTTTCATAATTTTACAAAGATTACAAATTTGTCAAACTTTTGTTTTTAAATTGTAATAGGTTCTCCCATGTTGGTTAGATTTTAGTTGTACATTCTAATGTGTTATTTATGTATGGAATTGTTTCTCTCATTTAATTAAAAATCTTATTTTATCCTCCTTTTCCTTTTAAAGTATATATGTATTAATTTGAAGAATTATTGATAATACACTAACAGAAAAAATCCTAAAACAAGAAAAAATAATTGTAGAGTAATGGAATTTGGACAGTTCTAATTATGAATAAAGTTGTATCTAAATTTCAAGATAGAAATCGGCATCAATAAATTTGATAATATTGTGGAATGTTTAAACATATTTTTATGAAGAATGCTTGAAATAATTACTGTGTATGCAATTTTAAGAAAAATTTTGACGTTGGATATTGAAGACAATTAAATTTTTGTGATGTTATGGTAATAGTCTCATTGGGGTTCAGCACTAAATTATAAAGTAAGAAATGCATAGAAAGATAGATGGAATGGATAGAAATGGATAAGCTAATTTTCTTTGAAAATACTTCATAATGAAGCTGATGAAACCTAAATATTTGAACTAGGACAAAACTTTCTTGTTTGGTTTTATACAATTATATAGTATCAAATCTACAATTGGTTGAAAAATAATTGGAAATCATTTTGGGAGATATACCAGGTGTATGCAAATGAAATGAGACGATTGTTTTTAAAAAAAACTCAATAAATGTGCAAAAACTGTTAATATTTCTTTATTCGAAATAATATCCATCGCTAGCTACATATTTTCCTCATCTTTTGGGCAATTTGTGAATACCACGCCAAAAAAATTATCTGTCTTTTGAGGCCAGCCAGTCATCAAGCCAAGATTTGCCGTTTTCATAAGAAGTGAAGCGCTGGTCAGCCAATGCGTGTCCCAATGATACAAACAGGTGGTAATCGGAAGGAGCCAAGTCTGGCGAATAAGTTGCATGCGCTAAGGTCTCCCAGCCGAGTGCCTTAACAATGTCCTTGGTCGGTTTAGCATGGTGGCTAGGTGCGTTGTCATCAAGGAAAATCACTTTGTGCTGCCGTTTCTTGTATTGCTTGCATTTTTCGAGTATAGCATCGTTCAAATTAAGTAATTGTTGCTTGTAGCGATAAGTATTAACGATTTCGTCGGGTTTGAGAAGCTCATAATAGATTGGTCCCTCCTGATCCCAGAAAATACACAGCATTGTCTTGCTGCCGAAGCGATTCGGCCTTGCGGTCGATTTGGACGGCTGTCCGGGGTCAACATATGATCGATTACGCTTGGGATTCTCAAAAAAATCCATTTTTTCATCTCCAGTCACAATACGATGGAGATATGACTTGCGTTTGTCGCGGGCAAGCAACATTTTGCACACGATTTTTCGGTTTTTCTGTTGTCCGTTAGCTCATGTGGTACCCATGTACCGACCTTTATTATCTTGCCCATTACTTTGAAACGACTGGAAACAGTGCTCTGGTCAACATTCAATTGTTCTGCAAGATATTCTTGCATTTGGCCATCATCTTCATCAAGTAATGCTTGCAATTCTGCATCTTCAAATTTTTTTGCTGGTCGGCCACCCTCCTCGTTTCTCACAACAGAATCACCATTTTGAAACTTTTCAAAACACCTGTAGCACTGTGCACGGCTCAAAGCATTGCCACCGTATGCTTCTACAAGCATTTGATGCAATTCGGTAGCATTTTTCTTTAGATGGTAACAAAAAATTAATGCTTTCCGCAAATTGTGGTCGGAAAGCATAAAATTCGACATTTTCAACGCAGTAAAAAAAAATACAATGCACTCTGAAACTCGTCCAAATGTAAACTAAACATGAGTATCAAAGGTCAAACTATAAAAAAAAATCACTTGTCACGGTTTCGTATTGTTTGCATATATGCATGGCGACATTTGTTATCAATCGTCCCATTTGATATGCATACACCTGGTACAAACATGAAACAAATAAGTGAAATCAGTTTGGTTTGCAACTAGAGTGAACTGATCTTTATTTATAGAAAAATAAAAGTAAAGTATGATATTTTCAGTACATTTGTTTAAAAAAAAGTATTAAGCAGCATTGTGCTGCTAAAATGCCTTTTTTGACAATTGAAATAAGTTATTGAGGCAGCTTGAAAATATTCTCATTAATTATAAAAAAGGAATTATAGGGGAGGCCTGTGTACCTAGGGCCACTTTTTTTCAATGCACAAAAACAGTCACTGGCCTCTTTAAAAATGTGAAACTGATATGCATTCATCATTATACTAACTACCATCCAATAGGAGTTAATATAAGTACTTAACCCTTTGATGGTTATGAATGAGCTCAGCTCGCAATCGAGTCATGCTTCTGAATGCGCACAAACGAGTTCAGCTCGTCCGCAACGTTTCGACCAAAATTGGTAGAAACGAGTACTATTCGCGTTGTGAAACTTTTCCCCAAAGCGTGCTGACGAGCTGGACTCGTCCAGATTCATTTTTCTGCATTATGTTACAAACGAATCCTACTTGCGAAATTTAGTTAGTTTTACTGTCTACAGATGGCAGTACGGGTTCCATGAATTTCTTTTCATAATGAAAGGGGGATTTTTTTTATGTGTATTTTGGCGCATTTTTAGAGTGTTTGTAAAGTAAAATGGCTCAAAAGCGAAAATTAGATTATTATGATGACGATTTTGATTTCGATACAGAAAGCTTATCAAGTTTTGAGTCTGATGAAGACTTTGTTCACAGCATATCAAGCTCAAAAGACAATTCAAGCGATGAAGAAGATTTTTCGAGTGTTCGACAGTGGTGTAAAATTGATTCAAGTTCTCCCGCTCCTAGCCGATTTAGTTTTATTGGTGACGTGGGCATGAAAGCTTTCGTGACAAATATTTCTGATCCACTAGAGTACTTCGAGCTGTTTTTTATTGATGAGATTGTAAATCATATTGTTACTGAAACCAACATTTTTGCTGCTGAAAATTTAAATAAATTTAAGAGCAAAGAACATTCCCGAACTGGTAAAATCCTAGGAGAGCCCACACCCTTGGCGACAAAACGAAAAAAGCGCCAAGACAGAACGAGATGGCGCCAAGTAAATACAGAGAGATAGGTAGGATGCGTAATGAAAATATATGTAAACAATACAGAAATTAAGCATTTAAGATAAAAAAAATATATAAAAACAACACTTATTTTCTTACTGCTGATCTTTTCCGAGTGGAGGGTACAGCATAACGACTGATTTTAAAAAAAGTCTTGAAGGTCTCATCGCTAAGTGAATGATCATGTGAGCGCCGCCATTTTTATTCTGCGAGGTAATGGTCGAACATACCTTCGGCGTGGCTGGTGCAATTTCGAAGACCATGTTACATCATGCCGATCGTTACATTTAGGACATTCATAACTAAGCAATAAATCCTTCCTTCATGCACTATTCAATCGATTCTTTCTAACCTTTCGCATTCAACAAAGTAAAAAATTCTAAGATATATTCCTTCACACACGCAACCATTCCAGCCCGGTTCCCCAAAACAAAATGAAATTCGAAATGCCCGCCGACAAAATACGAAATTTCCAGAAATAGGTTTACCATATCTAGTGTATCAAAGTAGGGTTACCAAGATGGCACAATTATCGCCAACCCAAAATAATTCGCGCCAAGGGTGTGGGCTCTCCTAGGACTGAACCTCCCGAACTCATCATTGGAGTGAAACTAATGCGAATGAATTGAGAGTATTTTTTGCAACATTAATTTTGCAAGGAATAATTACGAAACCAACTGTAAGAATGTTTTGGTCAAAAAGAAAGTTAATTGAAACACCTAGTTTTTCTAACCTCATGAGTTCAAGAAGGTTTGACCTTATTATGCAATTTATTCATTTTGATAGGAATGAAAACACTGATTCTTCTCATCCTCAGCCAAAACTAAAAAAGATATGGACTGTTTCAAATTACTTACAGAAAAAATTTTCCGAGGTTTATACACCCGAACAAGACATATGTATCGATGAAAGTCTATTGCTGTATCAAGGGAGACTTTCTTGGACCCAATACTTACCACTTAAAAGGGCCAGATTTGGTATCAAAATGTTTGTTATGTGAATCTCATAGTGGATACGTGTGGTCTATTATAATTTATGTCGGTAAAGGCACAGATGTATCTGAAGAAAATAAAGAATGTTCGTTTTCTACTCGGGTAGTTTTGACATTGTCTAAGTCGCTATTAAACAAAGGATACTGTCTTACTATGGATAATTACTACAACTCTCCTGAGTTAGGGGAAATGTTATTGAAATCTAAAACTGATTTTTTTTGGAACATTAAGACCTAACAGAAAAGATCTACCGAAGGAACTGAAAACAGAGAAGCTTAAAAAGGGAGACTTACTTGCCTATCAAAGAGGTAAGATGATGACCATGCGATGGAGAGATAAAAAATATGTTCATTGTATAAGCTCAATTCATAATCCTGAAATCGTAAAAGTCCCAAATAAATTGAAAAATGTGGAGATAGAAAAGCCTAAGATTGTTTTAGAATATAATAATATGATGGGTGGTGTAGATCGCATGGATCAGCAAATTGGATACTATGACCTAACTCGATCTCGTCTAAGGAAATATTACAAGAAAATATTTCGTTATTTATTGGACATAACATTTTTAATGCTTTTCAGCTGTGGGAAAAAAAGGGAATAAAAAATCAAATTTGGAATTCAGAATTGAACTAGCTGAAAGAATTGTTGAAAAATATCACACTCACCGACATTTGAAATTAAAACCTGCTGAAACAGTTTCGAATACTTTAAGATTGTCAGCACATCACTTTCTTGATTATATTCCAGCTACAGAAAAAAAGAAAGAACCTACTAGACGCTGTGTGGTATGTTGCAGCAAAAATGATGCCAATGGAAAAAAGAATTCGCCGTGAAACACGTACTTATTGCAAACACTGTAATGCCCCATTATGTGCAATTCCATGTTTTAAAGTATATCACACACAAAAAGATTTTTAGGTAATTACTGTATTTAAATTCTTCATAAAGTTTTACATTATCTGTTTTTATTTAGTCCTTTCAATTTGATATTTCTCTTATATTTATAATTAACTATTATTTATATATTTATTAGCATGTGTAATTTACTATTTAATAATTATCATTTATATTAATTATTTTAAAGTACATAAAAACTGTTATTTGTGTACTACAAATACTTTAAGAAACCTTTAAAACGCATGAGGCGAGCTATCTACGGCATCGCCGGAGTAGGGTGACATTTTCGGAAGAACGGCAGGGGGAAACAGCTGCCACTTTCGACTACTGCTTACTCATAATACTGCACGAATTAAGTTAATGAAAACTGCTCAGTTCCCTAACCGTCAAATGGTTAAATTAATAAATTCTGTGAAATAAAAGGTTTTAAGAAAATTCACAAATGGCCCTAGGTACAATGATGTCATTGTACCTAGGACCAGCAGCTGCTGTACCTAGGGCCTTTCCCTGGAACTTAGGTTTTGCTCTGCAATCAATAGAAAACAAACATACACATGAATTTAATAAAAGAATCAATATTAGCTAACATATTGATTTATCATGGAACTATTTAATTTGCAATGAGCCAAATTATTAATGAATTACTTGTATTTTCATTAAACATTATAATTTAAAAAACTGTTTACAAAAGTGAGCTGTATACATTGTCGCTCTGAAGTACCAACAGATTGTGGTTTGGGCAATTTGAACACAATATTTCTGTTGTCAATTTCATAAGTTTCTTCTTTTTCATAAAGAAACTTATTTGAACGAGCAATATTCTTCAGAAATTTAACACTATAGTGTTCTTTAAAATCTATTATTTCTGCTACATAAAAATGTTAAGTTTTTTTGCCTTGAACTTTTGTTAAACTAAAATCCCCCTCCTTTTCAATAGTATTTCTTACATCAGTGGAATGAGAATCTTCAATATCTGATAATTCTTTGGATGAAGTTGCCTTAATTTCAAATTCAGGTTTTTTCACAAGTTTTTGTTTTCATTCCTTCTTTTTCTGGAGTGTCAGTCAAAATTCTACCTCTCCCTGGTTTTCGGCCACCTTTGTTGGATTTACTTCGAGAATTGTTTATTAGAAATTATTTAGAATTATGCTTCTGTTTTTATAATTATAAAAAAAATTTTTATTAAATGAATTTTTATGTTTGTGTAAACAAAATAATAATCCTGAATAATAATAATGGTAGCAAATATATTTTTTTTATAAATCAAGCGTATTGAAAGTTTCAGAAAATATACACTCCTCTCATTTAAGTAACATCCAATTATAATAAAAAAAACTTGACGACTAAATCAAAATGGTTCAGATAATTAAGGCCACTTTCCTCCTTATATTATAAAAACTTTTTTTAATGAAATAATAACAAAGAATATTAATTGCAATTGTACCTAGGGCCATGGCCCTAGGCACAAGACTAGGTAATTTCATATGAAATGTCTTCTGCAGAAAAACCCAGATGGAAAGGGGATTTATTTAAAATCTAATTTAGTACTTAAAGTCACACACAAACAAAATTATGTACTACAATTCAAAGAAAAATATTTGACTTATCATTGTACAACAATAAAAAGAAATGAACTGCAAAATTTTACTTTAGACCATGTAAATCTGTTTTTCATTTATAACTTGCCAAAGCTTTCTATTGCAAAACTTAAAAATGAATGCCAAAGTAGGAATTGGTGTTGTCACTCACCCAACTGAGTTATAAACCTTAGAACTAAATATTATTCAAATAAAATGTGTGTGGGGTGTGGCCCCCCCTAGGTACACAGGTCTCCCCTAATATGTGTTTTTTTAAAGATATACGAGGATTGCAGAATCTTGATCATGTTGAGATGAATAAGTCTCTCCAATGATTGTATATTTTTAGATTTCCCCTTAAGGATACTCAGAGATGCTCGAAAGAGTAAAATGCTAAAATTAAGACTCTTAGTTTATTTGACATATATCTTTAAAAATTTCCAACAAAGCATAGATTTTTTTTGTGATTTTAATAAAGATATTTTAATTATTCTGTAAAAATATAAAAATAATTTTTTTGTTAAAAATTTTTTTTTTTTTTTTTCTGTTTAACAAGGAGAGGGCACGACTAAGGAAATTCATTTCAGGTCGAGACTTGGTGTAATAGTAGTACTCCTCTTTAGGGTGTTCAATCCTTAATGTAATTCCGTCGAATAAAACCAGTCAATTCGGAGAAAAAAGCCTTCGAAATTCATGCTTCGAAGGCTTTTTTCTCCACTGGGCCGGTAGAGAAAATGAAACTTAATTGTATAAAAGCTTCATTTTCTCTACCGGCCCAGTGGCTCAATTGGTAAATCGTCTGCCTACGGTGCGGGTGGATCCAAGTTCGAATCACCCGAAAAATCTTTTTATTTCAATTCCTCTAGTTATTTTTTAAAATTAAATAAATTCATTTGTGAAAGGTTTATTAAACATTACATTATATTTCTATAATTTTTTTGTGTTTTATAAAGTAATAAATAAATTTATTTAAAATTATTAATTAATCATTAAATACAATTATTTAAAATATTTTTAATTAAAAAATAATTATTCATTAAAAATTATTTAAAATTAATACTAATTAAACATAAATAATTATTAATTACAATTATTTAAATACATTTATTAAAATTACTTAAAATTTATATTAATTAAAATAATTCATTATTATTAATTAAAATTATTTAAATACATTTATTAAAATTGTTTAAATAAATTTATTTAAAAAGGACTTATTAAATATTTCATATAATTATAAAATAATTAATTTAATAATAATAAAATATATTATAAATTATTTTATATTATATATATAATATTTTATTTATAGTATATTTTGTATTTCACATTATAAAACTATTTGTAAATAATTTTTATGTAAAATATCATTTAATACTTTTTATATGTTTTATTATAAATATTATTTATTTATATAAAAATATATTTATTATACATATTTATATAATTACAGTAATTTTTTTTACTTTATAAAATGCAAAATAATTGCGTAGAATATCATTTAATATTTAATAAACCTTTCATAAATAAATTTATTTAATTTAAAAAGATAATTAAAGGAATTGAAAGAAAAAAGTTTTTCTCGTGATTCGAACTTGGATCCACCCGCATCGAAGGCAGACGATTTACCAATTGAGCCACTGGGCCGGTGGAGAAAGTTGAAACTTAATTATATAAAAGCTAAGCAAGAATTTCGAAGGCTTTTTCCTCCGAATTGACTGGCCATTCGACGGAATTACATTAAGGATTGAACAACCTAAAGGAGTACTACTATTACACCAAGTCTCGACCCGAAATGAATTTCCTTAGTCGTGCCCTCTCCTTGTAAGTTGGACATAATTTTTGATATCTTATAATACATGCTTATGTTTAAGTACCATTTTTCAAAAAAAGTATCTCAAATATGTAAACTATTGTTTGCACATATATAAAACAATACACAAAACATAGTAATCTATTTTCTGAGTAAAATATTAAAATAGTTTCTTTAAAAAAATTTTAAAACTTTGCAATTTTGAAAATCCCCCCCCCCCTTTTGTACATAAAACTACTTTTTAAAAAAAAAACTACGTTTTGCTTCAAATAAAAAAAAATAGAATCACTATATGTACAGGTATTCTGTGTAGAAATATAAAAAATTTCAAACCACCACATAGTGCAATAGTTTTTTTTTTAAGTGTACCTATAAAATCAAAAAAATCATGTTTTGGAGAAAAGGTGAAAAAAACTAAACATTTGCTTATGTTTTTATCAATTACTTTTTTCATATTTTAAGTTATTTTTTCAACAAACATAGAAGTGATGCATTTTTAGATTCAGAAAAATATGCACTATTTTTTTAATACTAAAATTGAAAAATCGATTTTTTGAATGTGTATGATGTCCTGGTTCCCTTAAATAAAAGAAATAATTTCTATTCCATCTATGAATTCAAAATATATGAAATGTTTATTTGATGAGAGAATTGTGTGTACTGGGTTTAATAACTATGTACTTGTCCTTTTAGGCATTTGTTGAAGTTGACAGAAATGGCCAGGGAGCTCGTGTCTTTGCTTTTGCATATGATGTTAAGAAAGGAAAGGAACGGGGTAGATATGTCCATGAAATGTTGTGGTAATAATTTATATTCAATTACAGCAATATTCTAAAACTTTATACTGTTTCATTTAAACTTAAGTAATTATATTCAAATTTTGTTTCTACATCTGCAATCTGTTTGAATGTCGTAAATTCTTTCTTTCTATTTGAAAATGGTCATTAAATTAAGCAGTGTTTTTGTTGTATAGTATGTCAAAAGGTTTATTTTAAAATAGTGTTTTTTTTTTTAAATCAAACTGTTTAGTTGATTTAAACAAAACATTTTCTTTTAAAGTTGCAACAAAGTGCTTGAAATGTATAAACTGACACACGTTCATATTTTTTTTTACATAAAAAAGGGTAAATTTAGATGCAGTATAATTTTAATTAATGTAAAGTACTGTTCCTTTATAAAATTGAATTATTAAATCTCCTAACTTACTTCCTGATTTTGAATAATTCACTTTCTGCAATTTGGATAATTAATATTATGAATTGGTAGTTTTTAGAATTTTTAATCTAAAGGGTGAGTATATCATGTTTAAACTTGGAAGAACTAGTACTTATAAAATAAGAATTCTTTAAGTGTCTTGTTTTAGAAGATTTGACAAAATCTGCCTTTACAAATCCATTGTTCAGGAATACTGTGTTGCATATTTATGCAATAGAAGTATTAAATAGAAAAACATTGCTTGTTTTCAGACTCTTAATTTCTGTGAAAATATGCCCTATGTTTTGAAGAAATTTTATACACTCTAGTTCATGGAATTATAACCCTTCAGTTTTATTAGAGGAAGCAAATTCTTGGGAACTTTCTGGAAAAACCTATAAATTTCGGTACTATGCAATAGCAATGCATAAACAAGACGCAGCAGTGAAGTTCGGTATAGTTTTCTCTGCGAAGATATATTTTTTACATTGTAGAGAGACATGATTAAAATTTTCCTTCAGCTGAAAATTAAGTTGTGACCAACTGTTTTAATTGAAAATTATTCTTTTTGGTACATAACTTTTGCACATTTCAGCTCAAAAATGTTCCCTTATTCTCTCATTTTGACTGGAGCAAAAAGGGAGGTTAAGGTTGATTTTCCTACTGGTCTCAAATTCCTGTATCATATTCAAAGCATTTCTTGTTATTCACATACACTGCCTTTTTTTAACCCACATATCAATGTGTAAAATTATTTGAGATAATTTTATTCATTGGCATAATTTTATTTTTGAGTGCTATTTTTGCTTTAAATCATAGTGATCATTTGATTTCATTATGAAGAGGGTAAATGAGTCTGTTTTCATCATTATTCTCTGGTATTAATTTTTTTCAATTCCACATTTGCATCAAGCATTTAAAACCGTTGTTCCTACTGAGTCTTTAGAGTCATTTGAAGACATATATCATGTGGGGATGGATCTGTACTAGGAGGCTTACAAAGGTTCTTTTGTTGCATTGACTTGGTGTAATCTAACATCTTGTATGCTGTGTTAATGAGTGACATGAGAAATCTTACTATTATGTTTAATTTCATTCTTTTTGAAATTTTTGTTGATGTATAACATTGCTGAGCATTGACAGCAGCTCCAGGAATTGTACAATTGCACCTCTTCTGATCTGAGAAAAAAAAGGAAGCAATACCTTGTATCTGCATTGTTTGGAGAATCAAACTTTTTTGGTGGAAAGGAATGTAGAAACTGTGTGCTTCCACTGAGGACTTGGAGGTATTTTGACTCTGGCTCAAAGTAGTGGCACCAATTTTTGCCATTTATGACAATCTCTATTGTTGTTTGGGCGGGGCGCCCCAAACACACACAAAAATAATCATTCTACACCTGAACTATTGATA